>OY979703.1:38020732-38379826 GCA_963855925.1 Inga laurina | reverse complement strand
TTGAAAAGTAGTGTTTGAGAACTTGTAAAAAGTTGAAAGTGGAAGAATCAAGGGATTCACTTTGGGAAGAGAAAGAAGTAAGAATTTGATAAATTTTGGCCTAACTAGTGTGACCATTGGTTAAGTTTTGAGATTTATGATTTTTACCCTAATTTTCATGTGAATTTTGAAATGCATGAGTGGTTAGTGTATTGTGGTGAAGTCGATGTCAAATGTGTCTTTGTGTCATTGGAATTGGTTTGGAAATTGAAATGGAAAGGAATTGCAATGTTGAATTTTGAATTGTGTGATTGTGTGACATGTTTTGGCTATTGTGTAACATGTCAAGGGGAGTTGAATTTAGTTGTTTTAATGGCTCCAATGGATTCCTTACAAAATTTTATGTGGAAAAGGTGTTTGACTGGAGTTTGGGAACCATTAAAAGTCAATGTGTGAAATCTGGAAAAATCTGGGATTTTTCTAAGTCTAAAATGCAATATAGGGACCTAAATTTGCATGATATGTTGACATAGAAAATGGTGTCTAAATGTTGTGAAACTTTCCAGATTTGAAGTTCACATTGCAAGCTTTCCATCCATATAATATTTATGTTATTCTGAGTTTTGTGCATAAAGTTATGGATGTGTGAAAATGAGCCAGGAGTTAGGTCATTGGTTGGCCACGGCCCAAAGTGCTAGCCACAACCTAAAACCTTCTGACTATCTGCTGGTCACAGCCCAAAATTTTCTAACCTAATTCTAGCCACAGCATAAAGGTGCTGACCGCAGCCCAAATCTTTCTGACCATCTGTTGGCCGCGGCCAACCATTCAAAATTGGCTTATTGAACTTTCGAAGATGGTCTTTGAGCAAGCTTTTCCTAACCCTTTAGGCATAGGTCGAGGCTTCTAATAACCACCCAAAGAGTCTAAATGATAACCAAATTTAAGTGTTGTTAAAATAAGAAATTGAAGTAGAGAATTAATCTGCCGTTCTTGATTTTTGGTTATAGGGTTCGACATTTGCCCTGATCGTGAACGAACTGTGCCAGAGCACGCTCGAAAAGAACAAGGTAGTGACACTTTCACTTATACTTTATGTAATGCATTGTATGTATGTTTTATCACTATTTTGTGATGAGTTCAAATGCTGCGGAGCCTATTGTGTGTGTATTTTGTGACGTTGGTCACGCACCATATGGATATAGCTGTGAGTGCTATCACTTATGACGTTGGTCACGCATCATGTGGATACAGCTATGAGTGTTGTCGCTTGTGATGTTGGTCACGCATCATGTGTATACAGCCGGGAGTGCTATCGTTTGTGGTGAAAGCCACGCATCATTGTGATTGCTGATATTTGTGATATATTTGCATTCTATGTGATTATATGTTGTATAAGTGTGTTGTTACTACTAGGATTCTTTTGAATCTCATTCTTTCCTTTAACTAACCTACAAACAAGGCAAGTAGCTCGAAGGAGAAGCCGGCAACCAAGGGCGAATAGTACAGACTTAGGTTATAGTTGGTTGCCATATTTTGCTTGGGATCACTGTATATTTTGTAAATATTTTTTTGGATTTGATTATGTAATCCCCTCATTGGGAAATTGTAAGGGGCGAGTATGCTCCGTAAACCTTTTAACTATGATATGAAGCTCGGGGTTTCTGGGATTTTTGTTGTACACTCTGATATTTATGAATGTGACTTAACTGTACAGATGAATTATATTCAAAATGTGAGTATGAGACCAAAATCGAATAGGTTTTCAAAGAAATTTTATAAACCCACTTCAATTTAAGGCCATTCTTGGATATGAGGTTTGGGACTTAGTAGATTTTGAAATAGTCATTGGTCTTGAGCATAACTTAATTATGCATTTTTTGAATTATAATTACAGTTTTTAAGGTAGGGGTTACATGCCCTCCCCTTCCCTTTGACTTATTTTAAGCCTTAACAACATAATTAGGCTTAAATACAGGGTTTTGGCACTAACTACTGCTCATTCTGCTCACAATTCAAATTGTATTCTACAAAAGTGTTTGCTTATCATTGATTACATTCACTTTTAAAGTCATTAACCCTTAATCATATTTTGGGGCATTACAATTCTCTCCCTGTACAATAAATTTCATCCTCAAAATTTGTCACACAACTTGATCCATAAACTATGGATAACATCTCTACATATCAGCTTTTGCTTCTCAGGTTGCTTCCCTCTGAGACATTCCCTTCCAGATCACCTTTACAAACCATATGCTCTAATGTCTGAGCCGTTGTTCCTCCCTATTAATGACTTGTTCTGGCTCCACCACATACGTGAAGTTGTCTTGCAAGTCAACACCTTCATACTCGATAACGTGTATGGGATCTAGTTAGTACTTCTTCAGTTGGAAAATATGGAATACATCATAGAGCCTACTCAAGTTTGGAGGCAGTGCTACTCGATAGGCTATAGGCCCTATTCTTACAAGAATCTCAAAAGGACCTACGTAACACAGGCTTAACTTCTTCAGCTTGATTGCTCACCTAATGCCGATAACCAAAGATAATCTAAAAAACGCATGATCTCCTAACTCAAACTCTAGAGGTCTTCTCTTCTTATCAATATAGCTCTTTTGATGACTGTACGCTGCAGGGAGCCTCTTTTGAATGATTCTGATATGCTCTGTGGTTTGATCAACAAGATCTAGCCCATACAATCTTCGCTTAAACAGCTCTATCCAGCACAAAAGTGATTGGTACTTCCTCCCATATAACGCTTTATACGAAGCCATCTGAATGCTCGCATGATAGTCTCAATTCCCTTTAAAGTCTAGGACATACACTCTCAACATATCTTCTAGCGTCTGAATGGTCCTTTACGACTATCCATCAGTCTAAGGATGATAAGTCATACTAAACCTCAACTTTATTCTTAGAGCTTCATGTAGATCCCTCCAGAATCTTAAAGTGAAGCAAGGATCTCTGTTTGAAATGATGTTCTTTGGTGAGCCATAAAGCCACACAATCTCCAGTATATAAATCTCTGACAGTTTGTCTGGAGAGTAACTAGCATTAATCAGTATAAAATGCACTGACTTCGTTAACCAGTCAATAATTACCTAGATCGCTCATAGTTCTTGATCCAGGGTAATCCCACAACAAGGTATATAGTCACACTTTCCTATTTCTATTTCGGAACCTCAAGACTCTGCAGTAATCCCGGTGGCCTTTGGTACTCAATCTTCACTTTCTGGCATGTAAGACACCGTGCCACACACTTGGTCACATTGCTCTTCAATCCCAACCACCAATACATAGACTTCAAACCATGATACGTCTTGGACATTCTGGGTTGAAGAGTATACCAGCTTTTATGTGCCTCATCCAGAATCTTCTGCCTCAAATCTACCTTCAGTGGAACACAGATTCTCTTCTTGTAACGAACTAATCCACTAGGCGACAAATCTTAATCCCGAGTTTCTCCTCATTCAATCATAGCCCGTATGGACTGCACCCGATCATCTTGTTTCTGAGCTTCTTCAATTTCAGCCCTCAGATCACTTTCCCCTTAGGAAACATTGAATTAGCACAGAAGATCTAGTTCAGAAAATTCAAGTCTCGAAAATCTTCTATCAACTTCCTCTCCTAAATCATCATTACTGCAACAAGCACCGTCTTTCAACTAAGAGCATCCGCGACGACGTTAGCTTTACCCAGATGATATTTGATCTCCAGGTTGTAGTCTTTCAACAACTCCATCTGCAGGTGCTATCTCATATTCAATACTTTCTGGTCATACAAATATTTAAAACTCTTGTAGTCGCAGTACAGTTCTACCATCACACCATATGGGTAATGCCGCCATAACTTCAATGTAAACACAATCATTGCAAGCTCTAGATCATGAGTGGGATAATTCATTCTATGTAGTTTCAACTATCGGGAGGCATATGCCACCACACGTCCCTGCTACATAAGGACACACTCTAACCCCTGCTTACTCACATCACTAGATACAACATAAGTCAAGCTCGAGTCAGGTATAATCAACACTGGCACCATAGTCAACCTCTCCTTCACCTCAACAAAACTATTTTCACAACGTTCATCCCACTTAAATAGTTGATCCTTCCTCATGAGCTTGGTTATCGGCAAGGCAATACAGGAGAAATTCTGAATGAATCTCCTGTAGTAACCAGCAAGACCCAAAAAATGGCGTATCTTTGCTACAGGTTATGGCTTCTCTAGTCTTGTACTTCTTCCACTTTACTGGGATCCACCGAGACCACTTCTTATGAGATAACATGGTCTAAGAATGTTACTTCCGAAAGCTAAAACTTGTACTTACTCAATTTGACATAGAGCTGCTTTCCGCGCAATATCTCTAATACTATTCTCAGATGATGCTCGTGCTCTTCATTACTCTTAGAGTAAATCAAAATGTCATCGATAAACACCACTATAAATTGATCTAGGTACTGTCGAAAGACTCGATTCATGTAATCCATGAATATTGCAGTTGCATTGGTCAAGCCAAAGGGCATTACTAGAAATCATAATGCCCATACCTCATTCTGAAAGCAATCTTCGGTACTTCTTCTGCTTTCACAAGCAACTAATGATACCCCGACCTTAGATCAATCTTTGAAAACACACAAGAACCAGACAATCGATCAAAAAGGTCATTGATTCTCAGGAGAAGATATTTGTTCTTGATAGTAATCTTGTTCAATTCTCTGTAATCTACACACAATCTCATACTCCCGTCTTTCTTCTTAACAAATAATACTGGAGCTCCCCATGATGAAACACTGGGTCAAATAAACGCTTTTTCAAGTAAGTCTTCAATTTGCTTCTTTAGCTCAACCATTTCATTTGGGGCCATTCGGTATGGGGCCTTTGATATAGAACTAGCTCTATGCACAATTTCAATTGGGAATTGCACTTCCCTTTCTGGAGGCAATCCGCTAAGATCATCCAGAAATACCTTAGGGAACTCTCTTACCACGGGTATACTTTCCAGAGTTTCTTCTATCTCTCCCTATACGGAAAAGAATGCCATATACCCCTGGCACCCCTTTTCCAGACATTTCTCAGCTTTGGCCATTGAGAGGAAATTCAAACTAGAATTCACATTATCATCATTCTAGGAAGTAGAATACACTATTCTCTTGTTCCCACAATCCAGTAGTACATTATCCATCGTCAACCAATCAAAACCCAATATGACTTCTAATTGATAGAACAACAGAAAAATTAAATCAACAACAAAACTCATGCCCCTCAACAGTTATCACATAGTTTAAACAAGCCTCGGCCGTTATAGCCTTAACACCCATTAGCATCGTCAAAAACAAATTAAATGGTAGTTTATGAACATGCAATCCCAGGCGCTTTACACAGTTATAGGCAATGAAGGAATGACTTGCACCCGAATCAAATAAAGCTTACAAAAAACTACCATTGAGAAGAATTTTACCTTGAATTAGGTCAGGGGACTTTCAGGCTTCCTCATAGGTCATAGCAAACACCCTACCCTGATTCCTAGGTCTTTGCTCTACCTGCGGCTATTTGCATTTGCTAGAAATATGTCTAGGCTATTTACAGTTATAGAATATCACTTGCCCCTGACATGTTTTGCCATAATGTGCCCTACCACAACGAGGACATATCCATATCGCTAGGGGTTTTTAAGGTTTGTGGTCTTTAGATGGATAGGGCTTTTTACTACTGCCCTTTGATAAGGAGAATCCCTCGCCCTTCCGCTTCTGAGGAGTACTACCCTTACTGGGTGTAATACCCCAAAAAGTGATTAAGGGTTAATGACTTTAAAAGTAGATGTGATTAGTGAAAAATAAACAATTTTGGAGAATGCGATGTGAATTGTGGTTCGAATGTGTTATGAGCAGTGCCGAAATCCTGTATTTAAGTTCAATTATGGATTAACATCTTAATTGACTTAGAATAGAGGGAGGGTGCACATTATGGTGAAATGGAATAAGAAAATGTGTTTGGTGGTGATTCAGTAAGAATTGCCATAATCAGGGATAAAATGGGAAAAAGGAAAGTTACCGACCAATTGGTCAGTTACTGAAGAGAAAACTCATTAGTAACTTGAAGATCAATGGTTGTGATTTAGTGATCAAGAGGGTGGAATCATGTGTGTGTGTGTGTGCTTATGTGAGCTCATGGAAGGAGTGCCAAGATCATGACACTTGGCACAATTGACATCTTAGGATGAGTTAAAGTTTCAAACTCCTTTCCCTCTCTAATCTCTTCTCAAAGTCAGCTAAAGGGGGGCTAAAAAACTAAAATTGTTGCATCTTTCATCATCATTTCTCTCTCTTTAGGCTACCATAGATTGGACCCTATCTTCACTATGTTTTGCCCTTTCTTCCCTGAGCTCTTCCATTAGCTTATTGATCATATCACGCTATTCCCTTATCATGCCTATAATCACTTGCATGGGATCAGGTGGGTTGTCATGAATTTTCTCTACCACTGGTTCCACTCATTTGACTTTTAAGCGAACCATTGTGTCTTTTAACTCTACAAATGATTCACCATATCAATATCAGAATAAATGTATACACAAATTCCTTAAACATCATATATCACATACAGTAGGAACATTGATGTGTATATAACAACCAATAATGGGTCATCTTCTATGACTAAGGCCAAGAACTATGACAACTATCCTAACAAAACCTACCCTTGCCAGGAACTACAGTTTTGATGCCCAAAATATAACCCCCACCTTAATAGTCGTAACTATAGTTCAAAAATAGGTCATTAGGTTTGAATTAGAGACCATCGGATAATTTAAACTTATTAAAAATCCTATCTTCAAGACAGGGTTTCCAAAAACTTGTTTGATGCGGTCTCGCATTCACATTCCCTTCATCAATTGCTTTTCCTTCGAACCGCTTGCCCAAGCTCTAAGTTAGTCAATGGAAAGAATGAGGTTCAAAAAATCCCAGTAGTAACAAATCACTCATATAATATATAATAACATAGCATGCAAGCAAATCATAAAGCAGCAGCAGCAACAACATTAATTATAGTGATGCATGACTTTCGTCACATACGACAACTCTCGCTGCTGATGCCACAAACGACAGCTTGTGCTGTATTCACATTATACATAACTAGCATCACAAATGACAGCACTCACGGCTATATACACAAAGCTTTCACAGCAACGTACACCATAGCATTTGCAATCCATATAATTCAATGATAAGACATACATACAATGCATTACACATAGTATAAGAGAAAGAGTCACTACCTTGTTCTTTCCATTCTGGTTCTGGCATTGTTCTATCTCGTGTAGGGCAAATGTCGAATCCTATAAACCATAATCAAGGATGAAGAGTTATTCCCTATTCCAATGTTGAACTCCAAAACACTTAGGGTTGGTTATCATTTGAGACCTTTAGGTGGCTTCTAGAAACCCAAAAAGATGCCTAAAGGGTTGGGAAAGACTTGACAAAGACCATCTTTCAAAAGTTTAAAAAGCAATTTTTCAAAGTTTGGCCGTAGCTAAGCCATCCACTAGCCCCAACCAACAGATGGTCAGAAAGATTTGGGCTGTGGCCAGGATCCACTGACCACGGCCAAAATCATGTCAGAAACTTTTGGGCCATGGCCAACATTCTTGGGCTGCGGCCAAGAACTAGTCAAAAGTTTTAGGTTGCGGCCCAAACTCTTGGCCACGGCCAAACATTGGGCTGTTTCCTGGCTGATTTTAAAATGACCATAACCTCTTACACAGACATCAAAATGACTCAAACTTTATATCACTAGAATGCTTGCAATGTGAACTACAAAACTAGAAAATTTCATAACCCTTTAACACCATTTGCTATTTCAAATTAGAGGTGGTAATATGGTCCAGCCCGGTAGGTTCAGGCTAACCTGCCATAGGTTGGGACCATATAGGTTCGGTCCCAAAAGGACCGCATCAATATGGGTTGGCATTTAGCCAACCCAACCCATAACCGCTGGGTTAGCGGATTAGGCGGGCCAACCCTTATTTTTTTTCAAATTTTTTAACAATATACTAAGATTTTTTTATACAATAAGATTGTTTTTTCTACACACTTAAACATAACAAAATTAAAAAAAACATTCATCACAAGTCCACACATAACAAAATAAATATAAATCCACAAGCCATCAGTATAACTTAACAATAATCAATAATTAGTTAATATTAAAGGTGTTTCAATTTAAAGCATGATGTGAAGCCATATCTTGAGCTCATTCACTTTGCTTTTGCATAGGTAAATCCGTCACTGCCACAGATAATAAAACAAAGTGAAAGATAATATTATGCTAATTTTAAATGAACGAGTAAATGACAATGAGATAAATAAGTAAATATAATTATATTACCATCATCAATAATATCTTCCGTTGGGAAATCAAGCATCTAATTACGCTTATAGATAAGGGTTTGAACATTATCAGGAAGAAGAGAACTTTTATACTTTGTGAGAACTTATAAACCAATACTGAAAGTTGATTCACTAACCACTGTAGTTATTAGAAAGCTTAAAATATCAAACGCTATCTTTGAAAGACAAGGAAAACGAGTAGAGTTAGTCTTCTAATAATCCAAAACTTCCATGTCTACATATAAGTTAGGATCAAGTGTTGCTTCTTCCAGATAGTAATCTAGTTCAAACTTTTCCACTGATACAATGTCTTTGCTCTTGCATTTAAGATAAGTCTACAATATAGTAATAAAGTATTTGTAAGCTATCAATCAAAATAACATTAACAATTTAACTAATCAAGAGTTGCAAACTTACCCCAAAAGCTATATTGGATAAATGGCCTTTTCTTACACTGCTTGCAATCGAATGAAGAGGAGGTCGGCCAGATATTATTGCTGGAACATTTTCATTGATAGTAGAAGTAGAACTTGAACTAGCTGATGTAGCAATACCAAGGGCTGAAGATGATGATGATCCTACTCCTATCACACTCAAACTTTTGTATTCATTGAAAACACAATACAACTTCCTCTTAACATGTTCAATCTTCTCACTATAATTTATGGGATCAAGTTGAGAATAAGTAAACCTTATTATATCAAACTTCATCCATGGATCAAGAATGATTGCAATTGCAAGGATAACGCTACAATCACTCCAATATTTGTCAAACTTTGCAATCATGTTCAAAGCCATTTGTTGAATCACTAGGTCAACATTATGCACATGTTGCTTTAGCAATAACTCAATGGTTGATATTTGCATAAAATACATGTTAGCAGTTGGATATGATGACCCATAAATTAACTCAGTTATCATTGCAAATAGAGCCAAGAAGTTACATATCTCCACTGCTCTAGACCACTCTTCATCTGTTAGAGAATAATTATAACCGGTGTCATAGAAAGCTAAAGTAGCAAAAGCATCTCGATATGTAATTGCACTTTCCAACATTGTATGTGTTGAATTCCATCTAGTTGCAACATCCAACCTCAAACCCATAGAAGTTGTAATGCTAACTTGTTCCACACATTTCTTGAAATTGATAGCCATTGCCTCTAATACCCTTACATATCTAATGCTATCCCGAATCTTTTGCTCAGCTTCACTTATTACCTTAAACCCCTCCTGAACTATGAGATTCAAGATATGGGCAAAACATCTCACATGAAAAAACCCACCATTACATACCAAACCTTTACTCAAATTCAACCTATCTTTCAATATCTTTTGCATACTATCATTTGCTAAAGCATTATCCAAAGTAATAGAAAACACTTTCTTTTCAATCCCCCAATCAACCATTAGATCATACACCTTTTTAGCCAATTCAACTCCAGAGTGTGGAGGTTCCTTGTGTGTGAATGCAAGTATTTTGCTATTAAGGTTCAATTTATCATCAACAAAATAAGTAGTCAAACAAATATATCCTTCAACAGTTATTACAGTCCATAAATCAGTAGTTAAGCAAACTTTACTAGGACATTTTGCAATTATTTGTTTTAGCTTTTCCTTTTCTCTAAGATATAGATTCCAAACATCTACCACAAAAGTTTTCCTAGTAATGAACCTATACTCAGGATTCAAAAACTGATTTATTTCCCTAACAACATCATATTCAGCATAAGAATAGGGAAAATCATGTACAACAATTGCTTTAGCAACCAATTCCCAGAATTTTTTATGATCAAGATGTCTACTTCTCACCTTGGCAGTTTGGTCTAACATCATGTTACCAATGTCACAATATTTTGGAATTTCATGACATGAATCCACATGACGCCAAATGGTTGAAGTGCCATTCTTACTACCCACAGCAAACTCTTTTCCACACCCTTTACATTTAGCCTTTTCTTTCCCATCTTGTATGCCAAGTTTAGTATAATACCTCCAAACATCATATGTGCATTTTTTGGCCCTCTTTGCAATAGTGTCATGCGAAGAAGAGTCAAGTTCAGAGCCTGTTCCATCTCCTCCTTCTATAACATTAGTCTAATTCTCATTTACAACATTCTTATCTATCTCAGTCTCAGACATCTTACTTCTATAAATAAATAAGTAGAATAGGGCATCAACCACAATATCTATAATCACACTATAACATCATATTTCTGAAATTAACATTATAGTTCCTCACACAGTTACAAATATCACAGTAGCTAGTTACAAATTACCATAGATGAAATGCCCAAGGATTAAGAAAAAAAGACTTCAGATTCGACATGATTTACTGGGATAAGCACAAGTATTAGGAAAAAACCCACAAGTATAAGCAAATTCGATGTGATTTACTGGGATAAACATAACTATACAAGTATAACGAAATACCTGAGGATTAAGAAAAAAAGACTTCAAATAAAGGAAAAGCACCTGAGAGTGAAGAACGAACAAAACAGACTGAGTGAAGAACGTCAACTTCACAAGCGGAACCTGATGAGTAAAGAACGTCGCCAAGCTGCCAAACTGATCACTGAGATCCAAGTATGATTCGAGAGAGTGGGAGGTTGAGGCGTTGAGCACTACGATTTGAGATTCACCGTTGGCTGAGTGTGAGTCAAGAGAGTAAGAGTGAGAACATCGACTACCAAGGTAGACCTCGGCCTTTGGGGACTTGGGACTTGGCCAGTCAGGGACTCGGGGTCGGGGGGTGCCAGAAAATGGGAACCGCTGAACTGGGTGGGAAGTGAGAACTAGGGCTTCATTTTGATTTCACAGTGAGAGAGACGGAGTGACCGAGTGAGGGAAACAAAGAGTGTTTCAACTTTCAAGCACAAAAAAAAAACAGAATTGACTAGGGCACCAGGCTGAGCCACTGAGGAGAGTAAGGATCGAGGAGAAATGGGCTGGACTTTGGACTTTAGACTTTGAAGTTACGGTTTTGGAAACTTAGACTATTGGCTAATGGCTCTTCCTTTACCCTCTTAGTTAAATAAAGTATGGGCCAGTCCACCAACCTGGTGGTCCAACCCGTGACGGGTTAGGACCATATGGGTTTAGGCCAAAAACGAATGCATCAATATGGTCCCAGTTTTGTAGAATCCAAACCGCCCATTTTTTTGGGTTGAGCGGGCTCAGCCCACGATCCCAACCCATATTACCACCTCTATTTCAAATCACTATGCAAAGTTGGTTCCCTGCACAACATTTTACACTTAGCAATTTTCCAGAATTTCCAGGTTTTCACCAAATGTTTCCAATGGTTCAAAATTTACAACAAACACTACTCCCATACAATTTTTCACAAGGAATCCAATAGAAACATTAAAACACCCAAATTCACATCACATTCACATGTTCTGTTTTGGTACCACAATTCAACACAAAACCCACCACTTGCCAAACTTCACATTCAAACTTCAAACTAATTTCATTGTTCAAATGACACAACAACACATCATTTCCATCACAAAACATCATACAATCTATACAATCCTATACCACATGAAAATCAGGGCAAAATCTTGAAATTCCAAGGCTCAACCAATAGTCATAACGTATAAATCAAAATGTAACTTTTGCTCACCTCTTTCACTTTCCCAAGATTGTTTCTTGATTCTTCAACCTTTAAATTTTCTTAAGTACTCAAACACCTCTTCTTGAAAATCTAAAACCATAGAGATGAAGCTCTCATCAAGGTGGTCAAGATTAATGAAGAGGATTTTGGCATTCAAGGCCATTCATAAGGTCAAATGGCTTACCTTCAACCTTAAACTTCTTCTCTTTCCTCCTTCAACTTAGACAAAAATGGGAGCTGAAGAGAGAAAATAGATTATGATGATAAACTAGATTTTTCACTCCCTCCATACCCCTAACCAACCTAAAGAGAGAGAGAAGAGGAAATGAGTTGAAAACTTTGACTTTTAATCAATGGTCTCCATGGTGCCACTTGTCATAATCTTGCAACTCCTTCCATGTGCATACAACAATGTGATTTCTTTCTTTTATTCACTTGGCAATTAATCACACCACTTAATCTCTATGTTATTAGTGGATTCCCTCTTCAGTTGCTGATTAATTAGCGGTAACTTTTCTTTTTTTCCCATTTTTCCCTGACTATGGCAATACCTATTGGTTTACCATTTAACACATTTTATACCTCTATTTCTTCCTTCATGCGCCCTCCCCTTCCCTTTGACTTATTTTAAGCCTTAACAACACAATTAAGCTTAAATATAAGGTTTGGGCACTAACTACTGCTCATTCTGCTCACAATTCACATTGTATTCTCCAAAAGTATTTGCTTAACATTAATTACATTCACTTTTAAATTCATTAGCCCTTAATCATATGTTGGGGCTTTACAATCAATTTCAAGGACATTTGATTGTGCTTCACTTTGAGTAGTAGGCTCTGCTTGACAGGTAAAAGTATCAAGAATTTCTCCTCCCGTATCATGAATACATCCATAATCTTTATCGTTGTCAACCTCTGAGTCATCAACTGGAGAGCTAGCCAGGAAGGGACGATTTTAAGGTATAGTGGATGTTGGATGTTGATCACAATTTTGGAGCCTAGAGGAAGTGAGATGGATTTTGAGAGTGTGAAACCAACCAAGTCTAGGAGTAAGAGTGAAATGCCTTTAGGAAATTTGGCAATTTTAGGGTTAAGGTCTTCGGGAGGAGGGGCACGGGCAGGGGGCAGGACAACTGGGTAGCAGGGTCGGGCAAGTGAAAAAATTTAATGGGCTTAAATAGGCCAGCCCTTTTAAGCCCTCAGCCCTACAAGGTTGGCCTTTTTAGGCCCGACTTCCTTTGGAGGCTCTAATTTATAAGCCCAACTCTGATTTAGAAGGGCTTAAACGGGCCAGCCCAACGGGCTCAGCCTGATTTACTGGCTCTACTAGGATAGGAGTCAGGTAAGGAAAACCTTTGTCTCCTTATTTGTTTATTCTTGTTTCTAATGTGTTATCTTGCTTGATTGCCCACAAGGAATCTCAAAACTTGTGGAATGGAATCAAAATCAACAATGAGGCACAACCCACTTCTCATCTTTTATATGCTGATGACCCTTTACTTTTCTTTGAATGTAATGACAGGTCCCTTGCTTCAATAAAGGAAACTTCGCAAATCTTTTGTAGATGGTCAGGGATAGAGCTAAACAAAGCCAAGTCAAATCTTATATTTAGTCCCAATATTGATCATCAATTGAAATTGCAAATATCAAATTCCTTTGGGATTCCTTTCTTAGGAAGACTTGGTAAGTACTTGGGAACTTGGATTGACCCAGGGCAAGATAAAACTATTATATACCAGCATGTTCTTGTATCAATTGACAAAAGGACAAGTGCTTGGAAGGCCAAATTGTTGGCTCAGGCTGCAAGACCAACCCTCATAAAATCTGTTTTGTCTGCATAAAATATCCATGTCCTTTCATATGTCAAGCTTCCAAAAGCAATATGTGATAAGATTGATGTTCTGTGTATAAACTTTTTCTAGGGATCTTCGGGTGACACAGAAAATCCATCTTGTTAGGAAAGAAATGCTTTTCTTACCTATGGACAAAGGTGATCATGGAATTAGACCAATAGCTTGTGTTAAGCAAGCTCTCTTACGCGAGCAAGTATGGCGTGTGGCTAATTCTTCCTCAGTTCCTCTCCATCCTTATTGGCATCAACTGTCAAATTGAAGTATATATCTTTCAATCATTAACCTTTTTGGCAAAAGCCATATAACACTTTTTTTGATGTGGAAAGGAATTTTGGATTCAACAAAGTTGAGTTCTCAGAATATCTAAAATGGAGATTTGGTAATGGTTCAAATATTCCTCTTAACCATCCTTTGTGGTGGCCAGTGCATCAAGACTTTGATCTTGTGTTGAAATATCAACATGTTTCAGATATTATACTGCATGCTCCTTTCACTTGGAACCCTATAAAATGGAACCATCATGCTTTAAATTTATTATACCCTACAGAGGTTGCAAGTGAGATTGCGAGAATACCTCTCCCTTTCTCAACCTCAGAAGATTCTTTTCTATGGAATAGCAACTCAAGAGGTGAGTATAGTGTGAAAGATGGATTTAAAATTTGTTTGGAAAGATCTCTTTCGGATTTCAGGAATATTGATTAATTCTGGAAATTCTTGTGGTTCATTTCTCTTATAAAAATATTCTCTTTATATCGAAGATCATAAGTAGAGCAATCCCTGCAACTGATGTATTGGTTAGGCATCATCTAACTTCGTCAGGTTTATGCCCCTTTGGCTGTTCAGTGGAAGAAACTATGGAGCATCTGTTCAGTGGAAGAAACTATGGAGCATCTGTTTTTTTCAATGTCCATTGGTAAGAGCTATTTGGTGTGGTTGCTTAACAATCAATTTTACTTTTAGATCTTTCGCAGAATTTGCAGAATGGTTAAAGAACTATACTGCTAGTAAATACACTTTGGATGAAAAGGAATTTAACAATTCACAAGGGAAAACAAATCCACCCGTACCAAGCTGTTAAGGAAATCAAGGGCGGATTGAATATTTCTCATATTTCATTCCTTAATACTGCAGGATCTTCGATTGTTGCTCCAAAAAGTAATTTTTTCTCTGGTTCAGTTCTTGAGTGGAGCATAATGGTAAGGAAAATTAAGAAGAAGGGCTCAACAGAGTGCCATGGAATCATTTGTTTTGACAACAAGGTTCTTCATTTCTTCATCTGGAGAAAAAAAATATGCGGAACCGTGTATTCTATCTTCTGTGCTGCAAGGCCTCTCTATCTTGGATTGTTTATTCGGGGACTCTTTTTAGCTGTGGTACTCGTAGACTTCAGATTCTATGCGAGAAGAAATTCTTTAGTAAGCTGCATAACTCATTTGGATCGTCAAATAAGACCGTGGAACAGGATATTTTAATGTTTTTAAATCTGTTCAAGTCCTATTCAGTCTCACTTGTAACTTCTGATTTTTCTTTTTTTCTTCTTTTTGGAGTTTCATTCCTTAATCTGTAGTGTTTCTTTTCATTCGTTGTAAAACTCTTATAATTATTACTTAATATCATTTTGCTATTATTACAAAAAATGAATTTACCCATGTATAACAAAATCATCGCCTGGAAGGAAAAGATAGTTCTGGATGCAGATCAGAAAAAGGGCCTATTTGGTTTCCTGTTTCTAAAACAGTTTTTTTTTAAAAAAAAATTTAAAAATATATTTAAAATGTGTTTTGGGTTATGTGTTCTGAAAAAAAATTAAATTTTTTTCTGAAAAAACAAAACATCATAACATCTTTTTTTTACCATTTTTTTAACAGCACATCTTTTTTCACCTTTCATATTACTATTTTAAAATGTTTTAGAGAAAATGAGGAAAACATTTCATTTTCATTAATGACAATCATACTAATGAAGTAAACTATTATTTTATCTTTTATTTTACCATGTTAGACATGTTTTTCAAAATTATTCAAACAATCTTTTTAACTTTTTTTTCCAAAACATGTTTCAAAAAATTATCCTACAACATTATTCTAAAAAGATAAAAATAGATAATAAAATCACATAAGCCCCAAGTTTTTTGTTTTCTCTTTTTGTTTTTGTTTTTGTGACTTTCAGTCCACATGCTTAGGTATTCCACCCCTGTACTCCCCGTGTATAAAGCTGCGGTTTTTACCTAGCATATACAAAGCTGTTTGAAACTTTCATTTTACTAAATAAAGGGGTGTGAGTGTGTGTGTGTGTGTGTGTGTTTGTCTCGTATTCCTCTTTTTTTTTTTTTTTTATACCCTGTGGATTTATCCATAAAGATGGACATGGTAGTGGTATGGTATGCCTTTTCTAAGGCAAACTAATTAATCCTTTATCATCTAAAGGAGAATTATTAGTGAATAACGAAAAAACAAAATAAATACTGAGTGTGTACATATAGCTAGTCAATTCGCACATTTTTTGTACTCCTTCCGGTCCTAATTATAAGATAAAGTTGATTTTTTTGGAGAAATTAAGGAAGCCAATTAAATTACTTTAGAGTGTTTATATTTTTAGTATCTTTAGATTATATATTAGTTTATTAGTCAAATTAATTAGTTTGGAGAAAAAAATATAAATATAAATACTCTAAAGTAATTTAATTGGCTTCCTTAATTTCTTCAAAAAATTCAACTTTATCTTATAATTAGGACCGGAGGAAGTATTATTATTGGATATTTATTTCAAAGCGATGACTCATTGCAAGGCTTTGGGTTTATATATATATCAAAGCTTCTTATTAACACTCGACTCGAGCTCATTCGTTGAAAGCGTTAATTTTCACCCTTCGCTTTCATTCGCATACAATTATTACAAATGGATAATATATATCATAACTGTATAATGGAGATTGGAGAATAATTCGAGTTATCTAGATGATGTTTTATGTTACTAAGCAATTTGTCTATATCTTGATTTGTAGGTGTTATAGTCTTACTGGATATATATGTGTGCGGATAATAATTTCAAACGGATATTTATTTTGCTAAATTTCAAAAGTCAATTTTAGGCTCTCCGTCTTCAGTTATAGGTCATGTTGGTTTGAAAGCATTTCAATTTTGAACCCAGAAAAAAAAAAAAAAAAAAAGTACTTTAAATTGAACTAATTCTTGTAAACTTATAATTATTATAGATTTTTAGCTTTATTAAGTTTTTTTTGCCAACACTTTTTGTTTATAATATGAAGAGTTTTCCTTTTCAAGGCTTAGAGCGTAAAGGATTTTTATCTCTCTCAATAAGTGCACTTTCTAAAATTTAAACTTGTGTTCTCCTTCTTATGAGAGTGAAGCCGCTTACCACATTGACCAACATCTTGTTGGTTTTTTGGCCAACACTTTATTAAGTTTTTGGTCTATTACATTTCGTATAATGTAGTTCTCATCTCTAATTAATCCAAGAAATGTTTGTTCAAACATGGGTATTACTGTAATCAAATTATTTTAGTTAGCGGTGGCAGAATAATCTTTTAAGGTGTGATAAATGAATTATAAATATAAACAAATGATGGTCTCAAGATGAAGACAGTCGGGTGGCTTAGTGGGAAACTCTTATTCTGTCAATTAATGAAAAGGGATACTTTTTTTTATTTTTTGTTCAACATTATTTTTTAGAGTATAATTGAACAACTGAAACTCACTCCGAGTAGTATCCGATCTTATGTATAAAAAAAATAAAAGTATCCGATCTTAATTCAAACAAGATTGTTCTTGTGAAAGAAAACCTATATATGCACAAGAAAAAAAACAGCAATGACCTTTGATCCCTTGTATAGTGGTTATAACAAAGGAAGTTATATATTTTCTTCTTATGGAAAAATTAAGATATATAATATTCATTGTTCAATAATAATAATAATTTTTTATCATTTTTAGGTAAAATATTTTTTATCAATTTTAATTTTAGATGACTAATGACGTGTGTTTTGTCCGTAAAATTGTATTAAATACATGAAATTGGGCCTTTTTATACAAAAAGCCCGGAAATGAGAGCCATGGGCTAGAGATGAGAGAGGCTTTTGATGCTTTTATGAGCCCAATACAAGATTAAGAAATAGTATTTGCATCTGGAGGGAAAATAAAGAAAGGGAAAATTGCTGAAAAATGACTCATGGAAAAATTTATTTTTCAAAGATGCCAAAGTACTCAGGTTCTCAGCGTGTGCAACTTTTCTTTAATTTTATGCAATATAGTGATTGTTTGATTTTGTTTTAAAAAAAAATAAAAAAAAAAACTTATTTGGAAAACTGTTTTTCATAAGTTGTCTTTAAAAATAAAAATAAAAAGTTGTCTTTAAAAACTAAAAAACATTTTTCAGTTGATTTTTTGTTTTTTGTTTTTTTTACTTTTTGAGGGTGTCACCTATTCACTATCAACACCACTCTGTTAGTGATGACCATCGCCACCGGCGATGGCTACCGTCACATCACTACAAAAACAAAGTTTTTAAAACAACAATCCAAACACATTTTTTTTTAATTTTTAATTTTTTGTTTTCAAAACTTGTTTCCAAAAATAATTGGAAAATACTTTTGTCAAGTTCCTTATATCCATTTCATCAAATTCTCCAATCATATATAACCACGTGTCCTCTTTTTGAATCATTATCATTTAACTATAAATACAAATGATAAAAAATAAAACACATGACCACGTGTTATTAGAAAATATGATGTAATGAATATAAGGAACTTAATATAAATATGATCCAAAATAATGCTATAAAACTGTTATGAGAACAAAAAAAATAAAGAATAATAGAATCAAACAAGGTCATTTTCAGCTCTGCATAGATGTCTTTTGTTTTGTTTGGTATATAGTTGAATATAAATTACTCCCTCTGGAGAAGAGTGGCATGGAGTTATTTAAACAAATTTCGAATACATTTAGGCGCCAAATTTTTCAATGGGGGATTTCTTAAACAATCTTTTCAAAAAGAAATAGATCTGGCAATTTTATCTGTAATATAATAATGGATTAAAAAAGATAAAGGTTGTCATTTTATTTATCAACAATAATTATTGTAGATAGTTTGGAGTTTGAACCCCATTCTAGTTAAGCAAGGTTTTATTTTCAAGTTTGGTGGATGGAACTACTCTCTCCGTCTTTAATATAAAATCTACTTTACAAAATGAATTTTAAGGATATGAGGGGAGGGACGGAGCACCATCTATTTCTTTTTTACAAAGACAATTTATTAAAAACACAGATAATATGATACATAAAAAATGAACTTCCCTATGGCATAATCACACAAATGAAGCATCAAGAAGCCCAGACCAAACTCAGAAAGCTACACTAAAAGAACCAAACACCACACTCGACAAGAACCAAAAAAAAAAAAATAAAACCCATATGCAATCAGACAAGAAAACAGAAACAAAACGCCAAAAGCTGATATGCATCCAAAACCATGACCCTGCAAGGTTAATGAGCAACATTGGTGTTGAAAAAGGTGACCACATGCATATCTACAAATTTAGAAGGTGTAGAGCGCCAACCACAATGACGTTGGAGCTCCTACCTGCTTTCACGGTGAGATACGTTTATCCATATTTAATCTTCCCCCACCAGTCCTCCTCCCTCACGTGATAATTCTCTCCCTTCTAAGTTCTAAGCTATGGCCTACATCTTTTCATACTTCTGCCCTTTCCTTCTACTATGGTCAATGGAGAAAATTATTCGAGGGTTTGGGAACTGGGCGATTGGGAGTGCTCTTAATAAATGGTAATGGCTCGTTGTTACTCTGAATATTAAAAAAAAAAAAAAAAGATTCGGCTATTTGTCTCAGAAATAATATAGAAAGTTTGAAAGAAAAAAAAACCTATTTTCTTAATTAAATTGTTAATAAAATTCAGATTTAGCTATTTGTTTGAGAACTAATAAGGAAAACACAAATTGGCTTGCTGGATTAAACCGTGTTATAATTTTATGGAAAAAAAAACAAAATTTGTAGAAACAATAATTTTTCAAAGATTTTTCAAGGGGTCATAGACAACATAGAGATTTACTGAAGTAATAGAGGGAAAATACATGAGAATAAGAAATTAAAGACGAAAAATAAGGAAATTGTTGTTATTAAAATATTAAGATACAGAGCAGTAGAGAAGAATTTTATGTAGGAGAGGAAGAGAAAATATTTAATTTCGTACCCCCTCCTTTGCCCCATTACCCTTATTTATAACATAATATTTGATATTAGGTTAGATCCACTTATTTAGGATATGCACGAATTTGGGGAGACCCTTCAATTTTGCATGTTCTGTTCTGAGTTTGTTGAACTAAAGTAGCTTATGGGGCTTGACTGAGTATTATGCTCACTAAATAATCTTTTTTAGTGTAACCCCCTTCACGCTTAGGCCGGGATTAAGTTTATAAATATGTAATTAATGTGGAATTAGAGACCGTAAATAATTTGGGACTTAATACAACAAGTTTTGCCCAAAACATGCTTTTATAAAACCTTTTT
This sequence comes from Inga laurina, assembly GCA_963855925.1. NCBI lineage: Eukaryota > Viridiplantae > Streptophyta > Magnoliopsida > Fabales > Fabaceae > Inga > Inga laurina. The sequence goes on along the minus strand of OY979703.1, from coordinate 38,359,446 downwards.
TAAAACCTGTCAACAATGGTCTCCTATTCACATTTCAATACACAAATGGCCTGAACAATTTGATTCCATTTATAAATATCAGAGTATACAGTAAATTCCTGATACACTCGGGGTTCAATTACTAATTCAGGGTCTATACAAGGCACAAAGCCCAAGTAGTTTCCCATACAAGGGGATTACATAATTACTATCCAATATATACATGTAATTCCCAACAAAATATATCCAAATGATTTACAAAATGATAACCAAATTTTTTTCCAAAATAGACTCCTATCAATGAGCTCTACCCGCTCTTCGTCAACCACTTTCCCTTTGATCCTTCTGCCCTGTCTAAAATATTTAATTTTGGGAGAGTGAGATTCTAAGGAATCCCCGTAGTGTCAAATTACTCATAATATGCATAACAATAAGGCATGAAATCAAATCATTATCCACACAAAGCAACTACAACGGCAGTTACAACGGCAATGGTTAGTATGACACATGTCATCCCTTACGATTGCTCATGCTGAATTGCTCAAGCTGCATTGCACAACACAATCCACACAATATATTTCACCACAGTTGGGATTTATATAAAGCATTTCATCACACAAGCCATACGGGCAAGATTCAAAACTCACAGCCCACTGCTGGATTAACAAACGCAGCCCCACGGGTCGGATTCACAAAGTTACATGTCGATTACAACGGCAGTTCTACGGCCGACCTAGAGACGACCAATGTCAATCCCTACACGGCTCACGCTGACCTGCTCGCGCTGTAATATACCATGGTACATGCAGTTCACAGTTCAATGATAAATTATGCATACCAAAACATCATACACAACATGAGAGACAAGTCACTACCTGGTTTGTTCCGTGCGTGCTTTGTCGCAAGTCTCTCCTGAGGAGGGCAAATTTCGTATCTTATAATTATAATTAGGGACGAAGAGTTATTCTCTATTCCAATACTCAATTGACTTCACAATACTTAGATTTGATTATCATTTATGTCCTTTAAGTAGTTACAATTGGCTCTAATAAAAGCCCTAAAGGATTGGGAAACATCGGGTTGGAAACCACTTTTCAAAATCACAAGGTGCTGAAAACAAGGGCTGGCTGCAGCCAAGAATTTTCTGGCTGTGGCCAAAAACAGCCCAGAAGTGTTCTGGCTACAGTCCAAAATTTTCTGACCGCGGCCAGACAGTGGTTCGAAGGTTCTTGGCTGCAACCAAGAATCTTCTGGCTGCGGTCAGGAAAATTCTGTTTCGCAGCTGAACTTCCAAAAATCATAACTAATTTTAGAAAAATCAAAATGAATTGATTCTAAAGCCAAATGAAAGGTATTTAAGTCATCTTTACTAGAAAAATATGGGATATCACTGAAAATCACCACAAAAATACAGATTTCAAGAAAAGTCCACCTTGCTTCAGAATTGATCCCAGATTTAACATCATACTTTGGACAGTCATAACTCCTAGCATACCAAACGAAATGATACAAAATATATGTCCATTTTGAAGCTTGGCAGGTGAACTTTAAGACTAGAAAGTTTCATAATTTTCCAACACCATTTGCTATTTTAAAAAGTCCATGTAAGATCACTGCCAGAACAGAGTTTCTTACTAACCAAAACTTGCCACTTTTAAAACTAAGTTCCCAATAGTTCAAAATTCATATTCAACACTTCTCCCACACAATTTTCCACAAAGAACACAATGAAAATCTCAAAATGACCAAAATCCTACTCCTTTATCATGCTTTGGTTTTGGACAACACAAACATCAAAATTCCAATCTCATCTAAACATCAAATTCCAATCACCAATCAATCTATCTATCCTAAACTCATCCCAAAATACCATTCTCATGCCAAAACATACCAAATGAATAGTGGCACTCATTTTTGGATTCAAGGCCAAATTTCCAGAAATTACAAACTAATCCATTTGACACAAAACATAGATAGATAGATAGATAGATAGATAGATAGATAGATAGATAGATAGGTTTCACCCACCTTATCAACTTTCTCAAAGGGAGTTCTTGATTCACCACTTCACAAAATTTTGTGTGGCCACAAATCAACACCAATAGGCACACTATAAATACCAAAATGAAGCTCTCACTCCAAGGAACAACATTCATGAAGTGAGTTTGAGCAATGGAGGGCATTTGCTTACCTTTTTCACAAGCTTTCTCTTTCTCTTTCTCTTTCTTGCCCAACAATGTCGCCAGTTTTAGAGAGAGAAGAGAGATATGAGAGCTTGAAGATGAAGGGAAAATGATGATTTTTCCCTCTAACCCATGCTGCCAGTGAAAAGGAGGGAGAGGGAGGAGAGAGAAACATTAAACAATTGGGATTTTGACTTTTCTTACTCCTTCTCTCTTCACCCACTCTTGACACATGTCCAAATCTTATTGATTATCATACAATATATCACCAATTAGCTTCACTAATCCCTCCATTAACCATTTAATCAAACTTCTCATTTTTCTTATAGTTAGTAATTAGTTTTCCCATTAATCACCAACTAATTGCTCAATAATTCCATTCTTCCAATTTCTCAATAATTATGACGTATTACTTAATATTGCCATAAAACACATAATAATTCAAATTAAATTCATAATTATCCATAATAATCATGATTTGCCCTTAATCAAAAATTGAGATATTACAGTTGGGCCTACCTCTTATAATTTATTTTGCCTAGGGGCCCAAGTCTTTAAGTAGGCCTTACACTAAGTCCCCCACTCTCCAAGTCAATAATCAATTGGACTTTAAGAGTGAATTTGCAATCTTGACAGTAGAATGCCTTCTTGATCAAATGTCCAATAAGTAAATTTTTGAGAAAGACAAGACGATCCAAGACTTGCAATAGGCTGTAGTACGTGTGTTAGACTCCCAAGCCAAACTTGAAGCACATATGACAAGTTGCCATTGCATAAACCTATTGGTTAGTAAGTTCGTGCATGCTAGTACAACTATGATGATGTCGTAATGTTCGACCCAACATGTATACTTGGGTTAGTTGGTATGCATGTTGATTATCTTTGGTGCGTCTGTCATCTATAATTAAGATGTCCCATATTATGTAAGTTGTCAATATAGAACTTTGTTTGTTAGAAAGTTCATGTATACTAGTACATACTGTAGCATTGTCATAATATTTGACCAAGTACGAGAAGTTTGGTTAGTTGGTGCTTACATCACATCTTCATGGCTCGGTTTGTGTTCCAGCACAGGACACCCCTAAAGCTGGGTTATCAACATTTAGAAATTTCGATAGTGAGCTTTGTTCACTAGAATATTTGTGTATGTTGCACTGGAATGTTTATGTATGCTTGTACGTACTATAGTGTTGAGATAATGTTTGACCAAGCATGTGGATATTGGTCAGTAGGTACGTATGTTGCTTCTTCGTGACCTGGTTTGTGTTCTGCCATGAGACAACCCTAAAGTTGGGTTATCAATGTTTAGAAGTGCCGTTATAGAGTACTCATGTAAATTTTATGATGCATCATTTGTGTGTCATTTAGCTTAGTAGGTCAGTCTTGTATGCTAAGTCCCAAGCTAGTTAGTTTGTTCGTAATACGTCAAGTAGAAGATGGTAATCATAAAATCACAGTTAATGTATCAAATTGAATGTCTTACCAAGATTGACAAATGTCCTACCAAGTAAAATGGCTTACAAGTAATCATACACCAACACCTTAGCACGTATGTTGTGCTAGCGCAGCTCCATCCATTTGATTGGATGGTCACACAATCGACACTGAGTGGTAAAGGTTTTTACAAGTGACCATTGCGTAATGAATCCAATATAAAGAAATCCAATAATAGAATGGAGCATATTGATGGCGGGGCATCTAATATCATAATACCAATACGATTGGACCATATAGCTTAGAGTGTCGGTCACTTTCGTAGCTATATTTACGGTTTGTATCATCATGTCTTGCCCAGGAGCTTAGTAAGTATGTAAAATCCGAAAGCAGACTTAGAAGGTAAGGGTTTAGAAATCGTACCTCATTAGATGTATTGCGTTTCAACTTAATTTAATGGGTTTCCCATTTCTATCGCTTAATTGGTATGCCCCTTCACCAACTACCCTAGTTGCTTGGTAAGGGCCTTCATATGTCGGACCTAGCTTCCAATCGCTTGCTTCCTTGGTGGGAGTATTCTACTAGGGGAGGCTGGTAGGTGGTTGGCCTGATTGCCTAGTTGGTATGACATCAATTATGGTTTTACCTTCCAATTGCGATTGGATTGTTTATGGATTCTACTCCTCCTATCTGATGGTTCATCATCGTGATGGTGGGACTGACTTGCATCTACCTCATCTTCTTACTACTTGATTTGGGTCCAAGATCGAGCCAACACATCGTGCATAGTATGACATATATATATGGTTAGTTCCTTGCATAGATCAGAGTTAGGGAGGAAACCTTTGCGGAACATAGCAATAGCGGTTTGTACGTCACAATTTGGTATGTTGATTTTTTCTTTGTCAAACCTGCCAACATAGTCACGCAGTAGTTACATGATCCATAGAATGACAAGTATATTTGGTTAGTTCCTTGTATAGATCAGAGTTAGGGAGCAAACCTTTGTGGAACGTAGTAATAGCAGTTTGTACATCACAGTTTGGTATGTTGATTGTTTCTTTGTTGAACCTACCAACATAGTCCCGCAATGGTCCTCGTTTCCCCTGAACATTCCGATAAAGCTTGTTTAGGTCATTTTTGAGCTTTGGACTACCAGATAATTGTTGAACGAACAAGTCATTCAAGTCAGTGAAAGATCCTTTTAAGTTGGTTGGTAGGTTGGTAAACCATCTTAGCGCTGGTCCAATTAAACTTGATCTGAAGACTTTGCACATACAAGCTTCTCACATCTCTCGTGCTATCACAGCAGTATGCATCCTTTGTCGGTACTACACCATATGCTCCTTTGGGTCTGTCGAACCATCATAGAGTCGTACGTATGGGAATGTGAACTTCTTTGGCATCTCGACCAGGGCTAAATTGTCAGTGAATGGAGAGTTAGAAAAGTTGTTTGGAGCGCTTTTCTTCATTAGCGATGGTATACCGAGTAAGCAAAGTATCATCACTTCTAGTTCCTGGAACCTTCGGTTCCATCCTCGATTGTCCGACAAACCAAACTCTGATAAATTTTTATGCATAATGAGCCTCAACACTCTACAAATTTTATATGCAAAAAGTATCAATACTTTGATTTAAATCATTCTCACCAATTAAATTTCTAATAAGAGACCTTTTCTCCAATTTCCCCCAAAATTTAAGTATTTTCATATTTTCCCATATAATACATTAACTATTTTTATTTTTAATATTTCTCTTAAAATCATCACATTATGTAGCCATTGTGTTTAATAAAGTTCACGTCTTTTTTAGTCCTTTCACATCTGAAGTTGATTTTTCATTAATTATTCAAACAAGTTTCAGTTTGTTAAACTCACTTTTTTTGTAAAAATCAATTCAAACATAAATCATATTATACTATCTAATTTTCATCCTAACTTAAGTTTTTTAAAAGTTATATTGAAAAAAGCCACTTCTGTCATCGCTAATCCAAATAGACCCCTAAACTCTTGTTACATATATGGTTTTTAATATGAGACCTATTTATCTAATCTGGAGAGATTAAGAAAACTAAATAAATTACTTAATTATAGCATATGAGACATGATCTTTTCAAAATACTTTTGTGTAATATTAGATTATATATCAATTTATAAGTTAAGCAAATTAATTTAGAGAAAGATAATAAATGTAAAACATAAAATATAAAATGAGAAAAAATTTTACATTTATGGCTAAAATTAACCTCCAAATTCTACATTTAGAATCAAATTAATATCTTTTAAGCTCAGCCTCAAACATGTGGGTTAGGCCTTGCCCAGGCTTTTATCATCGTTTTGCTAAATTCAATTTTGCCAACTATTTTAAAATATTTAAAAGTAAAATAATATATTTTTTAAAATTAATAAATGATAAAAAATTGAGTGGTGATAAGTTAAAATTTAAGAATTAAGTAATATTTTTAAAAATTTAGTGACATGGAGTTATATCTTCTAAATTCTAACATAAAAATTTCCCTAAAAATATAATCAATAAACATCCCAATATGCTAGTATTGTTAGTCTTAAATGAACAGTGTTTGCATTAGATACTCAACGTATCTATAAATTTATGAGTTTACCCTGTAAAAAACAATGTCATTTTATTTTAGAGCTTAGGCGAATGTTTTGGAAACACCTAAACCATAGTTTTAGAAGCTATTTTTTTATAAGTCAAGATAAAACTTTTCTTATATATTTATCTTATAAATCGTAAAAACTATTTTTGAAAGATAACCCAAATATACACTAAGATCAAATTGAGTCTCTCAACTAAAACGACGTTGTTTTACTAAATGAGCTGATCAGGGAGTGCGTCGTGGCTAGGTCTCTGGTCTCTAATGTTAGTCCAGCTTCTTCTTACATCAACGCTTGCTAATGTCATTGCTTACATCACCTCATTAACCATCATGTATGCAACTGTCATAGAAATGGCCTCGGTCCTTTTCTTTTGAGGTGAGGATACTTCTTTTTTTTTTTTTTTTTTTTTTTTTTTTTTATATATTAATAATTCAGATTTAATATTTTTATAATATATTAAACCTAAATTATTATTATCTAAATTGACGGCTTATAAAAAAAGGGAGCGTCTTTTTCTTCGAAGAATGCGCCCAAGAGCATGCTAAAAGAATCCTAACAATTCGAGAGACCCTTGAGCCTTGTTTGGATTTATATTTTTAAAAGCAACCTTTATTTCAATTGAGTCTATAAATAAAAGTTAGAATAAAAATTAATTAATATAATAAAATTTATAGTTGGATAGACGATTATAAAAAGTCAGTATAATAAAACTTGTTTGAATGATAAATGATAAAATTAGTTTTAGAAGATTTAAATATGAAGAAAAATATTAAAAATTGGAAAATATTACTTTAATTTTATAGTGACTTTAAACAAAAATTTGTTGCATATAGAATCATTTAAACATCATTTTAGACCTAAATTAGCGTTTTGAAATTGAAAATGTCAGTTTTAACATAGTAAACACCACCTCAAACATGTTCTTAATAGTTTTTTGATTGTTCTTATCTTTCACTGTTTTTGTTTAACTTGGCAAGGATCTTCTCAAACAAATTTTCCTAGTATTATTTTTTGCGTCACAAAATTTAGAATGCCTTTTTTAATACATATTTCCAAGCTGATTTATCCAAATGCTTCGTGTGTCTTTACCATGAAATGTTTAACTATAATCCCATTGTTTCTTCCATTTTAATTGGGGTAATTATATTTTTAAATGCAATATTATCTATAGGATATATCATTCATGAACGTATTTCTCCCAGTTTTTAATTAATGCTTTTCTTTTTCGCGGGAAGAAATGTGGATTAGTAAAATGATAAGAGCTGCGGGGATGGGACCTACTGCTTAGTAAAGTCAATCAAATACTCAAATCCGAAAATGACTTGGTTAAGGAAATCTGCTCCTTTTTCTACAATCCACTTAAGGTTCATTTTTCTAATAAAATATTATATTAATTAACATTCAACAAACCGAAATTAACTTGCTAGTCAAAATAAAAAAAATAAAATAAAATTTATAAATAAAATATATAAAAACTGCATCATTTGTAATTTATGAATCATAAACAGTGCACCTCATAAAATTCTATGCAAAGCAAGATATTCAGTATTTAGTTTGATGTTAAATCTAATCTAAAATTTAAAATTTAGGAAATATTTATCATAATATTTTAAGACTAAAAACATATTTATATGTAATATATATAAACTGAAGAGAATTTATATAATTTAAACACAACCTTTTTCATATGAAATTGACAAATTTTGCATTTTGGTGTGGGAGCTTATGGGGTGGATAACGCTGACACGAAGCTATTAGCATAGGAATCAGTTTCCTGGACTTTCCAAAAGATAGTGGGCACAACGATTTGAGTCCACGTGGCGATATCTTAGAAAAAGATCTCCATCGTACGGTGGTAATCACGTGATCACAAAAGGCATTTTTGTTCCCGTCAAGAACAGTCCAAATATAAAATTTCTGCAATCTGTGATCTCTTATCTCTTTCGGACACTCTCGAGAAAACAGAGAGAAGGAGAGCACCAAACATGGCGTTGGCTGTGCCTGCCCTTCCCTTCACCTTCGTTGTTCACGTTCTCGGTATTGCCCTTATTGTTTTGGTCTTGGTCTGGAACATACACTTCAGAGGTGGCTTAGCTTGGGAATCCTCCAACAAGAGTCTCATCTTCAACGTATGATTCTCTAATTAGACTATTTCCTTTCTTGATTTTCTGCTTTATCTATTGATTATAGTTGTTGTTGTTGTTGTTGTTCTTCCGAATTTCTTGTTTTCTTGATTTTCTACTTTATCTACCGATTCTGGTTATGGAGCTTCTGATTTTCACTGATACGCCCATGCGCGAGGATTCTCAAGGGCTGCGATTGCTTTATTTCCAGTTCAGTCCAGAGTGTAGTGTGCATTCTTCTTTTTCTTCTTCTTAAGCGTTTTTCGTTCCTCTCTTTGATTCTTCCAAAAATCGGTAACGATTTTGCTATTTTGGGAGTCATTTCAGAGATTCTGTCGTTTTCCATTTAAACGACGCTATATATAGTCATTTCGTTAGCTAAGGGCTTGAGGCCGAAACGAGTTGCTGTAATGATTTTCATAATGAAGCTAAATTTGAGTGAACTAGTTCTCAATTTACAGCACATACACATTTTGGTGCTGCAGATCACCATTTTATGTTCTCATCATTTCGTTTTGTCAGTCCAGTCATTTTATTTTTGGTTTTGTTTTGCGCTTCTTACCAAGCCAAAAGTTATTAAATTATTGTTATATAGTTGTTGATGACCTTCCCTACTTACTTTATTGCTCAATAATTCCTCCGCGCTATATTTGACACCGACACATTAAACTTTTCCGTCCTTTTTTCTAAATTAATCACGGGGCTGCTAGGCTGGGTGTGTTTGGTTCAGCTTATTGGGCAGAAATAAGACTGTGTTTGGGCAATAAGCCCAAATAAAAAAGTGTTGCATTTTTTCAGTGATTGGTTTCAGCTTATTTTAATTGCATCACGGGTAGAATAAGTTATTTATTAAATAAGCTCCTCACTATACACAGTTTTTCTATAAAGTCACTTATTATGTAAGTCGAGATAAAACTCTTCTCACATATTTACCTTGTATACCGTAAATCACGATTTATAAGCACTTATTATCCAAAAATAAATCGCTTATCCAAACATAAATCACATTACAAAAACTGACTTTTCTATTAAGTCATTTTTAATAAGTCAGAATCATAATAAGTCATTTTTCCTACCGCTATCCCAAACGCACACTTAATTATGTAGCTTTAACTTTTCGCCTTTTGAAAAAATTCTGAATGAATAGGAGAAAGAGAGAACTTTGGCTGAGGTTAAAAATTCCTTCATGGTCTGGTATTGGGTTTATTTTACATTTGAGGTTCGTTTTGGTGAAATCCCGTATCATATGTTATACCTTTTGCGATTTGAACCATGTTTTCTTTTTCCCTGTTATTATTGCAATGTCCTTACTCCTTAGTCAAGTTAATCCTTAGTATCATTTCGTTTCTGGAGTCTAGTCATAATAGAAGTCTTTAAGTTTCAAGTGAAATAGGTATTTTACTGGTGCTTAATATGAAATGTTAAGTGGAAAACTGGATTATGATTATCCAGTGGCCCCAAGTCCTGGGGATGGGGTTTTAAATTTTCTAATGTGCTTGTTGATGAGTGGCCACACTTATGAGCCTATCTGTTTCTGATTTATTTGAAATGACTTTCACGTTTAGTGCTGTTACCTTCATGTGGTACCAACTCTAGCGATAATTGTGGATAAATAATATTCTTTTATGACCTTTTCTTTTGCTGGTTGCTAATGTTTGGTCATAACTTTGGATTATCAAGAGTCCTTGACATTGAAATGAAAACCCTGAGTTTTATCAGTATCTCAATCTTGATAAATTAGGTAAGAATTTTGCTGTTGTTCACGGCTACAAAGTTTGACCTTTAGTTAACGTGTATTACTTTCTTCTAGGCACAGAATAAAAAAACCTTTAGTGCTGGATTAAAAAAATTGCATAATTTATATATAAAATGATTTCATATCTGAACAACCATATCAAGGTTCAAAATTAGTTAGACAAGTTGATGTGTATGATTAATCTAATAAGCCTCTTTTACTTTATATTGATGGTAGTGTTCTATTATCGAAATCAGCATTACCCCACGTTAAGTTCTGTGTTATTGGCGTGAATCTCATGGTGCATCTTTTCCCTTGATACAGATCCATCCGGTTCTTATGCTGATTGGTTTGCTTGTTATCGGAGGTGAAGGTACTTATCAAAGCACTTGTGACCGTTGTTAACTTTCTACTCTGAGACATAAATGACTTGTTACTATCCCGTGCCTTCAATATTCTCACGTTAAAAACTGAAAAATCAACCATTGCAGCTATTATAAGTTACAAAGCTCTTCCATTGAAGAAAGAGGTGAAGAAACTGATACATCTTACTCTGCATGCCATCGCCATAGCACTTGGAATCATTGGAATCTATTGCGCCTTCAAGTACCACAATGAAAGTGGGATTGTCAATCTATACAGCCTGCATTCCTGGCTTGGAATTGGGGTCATTGTCCTTTATTGCATTCAGGTAAACAATCTCTCAATCAAATCAGTATTCTTTTAAAGACCTTTCAATCTTCTGGAATCTAAGAAGCACCGACACAAGAATGGATTAGTTATGAATATAATATAAACACTTTATGACTTATCTGAATGACATCAGAGTCTTTATTTGCTCTGCAACTTTGATTCTTTACTGTAGTAGCACCGCTTTGTAAAGAGAAGAATAAATATATACCTCTCTGGTTTTTATTATAAGTCTTGTTTGACCAAATCTCACATGCCAAGAAATGAAAGTTAAAACATTTAATATGTCTTAAATTGATATATTTTTCCAAATTTACCCTTATTTAATAATGAGTATTAAAAAAAGATGTTCTGCATTTTCTCTCATCTACATTTCAATAGGAGTAAAATTAGAAAATAGTCATCGATGACACTCTAGGTGGACTTATATTTAGGACAAAAAATTTTTGACAAAATTTTTAACAAGGACCAAAGTAGAACAAAGGATGGGCCCTTCTTAACATGTGAGTTTCAACTGTCTTATGTGGTTATTTCTCTCTCTACCCCACCGTCCGGCTACAGTAGGGAAATTGAAGGAATATGCTTTGTGCTTATACTCCCTCCTGTCCTTATTACAGGGCATCTTCTGGAAGCAATTTTTTGTCCCAAATATAAGTCACCAACAGCTTCATTAATTTTTTTTTCCATTTTACCCTTGTTATTAATTAAGGTCCAGATTTGGAAAAATTAAATCACATCATTTAATGAGAGCAAAGTTGGAAAAATTAATGACTTAATTGTTATTACTCGGTATGTAAGAATTGGTTGGACGTTCCCTATAATAATGACTAGAGGGATCATGCACTAGTATACACCTACCCTCATGCCCCATGCATAAATGTGAATTAATGGACGTTTTATATATTGACAAAGTAATAACCTGCTGTGCAGTGGCTGTATGGGTTTCTGACATTCTTCTTCCCTGGAGGGAGCCAAGTTTTGAGACAAGGGTCACTTCCTTGGCACGTGCTGTTTGGGATAATTGTGTATGTGTTAGCTGTCGGTACTGCAACACTTGGGTTTCTGGAGAAGCTCACTTTCCTTGAGAACTCTGGATTGGCCAAATATGGATCTGAGGCAATGCTTGTGAACTGCACTGCTGTGATCACTGTCTTATTTGGTGCCTTTGTTGTATTATCTGTTCTCTCTCAGGGTTCTACAGCTGATGATGATTATACTGCCATTTAGGGTTCTCTTCATTAATGTCTCTAGATCAATTTCGTATTTGTATTATGGTACAAGGTGTGGTTTAACGGGTGTATCTACTGTACGTGTGTAGAGTTGGACATAGAACTTGTGTTTATTTACCGATAATATCCGTTAAGGATGTACTTTTAATCTGTTAATAAAAATTGTAGTTGTATGTTGTAGATTTCCAGCCATTAGCCCCCCCCGGCAGATAGACTTGGTATAGAATTACATTTAGGTCTTATAGAAGACAAAATCGAACAGAGTATTATATTTTTATGAAGAGTTAGGTACCTTCCAGTTAAGGACGGTCATAACAAATTGGGATTTAAGGGCCATAGATAGACACTGGTTTGATGGAGGCTCCAATAGCTTACTCCATTGTTAAGGTGAACAAAACCAGAGCAAAGCATATCATAACATCCTGTATTTTTACATGAATCCGCCTCTTTTATATGTCATATAAAATCAGTAAATTAGTTTAATAATGATAACAAGAGAATGATTTTATGAAACTACACTTAGGGTTGTGATTTAACAAAGCTGATGAACTCACTGTTCAAAATGGAAAAAGTCTGGTGTTATCATCTCCATATAGCTGTGGATTAACCTTAAAAAAAAGAGAAAAGTAGGTGAGCACATGAGAATAAGAAGTCTATTGGTTTATATATATACACACCCAATATATGTGTGTGTGTGTGTGTAAATGCATTTGTATGTAATTTTTTTGGGACAGAAATTAAAGAATATATACCTGCCAGCCAGCTTGAATGCTATCGTAGCCTTTAGCAGTGTCACCATTTTGTATGCCCAATTAAGAGTTACCAAATTCATTATGCTTTTCAACTCTGGGTTCCCAAATGTTCATAGATGCTTTGCCTCCATATAACTTATCTCCGGTCACAAATTGTGGCAAACTAGACGTCCCAAAATCATCGAAGAAACAACGAAAAAAAAATACATTAATAAGTAAACATAAAACTGATCAAGAAACTATTTTCATTTACGTAAATTGAATTCCTTATATTTGGAAATAATATATAAACAAGTACTTGGTGTTGAGCTTCGGTTTTAAAAGATGTAAATTCAGGAATGCTTGTGTGATTCTTCTTCCCAAATTTTTGGATAGAATTTGCTCTTAAGATGTCTTCTTCTCTTATTCTTCTTAAAAGAAAGGTCATCCACTTCAGTGCCATAACTAAGAAATTGGCTTTTGCTTTGAAGATACTTCATTTTCTTCAAACATCATTCCTTCAGTTTCTATTAAGGTATATACTATTCATTTTTTAAGGTTTATGTTGCAAATTTACCATAACTATTATTAGGTATGCTTTGTTTGGCCATAGCTATATCTTTTCTATGAATATTCATATGACCCCCTAAAGTCTGAGCATTGGTGAAGCCCCTTCTGCAAAATGGGCACTCATAACATCGTCTACTCCCTTCCAAATTTGCATTTTCAAGGTTATCAGTTTCTTCGCCGCTCAAATTCTCTGAACTGTTCATGGCAACACACAAGCTTTTTTTGAGGGGAATCATTATCGAACAGTTTTTTTTTTTCGTTGAGATATGATATCTTGATGATGTATCTCAGCAAGATATCATATCTCAGGGAAAAAACTGTTTGATAATGATTTACCTCAGAAAAAGCTTGTGTTTTGTCATAAACAGTGTAAATAATTTGAGCGGCGAAGAAACTGATCAGCTTGAAGATGCAGATTCAGGAGGGACCAGACAATCTTAAGAGTACACATTTTGCTGAAGGGGCTTCACCCACGCTCAGGCGTTAGAGGGTCATAGAATATTCATAGAAAAGACAGAGCCAGGGCCAAACAAAGTACAACGAATAATATTTATCCATAGTTAACCCTTAAAAAAGTGAATAGTATATATATATTGATAGGCTTAACAATTGGTTTGTTCAACTTCTTCATAAGCGTCTGAATCTCAAGATTCAGACCAGATCCTCCATCCCTGTGTTGGTCCGCTATCCCCATAGGTACAGTAGAAAGGAGGATGAAGCAGAATAAGACATATTTCATTACCCTTGCCTTAACATCTCCTAAGTTTTCCGCCATTGATGGAGGAGAGAAATATGAAACAAGCTAAGCTAGCTAGCTCTCCTTTGTGAGAATTATTCTCAAGTCAGTATTGGAGAATTGAAGGTTCAAAAATTTACAGGGCCTTTTTTTAGTAGATTGTTAATTTCTTAAATGTGAAGTAACTCTATGATTCGACAAGATTTGCTTAATTATTTACTTAATTACCAAAATGATGAGTCTGTCTGCAAGAATAGGAAAGCAGCATTATTTAAGGAAACTTTTTTGGTATTACATTATAATTACAATTAATAATTATAAGAATTGAAGGAAAAATTAGGAGGGGGAAGAGACTAGTGTACCAGGGCGGTCCACATTCAGGTTCGGATCAAAGTTTCAATGCTCCATTAATGCTCATGCAATTATTAGATTACTAGAGCCTGCATGGAATTAGCATAGTAGATCATCAGAATAAGAAAAACGATAGGAAAGAAGAGATTGACAAATAGTACAATGGCGAGAATGAGCCACAAGTGAGGGAGGCGCATCCTATTTATAGAGGTTAAGGGAGATTACTAATTAGGAAATTATGTGCACTCCTACTTGTCCTCTAAATAACAATCAAGACATTAATTAATTACTTTCCTAATATAAAGTAACTTATTTCTCAATTAACAAATCCACAATTGATGCTAATTTGCTTCTTATTTAATAAAGCTACTTATTTTCTAATTAAATAGTCTAGCCAATTAAGGATGAATCTAGACCTAAAGTCCAACAAGAATAAATTACATCAATCTATTATGATGTTTGTTTATACTAGTATTGTGCAATTTTATTAGGGTATCTCTTTTGTGATTCTTATAATAATTATGATTAATCTGTATTAAAATGTGGTAATTGTTGACACAAACACACAACAATAGGATCTATTTAATAATGACAAGATTTGGTAACATAAAAAATATATTATTTACCAATTCACCGACAAAAAATCTATTATATTTTTCTTACTTAAATTTAATAATTACTATATTAGTTTACAAAAAAAAAAAAAATTGTACTGTATTTTTATCATTGAGATTTGAGACTCGAGAGCAGAATAACATGATTTTTTTTTGGGTTAAAAAAACTAACCCATTATACATTATGCATTATATTGATTTTCCCCAGTTACCGATCCCTTTTAAAAATTCTTTTCCTTAAATTCCTTTTGCATTGGCCTTTTCATATTGACTTTTTGTTCCCTTCCACAAAGCCATAATTTTATATCTTCAATTTTTTTCTTTTCATTTAAATGATTCATATTCTCATCGATCAAATAATTTTACTAAGTGTTTTAGCAATATAGCTTTAATTAATTAATTTTCTTTATATAATTTAATATTTTAATAATAATTTTATAAAAGAGCAAATATGAATTATTTAAACGTGGATCTAGTAAGAGAAGAGGAGGGATGGGAAGATGGGAGAAAATCTCTCTCTCCTAACTTGATGTGCGAGAGAGCCAGATGTAATATCCCGATTTGTGATTAGGGCTAATGATTATGAAAATCATTGTAATTAGTGTAATTAAGCACTATTATAATTAGTGTAATGTGGATTTTGAAAATAAATACATGTGGTATTTAAGATCAATGGTTGTGATTCCTTGACCGTGGGTCGGAA
This sequence comes from Inga laurina, assembly GCA_963855925.1. Lineage (NCBI taxonomy): Eukaryota > Viridiplantae > Streptophyta > Magnoliopsida > Fabales > Fabaceae > Inga > Inga laurina. The sequence goes on along the minus strand of OY979703.1, from coordinate 38,343,750 downwards.
TCCTGTGTGTTGTGATTTGGTGAGCTCATAAGGGAGTGAGTGGATGATGACATGTGGCAAGAGGGTGGCCATTGGATGAGGTCACTAGAAGACAAAAATCACTTTTTCTCCTCTCTCTCTCTCTCTCTTGTGCGGTTGTGTGTGTGTGGGGAGAAAGAGTGACATCTCCATCATCATCATCTCTCCTTACCTCTCACTTTCTCTCTCTCTCTCCTCCATTTTCGCTGAACAAGCAAGAAGAGGAAGAAGAAGAAAGCTTTGATTTTGGTGAGTTGTGATTCTCCTTTGCTCAAATTCTCTTTTCTAATATGATGTATCTCATGGAGAGCTACATTGTGGTAATTTCAGAATCTTGAATAGTGTTGGTTGTGATTTGGTCGAATTTGGGAAGTTGGAGAATCAAGATTCTGGATTGAGCAAAGAGAAGAGGTAGGCATTTAGAGCATTTTGATATATTGTTTATGTGATTTTGGCTAAGTTTAGTCAAATCTGGAAATTTGCCCTAAATATGCCTATTTTTGGAAATATTAAGTTCATTGTGATTTATGATTGGAAATGATGTATTATGGAGTTATTTGAGTATTGAACATGATCTGGAATGTGGGAATGAATTTGGATGAAATTTGGACATTGTGTATCTTAGAGACCTTAAGGAATGATTGTGGTCAAATGGGTTTTTGGAGTGTTTTTAGAGTTGCCATTGTGTTCCCTGGTTAGTGCTTAGTGTGTATGAGCATTGGGAAGAGTTTTGGGAACCTTTGGGAGTGAATTTGACCATCTGGAGTTTCTGGTTTTTAGCTGCGTTTTGGGTCTCTGATACACATCACTCGAGCAGAGGAAGAACGTGCTCGAGTGATGTGCAAGATTTTCCCTTTGTGCTTCGAGTTATCTGGGTTTTTGCGGGTTATGCTCGCGAGCACTGCCTTGTGCTCGAGTGAGCGAAGAACATGCTCGAGTGAGCATGGTTCTTCTCGAGTGAAGGTGTACGCCCAGAGTAGAGGGTTACTCTCGGGTGGATGCTCGCGGGAATGAGGCACGGGTGTGCTTCCTCACTCGCGGGTATGGGGGTGTGCTCGAGCACAAATGGCTGTGCTCGAGTGAACCTGAACCCTGAGAGAGTTGTGTGCTCTCGGGTTCTCACCTCCTGGATTTCTCTCGCGGGTGCTCGAGTGATATCCGTACGTGTGCTCGAGTGAGCCTGGCGTGCTTCGAGTGAGCTGGTGCCTCGGGTGAGAGTGGTGTGCTCTCGGGTTGTCACTCGTGGCGTGTGCTTGCGGGTGCCCGGGCGAGAGTGAGCCATCACTCGAGCACAGATTTTCTGCTCGAGTGATGCGAGCACTTTCAGGGTGAGAGTGGTGCTCTCGGGTTGTCACTCGCGAGTGAAATCACTCATGCTCGAGTGATGTCCGTACGGTGCTCGAGTGAGAGCACTTGTGCTTCGAGTGAGGCAGTCAAAAATCAGAGTTTTGCCTTCGAGTAAGGGGTCTTTTGGGTAGGTTCTTCCAACCCTTTAGGCATATGTTTAGGCCTATTTTAGTCATCTAATGAGTCCTAAATGATAACCAACTTAGAGAATTATTGAAATATACAATGGAAAAGAGATTGATCAATTGTCCCTAATTTGAATATGATTTGACATCTGTCGTCCGCGTGAGCCTACTGTGCCAAAGATTGTCAGGAAAGATTCAGGTAGCGACTTCTCTCTTATGCTTTATGTAAATGTATTGTATGTTTGTCTGTCATTCATTGTGTGGATGTTGCTGCTGCTGCTTTGTGCTTTGTGTTGCTGCTACATAGTGTTCACCGCGAAAGCGGGCGTTGTGCATAGTGATTACAGCGAAAGCTGGCATAGTGTTCACCACGAAAGTGGGCGTAGTGCATTGTGATTACAGCCGTGAGTGCTGTCGTATGTGGTGTGAGCCAGAGATCATTGTGAAGCTGCTGATTATGATGAACATGCATGCTCTATGTTTATATATTGTATGAGTGAGTTGTTGCTCTGGGATTCTCAAGAATCTCATTATTTCCATATGACTAACTTTTTCAGACAGGGCAAGTGGCTCGAAGGGGAAGCGACCAACCCGGAGTGGTTAGGGTCTCTTAGGGACATCCGATTTTTGGGATAGTTGGTTATATCCATTTTGGATTTGGGAATTGCCAAAGTGTAAAGAGTTGTAAATGATTATTTGGATCGTGTAATCCCCTTTATGGGAAAACTCATAAACCCATATCATATATGTATTAACCCGGGGTTTGCCGGGATTTTGGTTTCCGCACTTTGATATTTATTATGTACTCTGATTTCTCAAGTAGTTATATCCGTACATGAATGTGAGACCATGAATATATAAGCTTTGAAATGATTTTCATACGCCCCATCTTTTAGATGAGGGATTATAAATTGTTAAACCATCTTATTGGTCTCTATTTCATTTAAATTTTTGTAATCCGGATGTAATTACGGTGAGGGGGTTACACCAGATCCCACTTACATTGGTTGTCTGCTCGGGGAATACCCTTGTTATAAGGGTCACATGGCCAAAATACTTGAACTATTAGATTCCATGAAATCATCATATTGATATAAAATCCCAAGGAATTTGTGGGAGATTTTTTTTTTTTAAATTGTGAAAAGATGATTTTGTTTTTTGTTTTTTAAATGAACACCGAAAAGGAGGTTAAACATGTACTTTTAATCTGTTAATAAAAATTGTAGTTGTATATTAAAGATGTACAGCCGTTGGTTTATTTTTTTTTTCCTCCTCTTCGTTGGCAGAAAGACGTGGTGTTTCAAAATTTGTTAAATTTTTGTCTCCAAGGTTATCGTCAGGTATTTTGTTTGGACAGAATACATCATTTCTTTGTCTTTGTCTGGGTAACTGATTTTCAAAAGTAGTTTTCAATCTAATACTAGAGCTTGCCAATTTTATTTTTATCTGAAGGTGAACTTTAACTGCATCGGGTTTATTCTTCTTTTAAAAAAAAAAAAAACAGTCTATAAAAATGCGTCTGCCTAACTTTTAGCTACCAGCTACCAGCGACCAGCGACCAGCTAGGACCCTAATTTAAGTTGGTTGTATCTTGTATGGCTAGTAACCCCATCAATACTAAGGGACCGTTTGGGGGGTTAGTGACAGTAGAAGTGTTTTTTTTTTTTTTTTTTAATTTGATTTTTACAAACTTAAGATAAAATAAAAGTTAGATTATAAATATGATTTGTATTTGAATTGACGGTGATAGAAGTGACTTTTTTTTTAAAAAAAAAACCAAACTTTTGAGTTTTTTCTTATAAGTTACTTTAAAAAAAAGGCTCAATTACCAAAACGCCAATTTAAACACTCTAGTTTTCAAAAAGTCACACATCACCATGTTTTTTCAAAGAAAAAACCACCTTTGGATGGCAAAACGACATCCCAAACAGGATCTAAATGTAAAATGAAAAACTCAACATTTTACTTTTGCAGAAGACAAATTTACCAAGAAGAATTCAAGCAAACATGCATATCAACTGTTGGAAAATAGCTTAGTCCACCCTTGGTGGATTGGGCCCAAGCCCAATAGGATTGAGGTCAAAGTATAAATAACATAAATGCTTGGGTAGATATATGTAATATTTTCCAAAATGCTATGAGTCATGTTATTTATCCGATGCAATATGACTCTACATGAGGTATTGTTTCACCAAAAGAAAATGTCTCTCAATCAAAAGGATATCTTGTCTCTCTGATGGAAGGACATGTTAGTAGAAGAGGAAGGGGTACATAGAATCCTATAAATAGGCATAAAGGGATTCAGTTGAGAGAACATTGGAAATAACATGCAGAAACTCTGTCAAATTGACTCCCCATTCCCTCTACTATATTTATCTTTTCTTCTTCCTATCGTGGTGTATTTGCTGTGCGTCATAATCGCTTCCGCAACTGTGATCCGATTAGCGTGAGTACAAGAGATAAACGGTCGCACTCCAGGTACGCCCAATTATTCTTACACTAACAAATCAAGAGTTTTCTAATGATTACATTAAACTCAATTGATATATGGTAAACTTAAAAGGGTATAATCTAATTCTTTGGACACGATACCAAATGAGAGACATCACTTGTTCTTGTTAAATTTAAAAAGAACTCTGCTATTTACAAGTTGTGAAGATTAATACTTTTTGTTTAAACTTAAAAGAAGTGATTTTTAAATTATATACATTTTTTCAAATAAACTCAAAATTTTTAAAAGAAAATCCCAATTAAATCCAATTGAAATATCAAAAATCAAATTCAGGTTTACAATTTTAACAAATTTCTAATTAGGCCAAGAGCCCTAACTAAATTAGGGATTTCTAAGGGCTTGTTTGGTATGAGTGGAGGGGAGAAAAAGTGAGTGGAGGGAATTTTTTTTTTTTTTGGATAATTGCTAATAAATCACTATTTGAAATATTTTTTGCTTAGAAGGACGTAAGTGTATTTTAAGGACTTAGGTCCTTTAAGGCATATATGAATAAGAATGAAATGGCTAAAATACTCATACCACCCCACCACGTCACTTAGATGCTCCCGCACTCAGTTCTTTTGCATCACTGCTCACTCTCCATCTTCCACAAATTGCCGGTCACCGGTTGCCGTTCACCCCCCTGACAGCCTCCTTTGAAAATGACAACAACAGCTTCCAATGAGAGGACAATGGTTTCTCCCCCCTTCAATCTAATCTGTATTTGTTTTACCATCTCCTTCATTTCCTCTCCTCCTCCACAACCCTATGTCACTACCCTCAATTTATCGCTACCTCTTATAAACCCCCTATTCGACTAACTAATTTGTAAATTTAGATCTCCCAGTTCGATTTCTAGAGGTATTGGCGTGAGTGGCTAGAAGTTTTAAGGAAGAGGAAACTTGGAAAGCTTACTTGCACAATAGGGGAAGATGGTATACACAAAAAGGAAAATTATTTTCATAAAAGGAAGATCATTTGCACTAACATAATTTTCACATTTTCGCTTAATTTTGGAACACATGAAAAGGCATAATTTTCATGGGATGGGGGGAGGATAGATTGCATACAACAGAAGTTAAGTTGCACATAGAGAAACCGTTTGCAATAGGGGAAGATCATTTGCACAAAGCATAATTTGCATATTATGACTTAATTTTGGGACACAAGGGAAGACATTTGCACTCGGGGAAGATGCATTGCATATAAAGGAAGTTAAGATGCACAAGGGAAGATCATTTGCACTAAGAGAAAATTGTTTGCACAAAGCATAATTTGCACATTTTGACTTAATTTTGGGACATAAGGGAAGATATTTTCACACAGGGAAGATAGATTGCATTTAAAGGAAGTTAAGTTGCGTATAAGGAAAATGTATCACATAAGGGAATATATATTGCATATAGGGGATATGAATTAGTAGTAGGGAATATTATCGTTTGCATATACAATAATTTGCATATTCTTGCTTAGTTTTGTAACACAAGCGAAGATAATTGTACATAGGGAAATTATTTTGCACCTAGGCAAGATGAATTGCATGCAGGGAAGTGAAAGGGCAATTTAGTCACTTAATTCTTAAATCTAGTCGCCCTAAAGGAATAAGATCTTTTAAAAAATTTGAGGTGCCACTAGGCAATAAACTTCTCAAGCAGGTCCTTTCAAACAATTTTCCTAAACTTTTTTGAGCTGGAATTAAAAAAATGGGAGAAGTAGGGTTAAAATTTTTTAATTAAATTTTATTATTCTTTTATCTTACATATTCTTTTTATTAAAATTTTATAACCTTACTTCTCCATCTTTCTTAAATTCAACTTATAAAATTTTTTCTTCCCTTCCCCTTCAAATCCCTTATAACAAACAGACCCTAAATGTCATTAGAAAAATCAAAATGCCTTTATGTACTAAAATAAAAAGTATTATTTACATACTTCAATGTATTTATCCAACTTTTTTTAAAATGAAAATTTTTCTATAAGGAAAGCCAAATATATTTTTTTTGGTGGTGGGAAAGATGCAAAAGAAAAGTGGAGCTTCTTCTAGGAAGCATCGGCAAAAAAAAAAAAAAAAAAATATATATATATATATATATATTTAAGAGATAATCATACTCTACCTAAAATCATTACTTGTTAATTGTTATAAAAATAAGGAAAATGCAATAGATTGGGATGAGGGAGATGAAGAAGAATTGAGAAAGTTGGAGAGAAAATAAAGAGGAGTTCTCATTTACTTCATTATCTCAAATGGTGTATACATTAAAGACTAACCTAAAGAGTTACAAGTACATCAAGAATAGAATAAAGCAACATAATTGTACAATTAGAGGTTATAAGAAATAAATACAAGAAACCCTTGAATTTGAGAGTTATAGAGTATAACTAAATGGATTACCTTATGCGATACACCGGCCCTATAATTATGAAGTGAAATGGAAATTTCTCATAGGTGTGGGATTTGAAATGTAAATATTGTAAGTCAAGGTTAATGATATGTCACAAGCTAACGAAATGGAGATTCTTGATTTATGACATCACATAATTTATAGTTGGAATGAAATTTAACAAGCTAGATTTTACAAATATTATTTAATTTGAATATTTAGTTATTTGGTGAGAGGTATGCAGAAAATGTGTTTGAATAATTATAAAATGGCAGATGTAGTGTAAGCGGTTGTAACTATAACATATCAATTAGAGTTGATTTAGCAAATAATTTTATGGAGTAAAAAGTTACCCACAAATTTTAGTGTTATTTCACGACATAACTTTATTCTGACCACACCATGTTTAATACTTTACTCAATGATTGGTTTTCTTCGATTAAGATACATTTGAAGTATAATTAACTTATTTTTAAGTGAATGACATCAATGTGATATATGTTTATGAAAGTTATACTTACTAAGTCTGTCCATTATAACAATATCAATGAATAATGTAGTCCGTGCCTTAAAGGACGACATAATCCCACCCAACCAATGGGTGGATCTACGGTCGTGGCATGGCGATGGACTCACTAGGCTATCTGCGGCCCCCTCCCACTCGCCTTTCTTTCACCTTCCCCAGCCTCGAAGACACGACCTTGGGGTCATAAGTACGTGCCTTATGTGAGAGATGGTACTATTGAGCTAGCCAAATGTAATACCCTTATCTTATTTTTATCATTTTCAGAGTGCTTGCGTGTAGTTTGGTGGGCAACACAGTAATAGTATAAATATACTGATATATAGTACATGATTACATTCTAAGAATCCCTATAAGGTTTGGTAATATTGACCAATTTATATAAAAAAGTCCACAATAGAGGCCACATATAACCACTCGCTAATATCTAGGGTTTCGCACCCTTATCTGCCAGTATCGACTGCCTTTCCCTTGGAGTCGCTAGCTTCTGCTAGAATTTTGTTATTATGAAAAAGTGTGAGATTCAAATGCTAGAATTTTGTTATTATGAAAAAGGGTGAGATTCAAATGAATCTTAGTAGTAACAAACAATCTATCATATAAAATGCAACAAATAATGCCAGGTATCACATATAATGCAATAGAATAATTACACTATAAACATGTTTCTCGGAATGTGCACATTTCAGGGCCAACCTCTGTTAGACCCCGAGTCAGGACCCACTACTGTTAGAACCCAACTTTTGTACCTCAGTCCCCTGACTTGGCACTTGGCAATGTACCCTCTTGGTACCAAATTATTATAACTGGATCCCATTTTAGGGCCGTTCGGGTATTAGTGTGTTTCTCCCGCGGACGATACTTATGTCAACACCCGTTTCCATTTCAATAATTGAAGAGTAATAAAGACAGAATTCCATGGGCATACAGAAAAGTACAATTATACTAATAAAGTATTCATTTACAATCCCAACGTCGTTTGTGAACGAAATACAAAAATACAGCAGAAACTTCAATATATTTATAGAATTCCCAAAATATCTTAAAATTAGATTGATTATAACCACCATCTGTAACCTTGCCTTGAGACACATGCCAATCACTTCTCAGCGTCTACACCTTTGCCTTTTATCCTACTGGCACCCGCTGAGATGTTTGTTTAGAAAAAGGGTTGAAATTCCAAGGAATCCTAGTAGAAACATACTATCGTTCATAGAAAATGTGAAAAATACATATGATATGCGCCGGGTATACACTAATTAATTACCATTATAAATACATCATTTGTATGTATACATGTATAGGGCCTAGCCCCACAATTTACACCGGTTGGATTCTCACCATTTCCCAGTGTAAGTGCCCTTTGCACTAAATGCCCCTCTCCAGGAAAAACATGTTGATTAATAAAGCACATTTACAAACATGGCATTCACACAAACATATAACTATGGCATGATGTATAAAGGATAATGTCCCTACCTCAAAGTTCTTTCAGCCCTTTTTCAGTGTGCCTCGTAAAACATGTCGCTTTCAGCTTCCAATTCGACCCTAAAATATTAAATGTACAAGAAATAGGTCATAACCTATCCAAGTATTATTTTAGACTCTTCCATAATGCTTTTTGTAGTTATATTAGTCTATGGTGAAAGTTTACCAAAATGCCCCTGGGACCTCGGCCTGGCCCCGTCGTACTTGGCCCATGGCACGTTTTCCTAAAATTTTGACTGGGGCTATCCTGACATATTTTCACCCAAGAAATCTATTTCAGGGCTTGAAATTACCAAATTCAGTGTCAAATTACAAAAATACCCTTGATAACCCTGATTTAGGGTTTTATAGGCGTTTTCGTAATTATACTTTTTCAACCTTTTCCGAAAAAGTGACCAACTATAAGCCCACCTATTTTTGCATCCTAAATCAAATGGAACCACAAAAACATGAAAATCCATTTCCTTCCCTTATTTTTGGACAGACCAGAAACTTTAAAGAAAAGGAAAAGCATTTTTTTGAAATCTAACTTTTAAATCTCTCTCCTTTTCACTCCAAATCACTTGTTTAACTCTTTAAACACTTATGGCTTATGATTTAATGAAATTTAGGCAGCATAAACCCTTAGGATTCATGCTTTCCAAGTTCACAAACAAACCATGAAACTTGAAAAAAATCAAAAAACATCAACAACAACAAAAACAACAGCCATAAGAGAGCAAGTTCATGAAGTTACCCTCTTGCTTTCAATCTTAGCACCTTAACTCCTTCTCTTCCTTGGAGACTTGACTTGCTAAACACATGTATACATAAAGAAGAGAACCTTAGAGGAAGTGTTACACAAGAATAGGAAGCCAAACCATTAAATCAACACTTACTTACCTTAGTTTTTTCTTTTAAGCTTCCTCTTGCTCTTCCTTGCTTTGTGAACTCTCAAGCTCTCTTTTCTCTCTCTTTTTCCTATGACTTGGACATGCAATGGCTGATGAAGGGAGTATGAAAGCTTTATCAAATGTCTCTTGCTTCATTTATTGTGGGCAATGACCTTTATGCCCTTTTGTCCTTTTAGTTTCTTCCTAACTATGACTTGAACTTGGGCATTATATTTGAACCAATTCCTTCCTCATTTTTGCCCACAAAAACATCACACACACACCTCCATTTAACTAAGTTTGCTTCATCCTTTTACTCAAGTCAATTGGTACAAGAGTTGGATACCTAACCTTATGACATAAGTAAGGACTTATGACACAACAATTATCTCCATCATCTTTCATGTGGTGTTGACACTTGGTCTCATTGGATTTTGATACTTGTCTCCTCCTCCTTCACCCCTTAATTTCCAAAATAATTTATGTGAAAAGGAAGATTAATTTATTTCTACAATTCTTGCACAAATAGAAAATCTGGGTAGAATTTTTACCAATCTTTGAAAATTCATAACAAATTTTGTAGACATTGTTTCGGAGCGATTCTAAAGACTATGGAATCCTTATTGAGTCTAGTTTCAAGAAAAAATATGGACTTTAGCCAGTTGGGAGCATATTGTAATGACCCAAATTTTGATTAAGGGCTAATGATAATTATTGAGAAAATTATGTGAATTAAAGTTGAGTTGAGATCCGGATTAATTATTGGAAATGCCTAAAACCCTGTATTTTAGCATAATTATATGACAAAGTAATTTTGGGATCAAAAATAGGGGTAAATGGGGCATGGAAGAAGGAAAAGAATTTAAATATATGTTATGTGGCAATTTAAGATAATGAGCCAAAATCAGTGAAAAATTAGGAAGAATGGAAAATTGTTGGTTAATTAGTCAGTGATTAAAGGAGAAATTAATTACTAACTAAGAGAAAATGAGATGTGTGACTAAATGGCTAATAGAGTGGTTAGAGTAACTAATTAGTTACTTACTTTATGAGGACCAATGAGATTAGGACATGGGGCAAGCTTATAGGATGAGAGAGAGTGTTGGGGAAAGTCAAACCCAATATTTTAACATTTTCTTCTCTCTCTCTTCCCTTGATTTCGGCTGAAGAAGCATGGAGAGGAGAAGCATAATCATTTCATCTCCTTCCTCATACTCTTCGCTCTCATTTCTCTCTTTTGTTAGTGTAGCCATTGGAGACCAAAGAAGAGGAAGAAACTTTGTGAAATAGGTGAGCATTTGACGTTCAAGATGACCTCCTATGCCAAAACTCCTTTCTTTAATATTGCTCCTTGGGTTGAGGGCTTCATTTTCATGATTTTAGATTTTTCATTGGTGGTGTGAGTACACAAGAAAATCTAAGGATTGGTGAATCAAGGAACCTTTTTGAAAAAGTTGTTGAGGTAAGTGAAATGACCCTTTCTACATAGGTTTTGTGACATTTGATGTGTCTTGAATCTTTGGGATTTTGGCTTTATTTTCAAAAATTAGGGTCATTTTGTGTATGGCATGTTGTTGTCATGGAATTGGTGTCTTGGGATGTATATTGGATAGATAGAATTGGTTTGAAGTTGAAATGTCAAGTTTGGCAATTTTGGGATTTTTGTGTTGAATGTGGCCTAAAACAAAGCATGATAATGGAGTAAAAATTTGGTAGTTTTGATCTTTCTATTGGATTCCTTGTGCAAAATTATGTTGGAATAGGCTTGAATTGGAATTTGGGATCATTGGAAACATATGGTTAAAACTTGGGAAAATACTGTCAACTTTGCTGCGTTTTTGGCTTCTGATAAGCATCACTTGAGTGATCATGGGTCTCACTCAAGTGAAGCATTGTATATTCTCTTTTTCCTTGACTTTTTCTATTGAACTTCCTTGCAAAATCCAAAAGTGTTTGTATCACTTGTGAGTGTTGTAGGTTCTTACTCGAGTGAACCTTGTCTCACTCGAGTGCGGGTGTATTTGACATTATGAACTCGCGTCTTAGGTTATCACTCATGGTCAATTTTCAGGAGTGTGTCTTAACACTCGCGAGTGTTAAGCCATCATTCGAGTGCTAAGGTCTTTGCTCGAGTGTTGTTCTCCTTTGAAAGTTTCTTTTACTCTCAAGTGAGCACTTCCTGAACCTCACTTTGTAGAACTTGGGTAAGCATTAGGCTATCACTCGAGTGCTCTGGGCATTTCTTGTCTCCGTCTGTGCTTTCTGTCAAGAACTCACATGAGTGTGCTTTTCATGACTCGAGTGCAAGTCCATCATCACTTGAGTACAACAGTGAAAAATCACCACTTATACTTCTAAAAAGGGATCTTTGGTATAATTCTTCCAATTCTTTAGGGCTTTTGTAAGAGGAATTTGTAGCTTCCTTGTAACACCCCAAATTTTATATTCACCAAATATATTGTAATTATTTGGGAATTTTAGTAAAATGGTGAATATTCATGAATTTGGAATTTATAAATTTCATAAATGTTCAATTTCATGGGAAATTGGGCAAAAATAATTATGGAATTAATTTGGGTAATTTTAAAATCCCAATATTAAGGTCCAAAAATGAAGGAATATTATAGAAAATATTTCGTCCAAAAATAGATGAAAATTGGCGAAAGAAAAATAAGAGAAGAAATTGGATTAGAAAGGTAATGGCAAAATCATAGTTTTGCCAAAATAGCACAAAATAAATTATTTTCCAATTAATTGACGTTAATTTCAATTAATTAAGGAAAATAAAGGTCAAAAATATATTTAGAATATTTTGGTCAATTTAACATGAATTTATGGAAAATTTGAGCAAAAAGTGCAATGTTGACCAAAATTGAGACTTTACGTGTATACGTAACCGAAACAAGTTGTGAAGCCAATTGAGACCATAGGGAGGGACCCCTAGGTGTCTCCTACATGTGGCATAAAGAAGGAAATATTGGTTGGACATGATGGCATGGTTACGTGAATGTACGAAGTTATGTACATAAAATTGGATTTTAGCAATTTTGGAAAATTAAACAAATTATTATAATATTATGAGATATTAGAATATAAGTTTATCTTTCTCATTCAGCTGCTATTCCACGAGAAACAGACCTGAAACATAGTGTGAGAACGTTTGGAATTGTAGAGAGAGAAAGGAGAAGAAAAATCACAAGGTAAGCCGATTTCTCCGACGATTTAACTCCTAACGCGTATAACTCCAACTCTAAGCTACTCCTCTTTGTTCTTTAAGGTTTGGAAAGCCTAAATTTGGTGTTCTAAAAGTTAGGGTTTTCAGCCATTTTTGGGAAAAGCTTGTGGGAGCTTGAGGTAACTTCCAAACCTTTGTATATTAACTATTCTGGCTGCTGTGGGCAATTTAATCGGTGAAATTTCGCCGGATTGCCATTGGTTTTAAATTTTGGAAAAGTGTGTGTCTAAGGGTTATGCTGCCCAATTTTAGTTCAAATGGTTGTTATAACTCAATTAGATTGTTAATAAAGTGGTTAGGAGTATAAAGGAACGTGTTTACGGAGCCGAAATCGTAAAACCCCGATTTTTCCCGGAAAACACCATTATTTCGGCCAGGGATGTTTGAGGGCCTTAGAGTTGGATTTTCAATGATTTGATGGTTCCATTGGGTTCAGGAGGGAAAATTAGGTGGGGTTACAGTTGGGCACATTTTCAGAAAAGGCTGAGAAAGCATAATTACGGAAACGCCCCTAAAACCCTAAAAGAAGGGCTGCCAAGGGCAATTTCGTAATTTGACATTGAATTTTGTAATTTTGAGTCCGGAAATGGATTCCTTGGACGAAAATACGTTAGGATAACCCTAGTCAAAATTTTTGGGAAAACGTGCCATCCGGCCGGGTCGGCGGGGCCGGGCCGGGGTCCCGAGGGCATTTTGGTAAATTTTCACCATAGGCTAATATAACCACAAGAAACACTATGGAAGTGGCTAAAATGATACTTGGATAGGTTATGACCTATTTCTTGTACATTTGATGTTTTAGGACCGAGTTGGACGCTTATAGTTGACACATTTTACGAGGCGAACCCTTTGAGACAGGAAAGAGGTTAAGGTAGGGACTACTATCTCTCATATACTATGTGACTATTTGTATGATGCGTGTTACTGTATTTTGTGATCTGAACACGTGCTGGAGGCACATTACCTAGCTGTGGTCTAGGACCTAGCTGAGGTACACTAGTCTTACCTAGCTGTAGTCAAGGACTCGGCTGAGGTACATATAAGGGTTTCAACGGGTTAGTTGGCCCTGAATTTTGTGTACACACACGGATGATATGAGTTTTCTTTTTACTTGATACGGTGCATTGCATATTTAATTTTTGCATTTTATATGTTGATCGTATGTTTCTACTGAGATTCATTAGAATCTTACCCCTTTTTCTAACCCAAATGTCTCAGCGGGTGCCAGCGGCTTGAAAGCCAAGGATGCACAGAAGGGAAACTGACAGGCACGTTTCCCAAGATAAATACAATGGTTGTATATAGTCTGTATGTGAAATAGTTTTGGGACATTCTGTACATATTTGTCATTATTATCGACTTCTGCTATGTTAATGACTGTCTATAAAAAAAATACTTATTATCAGTATAACTGCACTTTTCTGTTTGCCTATGGAACTTGTTCATTATTGCCCTGCGCATATCAAAATGGAAACAGGTGTTGACATTCCTAAAGGATATTAATGATAACCAAATCTAAGTGTTGAAGTCATTAAGTATTAGAATAGAGAATAACGCTTCATCCCTATCATGAATTATAGAATTTGATATTTGCCTTGCCCTTGAGAGAACGGCACCTGAGCAAGCATGGAAAGACCAAGGTAGTGACTTTTCTCTTGTATTGTGTATGATGCTTGGTATGCATAACTTATCATTGTGTTGATATTATGAAAATGTGAATGAGAAATGTGCCTTCGTGCATTACGGCATGAGCACTTCAACATGAGTAGCCGTAGGTGGTGATGCGTGTCACACCTACCCCTGCCGTTGAACTGTCGTTGTAAGTGATGTGGCTGTATTTGGAATTGTGAATTCCTACTTTGAGAAACATGCCAGTGTGGCTATGTATTGTGAAATGATTTGTATGAAACCCAGCTGTGCTGAAATATATGATGCGAACCATTTTATGATGCGAACCATTTTATGATGCAATACATCGTGAGCAGGCATAAGAGTGATGCACATCATACCTACCTTTGCCGCTATAACTGCCATTATGATTGCTATGTGTGGTGATATGATTTGCTTTCATGCTTTGTGGTTGTGCATACTATGAGTAATTTGTTACTACGATCTCACTCTACCAAATAAGTTTCAGACAAGGCTGGTGGTTCTAAAGAGAAGTAGATGGTGAAGGGCGGTTAGAGCTCTGAGCTAGGAGTTTATTTTGGTTTTTGGTTATCATTTTGTATATTTGTACATAATATTGTGGACCACAGGATGGTATTTATGTAATCCCTTGGAATTGGAAACTGATTATGGGCATTTGTGTCCTGTAAAGCCTTAGTTGATTAATAGAACCCGAGTGTGTATGGAATTTTATTGCACTCTGATATTTATGAATGGAATCGAATTGTTCAGGCCATTTGTATATTTGAAATGTGAATATGAGACAATATTGAACAGGTTGTTGAAAAGTCTTTGAAAACCCTGTTTGGGAAAATAAAAAATTTTAATAAGTCCCGATTTAGCCTATAGTCTCTAATTCAATATAATTACGTAATTTTGAATGTAAATCTCGTCCTTGATGAGAAGGGGTTACATTTGTGGTATCAGAGCTGTAGTTCCTGTCAAAGGTAGGATTTACTAAGATAGTTGCCATATTTGTTGCCTTAGTCATAGATGATGACTTAAGATTGTTTGTTGTATACATATGAGTATCACTGCTGTTTATGGATATATATATAAATTTTAAGGACTATGTGTATACATTTGCCATGGTACTGACGTGGTGAATCATTTGTAGAGTTAAAGGACAAAATGGTTCACCCGAGAGTACATCGTGAAGACCCAGAGGTGGAAGAATTAAATGACAATCCACCTGACCCTATACAGGAGATGATGAATCTAATAAGGGAACAGAGAGATCAATGATCTAAAGGAAGAGCTCAGGGAAGAAAGGGCCAAGCGCAATGAGGAAAAGGTCCAGTCTACACGTGAGAAGACCCAAGATAAATCCCAAGTGGAGACTCGTCATGAAGAGATAGCCGAGGAATCCAGTCAGTCTTGAGAGTCCCCAATCTCGCACGGTACCTAATCAGGAGTCATTAGGGGTACCAATCCGAGATGGTAGAGATCTATAATTATGGGTTTTGAAGTTTTGCAAGCATCTACCTCCGGTGTTTAAAGGTAGATTCAAACCCTAAGCTGCTGGGGGCTGGTTGAACCGATTGGAAAAGATCTTTGAAGTCCTCAAGTGTACAACAGAGGTAAAGGCGAAGATGGCAATATACAAGTTAGAAGGGGATGCAAACCGGTGGTGGCGGAATATCACCATGAAACTGCAAAGCTGGAACATACCACTGACTTGGATGGTGTTCCAAGAAAAGTTCAATAAGAAGTACTTCCCCAAGTCTGTAAGGCTTGAAAAGGAATATGAATTCTTAGCCATTAAGCAGGGTGATACAGAGACTTTGATGACTATTTATCTCATTTCATCCATCTATCATAATATTCTTCCTACCTTCGGCATATGGATGATGAGGATTAGAGTTCTGATATTCTTATTCAGGGGGTTAAGGCATGAGCTAAGGAAGATATTAGCCACTCATCTGTTCACTGACTTCAACAAGGCGGTAGAAGAGTACAGAATAACTGAGAATAATCTGAGAGAGTTATACCCAGCTAAGGGTAGTGGCAGCCGTAGCAAGCCTAGCAAGACAAATACTTCCTAGAAGCAGAAGGTTAAGGGTCCTCATATGGGGCCAATAGCAAGAGACCCTATCAATCCGAGAGTCGTGGTGATCAGAGACCTCCAGCGGGAACAATGTGCACTCAATGTAAGGGCTATCATCCTGGAAAAACTTGCTTGGGGCAAGTGATTTGTTTCAACTGCAATCAGTAGGGACACATTTCTACTAAGTGCTCATGACTACCGACAAAGCAAAGGCCCAGGAATTAGGGTCAAGTATTCACAATGACACATGAGGAGGCCCGGAAGTCCCCTGAACTGATTCAAGGTAAAATCCTTCTCAGTGGTTATGAGTTACAAGTTTTATTTGATTCGGTTGCAAGTCATTCTTTTATTGCTTATGACTGTGTGAAGCACTTGGGATTGTATGTGCATATATTTTCGTTTGATTTGGTTGTGTCGACACCAATGGGTGTCAAGGTTGTAACGGCCGAGGCTTGTTTGAACTGTGTGATAGTTGTTGAGGGACATGAGTCCACAGTTGATTTGATTTGCTTGTCGCTTCAACAACTAAAAGTTATTTTAGGTTTTGACTAGTTAGCAACAAATAATGTGCTACTTGATTGTGGTAATATGAATATAACTTACTGTATTACACATAGGGAGAATAATGTGAATGCCAGTTTGAATTTTCTTTCAATTGTTAAAGCTGAGAAATATCTTGAGAAGGGATGCCGAGGGTATATGGTGTTCTTTTCTGTGTAAGGAGAGACAGAAGAAACTTTAGAGAGTATACCTGTGGTAAGAGAGTTCCCTGAGGTATTTCTAGATGATCTTAGTGGGTTACCTCCATAAAGGGAAGTGCAGTTCCCAATTGAGATTGTGCCTGGAGCTGGTTCTATATTTAAGGCCCATACCATATGGCTCTAAATGAAATGGCGAAGTTAAAGAAGAAAATCAAAGAGTTGCTTGAAAAAGGGTTTATTCGACCCAGTGTTTTGCCATGGGGAGCTCCGATGTTGTTTATGAAAAAGAAATATGGAAGTTTGAGGCTTTGTATTGATTACAGAGAACTTAACAAAGTTACTGTTAAGAACAAGTATCCACTTCTGAGAATCGATGACCTATTAGATCAACTGTCTGGTTCTTGCATATTCTCTAAAATTGATCTAAGGTATCATTAGTTGCTTGTGAGAACAGAAGACGTACCAAGGATTGCTTTTAGAATGAGATATGGGCACTATGAGTTTTTGGTGATGCCCTTCGGGTTGACTAATGCACCTGCGGTATTCATGGATTACATGAACCGTGTCTTTTAACAGTACCTTGATCAATTTGTGGTGGTGTTTATCGATGACATCCTGATATACTCTAAGAGTTGAGAAGAGCATGAGCATCATTTGAGGATTATGCTTGAGACATTGCATGAAAAGCAGCTTTATGCCAAGTTGAGTCAGTGTGAGTTTTGGCTTATGAAAGTGAAATTTCTTGGCTATGTTATCTCACAAGAAGGGGTCTCGGTGGATCCTAGTAAGGTGGAAGCAGTACTTGACTGGAAGAGGCTAGAAAATGTTTCTGAGATTCACAGTTTTCTAGGTCTTGTTGATTACTATCGGAGGTTCATTCAGAACTTCTCCCGAATTGCATTGCCGATGACCAAACTCACGAGAAAGGATAAGCCATTTGTGTGGGATGAACGTTGTGAAAACTGTTTTGCTGAGCTGAAAGAGAGATTGATTACGGCACCAGTATTGATTATACCTGATCCCAATGAGACTTATGTCATGTACAGTGATGCAAGTAAGCAGGGGTTAGGGTGTGTCATGATGCGGTAGGGACGTGTGGTGGCCTATGCCTCTCGACAGCTTAAGCCGTATGAAATAAACTATCCCACTCATGAATTGGAACTTGTGGCAATTGTGTTTGCATTGAAGATTTGGCGTCATTACTTGTATGGTGTGATAGTGGAATTGTACTGCGACCACAAGAGTCTTAAATATCTGTATGATCAGAAAGAGTTAAATATGAGACAGCGCCGCTGGATGGAGTTGCTTAAAGATTACAACTTGGAGATCAAATATCTTCTAGGTAAAGCCAATGTCGTTGCGGATGCTCTTAGTCAAGAGACGATGCTTGTCGCAATAATAATGATTCAAGAGATAAAATTGATTGAGGATTTTTGGGACTTCAATATCTTGAATGATATCCTGTGTGCCAGTTATGGTGTTATCCAAGGGAAGAATAACCTGAGGACTGAAATTAAAGAGGCTCAAATGTATGATGAGCGAGCCCAGTCTATCCGAACTATAATTGAGCAAGGAGGGACTCGAGATTATGATTTGTCACCTAGTGGACTAGTTCGTTACCAGAAGAGATCTATGTTTCACTGAGGGCAGACTTGAGGCAAAGAATTTTGGATAAGGCTCATAATAGTCAGTATATTCTTCACCCATGTATGACCAAGATGTATCACAACTTGAAATCCATGTATTGGTGGCCAGGGTTGAAGAGTGACGTGACTATGTATGTGGCACGGTGTCGTACCTATCAAAAAGTGAAGATTGAACACCAGAGACTGCCAGGATTGCTTTAAAGTCCGGAAATTCCTGAATGGAAGTGGGAGAGTGTGACCATGGATCTAGTGGTGGGTCTGCCCAGGATCAGGAATTATGATGCTATCTGGGAGATTGATGATCGACTCAGGAAGTTAGTGCACTTCATACCTATCAACGCTAGCTATGCTCCTGATAAGCTAGCTGAGATATACATCAAAGAGATAGTGAGACTCTATGGTACACCGAAGAACATTATCTCTAACAGAGATCCTCGGTTTACTTCTAGATTCTGGAGGGCTTTACATGAAGCTATAGGCACATAATTGAGGTTTACCACGGCCTACCATCCTCAAACAGACAGACAGTCAGAGAGGACTATTCAGACACTGGAAGATATGTTACGAGCATGTGTCATTGATTTTAAAGGAAATTGGGACTACTATCTCATACTAGCCGAGTTCGCTTACAACAACAGCTATCATGCGAGCATTTAGATGGCTCCATATGAGGTATTGTATGGGAGAATGTGCCAGTCACCGTTGTGCTGGATATAATTGTCTGAGAGGAAACTGTATGAGCTGGATCTTGTTGATAAGACATTAGAGCATATTAGAATCATTAGGAAGAGGCTCCTTGCAGCACAGAGTCGATAGAAGAACTATGCTTACAAAAGGAGAAGGCCTTTAGAGTTTGAAGTAGGGGATCATGTTTTCTTAAGAGTATCTTTGGTCACAGGCATCAGGAGAGCAATCAAGTGGAAGAAGCTGAGTCCGGATTAATTATTGATTAAGGGCTAATGATAATTATTGAGAATATTCTGTGAATTAAAGTTCAGTTGAGATCCGAATTAATTATTGGAAATGCCCAAAACCCTGTATTTTAGCATAATTATATGACAACGTAATTTTGGGAGCTAAAATAGAGGTAAATGGCGCATGGAAGAAGGAAAAGAATTTAAATATGTGTTATGTGGCAATTTAAGATAATGAGCCAAAATCAGTGGAAAATTAGGAAGAATCTAAAATTGTTGTTTAATTAGTCAGTAATTAATGGAGAAATTAATTACTAACTAAGAGAAAATGAGATGTGTGACTAAATGGCTAATGGAGTGATTAGAGTAACTAATTAGTTACTTACTTTATGAGGACCAATGAGATTAGGACATGGGGCAAGCTTATAGGCTGAGAGAGAGTGTTGGGAAAAGTCAAACCCAATATTTTAACATTTTCTTCTCTCTCTCTTCCCTTGATTTTGGCTGAAGAAGCATGGAGAGGAGAAGCATAATCATTTCATCTCGTTCCTCACATTCTTCGCTCTCATTTCTCTCTCTTGTTAGTGTAATCCCCTACCTTGATAACCGTAATCAAGATTCGAAAATGCGTAATTTAAAGGAATTAGAGACCGACAATTACGTTTTTCTCAAATCTCTTTTCTAAAATTCGTTCAATATGGTCTCATATTCATCTTTCGAATCTAATTACTCTGCGTAGTTCAATCACATTCATACATATCAGAGTGTATAGCCAAATTCCCGGCAACTCCCGGGCTTCATACATGTATAAACTAAGGGTTGTAAGTTCCAACTAGGGAATTACATGACCAACATCAATGTAATATCTACATTTCAAAAATAAATAGTAATCCCAAGTCCAAAATAGATAACCAACAACCTAACAACACATCTCTACAAGATCCTAGCCGCTCCTGGTGGTTCGTTTCTCTTTAGAGCCACTTGCCCTGTCTAAAATGTTAGTCAATGGAAAGAATGAGATTCAAAAGAATCTTTGTAGTAACAAATCACTCATACAGTGTATAAACACATAGCATATATGATCATGTTAAGCAGCATTACAATATATCATGGCTTTCGCCACAAACGACAGCACTCATGGCTGTAATCTCTATGCGTCAGCTTTCACTGCGATCTCTATGTATCACAAAGTATTACTATTCGTCAGCTTGCGCTGCGAACTCAAAGCATCACAATGTATTCACAAAGTATTCTCAATGCATGACAAACATACATATAATGTTTCACACACAGTATAAGAGAAAGAGTCACTACCTTGTTTTTTCCGATTGTGCTTTAGAACAGGTGGATCACGAACAGGGAAAATATCGAATCCTACAATTCCAAATGCACCATTTAGACACTTCCATAGTGTTTCTTGGGGTTATATGAGTCTATATTGAAAATTTACAAAAATGCCCCCGGGGACCTGGCCCAGGCCCGCCGTACCTGGTCCGATTGCACTTTTCCCAAAATTCTAATATGGGCTATCCTAACATATTTCTGCCCAAGGAATCCATTTCCGGACTTAGAATTATCAAATTCAATGTAAAATTATAAATTTACCCTTGGCAGCCCTACTTCAAGGGTTTTAGGGGCGTTTCCGTAATTATGCTTTTTCGGCCTTTTTCTAAAAAAGTGGTCAACTGTAACCCCACCTAATTTTTGGTCCTGAAAGCAATGGAACCATCAAACCATTGAAAATCCAACTCTAAGACCCATTTCTAGAGCTGGCCAAAATTTATGAGTTCTCCAGGGAAAATCGGGGTTTTACGATTTCGGCTCCGTAAACGCGTTCCTTTCTACTCCTAACCACTTTATTAACTATTACATTAGGTTATAACTACCATTTGAACCAAAATTGGGCATCATAACCCTTAGGAAACTCAATTTCTAAAATTTAAAAACAATGGCAAGCCCACAACAGGCAGAATAGTTAATATACGAAGGTTTGGAAGTTACCTTAAGCTCCCACTAGCTTTTCCTCAAGGTGGCTGAATCCTAACCCTTGAAACACCAAATTTTGAGCTTCACAACCTTAAAGAATAAAGAGGAGTAGCTTAGAGTCGGAGTTATAAGCGTTAGGAGCTAAATCGTCGGAGAAATCGGCTTACCTTGTGAGATTTCTTCATTTTCTCTCTCTAAACTCTCTCACCTTCTCTCTCTTGTTTCAAGTCTGGAACAGCACGAAAATGGCTGGAGAAAGAAGGCTGATGGTATTTAATATCATATATTATATGATATTTAATTATTGATTAATTTCCAACAATTTCGGATTTTTCAGAAATTCTGGCAGATTTCGGCCCAAACTTTGAAAAATCATAACTAATTCTAGAAAAATTGAATTGGAGTGATTCTAAAGCCTATGGAACCCTTATTGATTCTAGTTTTAAGGAAAAATATAGAATTTCAATCTTTGATGGAATCACAAAATTCCCAGAATTTCAATCTTTGAATACTGTTCCAGAAAATAATTAATTTCGCTGGGCAAACTTCAAAAATCCATAACTCTTAGCTGACAAATCAAAATGATACAAATTATATGTCCATTTTGAAGCTTGACATGTGAAATTTAAGATTGGAAAATTTCAGAATTTTTAGACATCATTTGCCTATTTAAAATGTCCAAACAAATCGGCTGCCCTGTACAGAGTTTCAATAGACAGAGTTTTCAACTTTTGCACAATTGTTCCCAATGATTCCAATTTCATAATAAACACTCTCCCCACACGAATTTTCACAAGGAAGCCATTGGAATCATTAAAATATCCAAATTCCCATCACACATTCTCCAAAAGTGTTTATTCAACAATAATTACATCCACTTTTGAAGTCATTAGCCCTTAATCACTTTTTGGGATATTATAGTTAGTGTAGCCATTGGAGACCAAAGAAGAGGAAGAAACTTTGTGAAATAGGTGGCATTTGACCTTCAAGATGACCTCCTATGTCGAAACTCCTTTCTTTAATATTGCTCATTGTGTTGAGGGTTTCATTTTCATGGTTTTAAATTTTCCATTGGTGGTGTTTTGAGTACACAAGGAAATCTAAGGATTGGTGAATCAAGGAACCTCTTTGAAAAATTTGTTGAGGTAAGTGAAATGACCCTTTCTACATAGGTTTTGTGACATTTGATGGTGCCTTGAATCTCTGGGATTTTGGCTTTATTTTCAAAAATTAGGGTCATTGTGTCTATGGCATGTTGTTGTCATGAAATTGGTGTCTGGGGATGTATGTTAGATAGATGGAATTGGTGTCTTGGGATGTATGTTGGATAGATAGAATTGGTTTGAGGTTGAAATATCAAGTTTGGCAAATTTGGGATTTTTGTGTTGAATGTGGCCTAAAACAAAGCATGATAATGGAGTAAAAATTTGGTAGTTTTGATCTTTCCATTGGATTCCTTGTGCAAAATTATGTCGAAATAGGCTTGGATTGGAATTTGGGATCATTGGAAACAAATGGTTAAAACTTAGGAAAATGCTATCAACTTTGCTGCGTTTTTGGGTTCTGATAAGCATCACTCGAGTGATCATGGGTCTCACTCAAGTGAAGCATTGTATATTCTCTTTTTCCTTGAGTTTTTCTATTGAACTTCCTTGCAAAAATCCAAAAGTGTTTGTATCACATGTGAGTGTTGTAGGTTCTCACTCGAGTGAACCTTGTCTCACTCAAGTGAAGGTGTATTTGACATTATGAACTGGTGTCTTAGGTTGTCACTCGCGGTCAATTTTCAGGAGTGTGTCTTAACACTCGCGAGTGTTAAGCCATCACTCGAGTGCCAAGGTCTCTACTCGAATGTTGTTCTCCTTTGAAAGTTTCTTTTGCTCTTGGGTGAGTACTTCTTGAACCTCACTTTATAGAACTCGGGTGAGCATTAGGCTATCACTCGAGTGTTGACCTTTATGCGCGAGTGCTTCGGGCATTTCTTGTCTCCGTCTATGCTTTTGTCAAGCACTCACATGAGTGTGCTTTTCATGACTTGAGTGCAAGTCCATTATCACTCGAGTAAGGCCTTCTTCACTCGAGTGCAACAGTGAAAATTCACCACTTATACTTCTAAAAAGGGATCTTTAGTATAGTTCTTCCAATTCTTTATTGCTTTTGTTAGAGGAATTGGTAGCTTCCTAAAGGACATTAATGATAACTAAATCTAAGTGTTGAAGTCATTAAGTATTAGAATAGAGAATAACGCTTCATCCCTAATTATGAATTATAGAATTTGTTATTTGCCTTGCCTTCTAGAGATCGGCGCTGAGCAAGTGCGGAAATACCAAGGCAGTGACTTTTCTCGTGTATTGGGTATGATGCTTGGTATGCATGACTTATCATTGTGTTAATATTGTGAAAATGTGAATAAGAAATGTGCCTTAGTGCATTACAGAATAAGTACTTCAACGTGAGCAGTCATAGGTGGTGATGCGTGTCACACCTACCCCTACTGTTGAACTACCATTGTAAGTGTCGTGGTTGAGTTTGGAATTGTGAATTTCTACTTTGAGAAACATGCCAGTGTGGCTATGTATTGTGAAATGATTTATATGAAAGCCAGCTGTGGTGAAATATATGATGTGAACCATGTTATGGTGCAATACAACATGAGCAATTCAGCGTGAGCAGGCGTAAGGGTGATGCACGTCATACCTACCTCTGCCGCTGTAATTGCCATTGTTATTGCTGTGTGTGGTGTTATGATTTGCTTTCATGCTTTGTGGTTGTGCATACTATAAGTGATTTGTTACTATGGGGATTCTTTAGAATCTCACTCTTCCAAACAAATTTCAGACAGGGCTGGTAGTTCTAAAGAGAAACATGTGACAAAGGGCGGTTAGAGCTCCGGGCTAGGAGTTTATTTTGGTTTTTGGTTATCATTCTGGATATTTATACATAATATTGTAGACCATAGAATGGTATTTGTGTAATCCCCTTGAATAGGAAACTGATTATGGGCATTTGTGTCATGTAAACCCTTAGTTAATTAATAGAACCCGAGTATATTGGAAAATTTTATTGCACTATGATATTTATGAATGGAATCAAATTGTGCAGGCCATTTGTATATTAGAAATTTGAATATGAGACCGTGTTGAACAGGTTGTTGAAAAGTTTTTGAAAACCTTGTTTGGGAAAATGAGAAATTGTTAATAAGTCACGATTTAGCCTGTGGTCTCTAATTCAATATAATTACGTAATTTTGAAACTAAATCTCGGCCTTGATGAGAAGGGGGTTGCACATATCATTCCCATATTTGATTTCTTTGACCGCTGCTCCAGAGACTTTACAGATTTTATAGACTAACTTCAAAAATTCATAACTCTTTGTACATAACTTCGATTGATTCATATGACCAATCAAATTAAAGCTTAGGATGTCTACTTTCACTCAGTAAAATTTCATAATTTTTGCTCATCATTTGGTCTTCCAAAACAACATGACACACTCATTGCCTCACAGGCGATTTCATTGAAAATACTATTTACCTTTCAATTTTAAATATTTAATTCCTTTGGCCTTAAATATTTACCATTTTATTGAATATGTAAAATAATCACAATATACTCTTGGTGAATAAAATTTAGGGTGTTACAACTTGTGATTTTCCTGCGCCAGGTTGAGAGTGCATTATACATATCACAGAAAATGGCATATACAAAGTACATATAAGTTTACATAGTGTATAAAGGAGAGAGTTACTGCCTTAACCCTTTTTCCACCTTGTAAAATGTGTGCCTCATAAAGTGTGCCACCAACTGGCTCTCACTTCGGTCATAAAATGTCAAATGTACAAGAATTAGGTTAAAACACATTTATGTACCACTTTAGAGACTTCTAACATGTTTCTGGTGGTTATATTAACTTATTGTGAAAATTTACCAAAATACCCCTAGGGACTCGGCTCCCCATACCTAGTTCGACCGTACTTTTTCCAAAATTTTGACCTAGGATTTTCTGATATATTTTTGCCCAAGGAATCCATTCTGAACTTAGAATTACCAAATTCACTGCAAATGACCAAAATGCCCTTGACAGCCCCAATTTCAGGGTTCCAAGGGCGTTTTCGTAATTATGTTTTTTCGGGCTTTTCTGAAAAAGTGATCAACTGTAACCCTACTTAATTTTCCCTCATAAACTCAATGGAATCATCAAATCACCAAAAATGCAACTCTAACCCCTACATTTAGCTATGGCCGAAATCCTAGAATTCTCAAGGGGAAATTGGGGATTTCCAATTCTGATTCCGCAGACTTGCTCTTTTTTACTTCTAACCATTTTATTAATTATTTAATTACATTATAACCACCATTTAGACCCAATTATGGCAGCATAAAGCCTAAGCCACCACATTTCCCAAATTTTCATTCTAAGTAAATTAATAAAAAATCCAACGATTAAACTACTCACAGCAGTCAGAATAATCAATATTCGAAGTTTCGGAGGTTACCTTTTGCTTCCTCTGGCTTCTCCTTGGTATGACCAAACCCTAGCCTCTTCAAACACCAAAATT
Source organism: Inga laurina (assembly GCA_963855925.1). NCBI lineage: Eukaryota > Viridiplantae > Streptophyta > Magnoliopsida > Fabales > Fabaceae > Inga > Inga laurina. The sequence goes on along the minus strand of OY979703.1, from coordinate 38,317,747 downwards.
CTATCTTCAAATACCTTAAATAACATAGAATAGGAGCTTAAGAGAGAGATTATACACGTTAGGTACGAATTCACCGAAGAAATCGACCTATCTTGTGAGATTTTCCTCCTTCTGTCTCTAAAACTCTCTCAAGCCTTCTTTATTTTACTGCCAAAATTGACGGGTAATGGAGGAAAGAAGATGAAGATTTGTTTTATAACATTAGTCTTATGTCATTGTATATCTTGCTTATGTCATATTTAGCAAATTTCCAAAAATACCAAATTCCAACTTTTATGTACATGTAATTTAATGTCCTAAAGCCCAATTGATATGAAACTACTTCTCCCCTCTCTTGCTACATGAGATGGCGTCCCAATGATCCTTCTCTTTGGTCTCAATTGGCTTCAAAACTTGTTCAAGTTATGTGTATACTTTAAGTCACAATTTTGGTCAAATTTGCACTTTTGCTCAAATTTTCCATAAATTCATATTTATTTGACCAAAATACACAAAATATATATTTTCTCTTTATTTTCCTTAATTTCAATTAATTGGAAAATAATTAATTTTGTGCTAAATTGGTAAAATTATGATTTTGCCATTACCTTTTTAATTTAATTTCTTTTTCTTCTTTTTATTTGGCCAATTTCCATTTATTATTGGACCAAATATTATCCTCTATTTTTGGGTCTCAATATTGGGCTTTTTAAATTACCCAAATTTATTCCATAATTATTTTACCCAATTTCTCATGAAAATGAAAATTTACAAAATTTATAAATTCCAAATTCATGAATATTCACCATTTTATTGAATTTCTCAAATCATTACAATATACATGGTGAATAAAATTTGGGGCATTACAGTTCTCCCTACTTAAATAAATTTTATCCCCAAAATTTGATATACATATACAGCCATAAATCCCGGGTAATGTTTTCCCATATCTTCTTCCATATATCCATATCCTCGTATTTAATTACATGTTCCTGATAGATTGCGCTCATCTATCCTTGATCCGAGCTTTTTGATTGTTACTCTCATATCCTTATATGTCTCATTGACATTATTTCCATTAATCAAAATCTGCTTAGACAGACTAAGATCTCCAACATCCTCGATCAGTTTCTGCTCACAAACATCATGGTTACAACCTGCATAGATTTATGGATTAATGCGTCAACAACGACATTAGCCTCTCCTGGATGATACTTTATCTCCATATTTAAATCTTTAAGCAGCTCCATCCATATATGACTTCTCATATTAAGTTCTTTTTTTCATATAAACATTTCAAACCCTGGTGGTCGCAGTAAAACTATACGGTTATGCCATAAAGGCGATGTTTCTAGATTCAATATCAACACTATTATCATCAACTCAAGATTATGGGTAGGACAGTTCAATTAACGAAGCTTTAGCTGTCAAGGTGCATAATCCACTGAACGGCCATGTTGCATTAAGCACTTCCCAATCCATGCCTACTAGCATAAGTAATGACAAGGAAGGTCAACTGTGGATCTGGGCTTCAATACACTTTCCAATCCTTGTTTACTCACATCTGGGATTATCAGCATTTGTGTTATAATAAATTCCTATCTCAGCTCTCTGAAGCTCCTATCAGAATTATCACCCCATGCATAATGTTGAGTTTTCTAGGGAAAAGTTACATAAAACCCTTATAATAATCAACAAGATCTAGAAAATTGCGTATCACAATAACAGCCTCTGGCCTTTACAATTCTTTATTGCTTCCACCTTGCAAGGATTCGCCGTGACTCCTTGCTGTGAGACTATATGGCCCAAAAGTTTAACTTCTAAAAGCAAAAACTGACATTTTCTTAGCTTGGCATGGAGTTTCTTAGATCTCCATATGTTCAATATGATTTTCAAATGTTGCTCGTGTTCTACTCTACTCCATGAGTATATCAGTACATATCAATAAAGACTACTACGAATTGGTCTGAGTACAGATGAAAAATTTGATTCTTGTAGTCTATAAACATGGCAGGTGTATTGATCACCCTAAATGGCCATTCCTGTAATGCCATATTTGGTCCTATAAGCAGTTTTTGGTACATTCTTTGCTTTTACCTCAAGCTGGTGATACCCAGACTCAACTTAATTTGGAAAACACACAGGAACCAGACAACTAATCGAGCAATTCATCTATTCCAAGAAGTGGGTGCTTGATCTCAACGATCACCTTATTCAACTTCCTGTAATCAACACAGAGCCGTAGAATTCCGCTGTGCACTCTGAGATTTATCTCTTCACATGAGCTCTTATAATGTCTGGATGATTTGTAGGAGTTTCATAGGAACCTCCTATAACACCTGAATGTACTAGAGATATGTGTTTCTTTGTGCCAGTTCCTGGCCTGCTTCCTCTCAAATCAATCTGGGCCATTTCAAACTTTTGAGAAATCAAAACTTATCAGTTGATTCCTGGGTTATAGACCCCTAGTAACCCTTCTACTCATTTCTTTTATTACCTTATTTGCTATCCACCAATTGACCCCTAGTATAGCCTCAAGTTAGTGGAATAGCAGGCAAATCAATTCTGTCTCACATTCATCATAGTGCTATCACCTCAATTAATCATTAAGGGAATATCTTATTATCATAATCTTTCCCTATGCTAGACTTAACAACTAGCAAATTTTCAACATCCCTTTCTGCAAGGATTCGTGTCCATAAGAATCTTGTTCCTTGATTCCAAGGATCATCAATAACTCAACATAATACCAAACACATCTACCAGCCTAAGGGCTCACTAGTCCACTAAGTCTTAGGGCCTTTGGACACACAGGTCCATTACAACACATCTCATGTGTAATATCACACAGTCTAAGGTCTCTAACCCAACTTTTAGGTTCATCATGAAATCTAGAACCTTAACATCACATCAATTGGAAATCATTTTCCTCAAATATACCTAATAGGTTCACTAAGAATCAGGATCAATAGCACCTATTCTAACCTCCACGGTATTTGGGTAACATCTTCACAACATTACTGAAGGTTCAATATTATTCACAAGGTTCAAACTTCCATCATGGAACAAAACCATAGTGCAACAAATTCATATTCCGACCTAAGCACTATTTCAACTTATATCTAATTCAAACCTATCCTCAACCTTCAGCATCATCAGATCGAATCCTCTAGGATCGACATAAGGCATATTCACCACACATCATTTAACATCATATATCGTATCTATATCCCTTTGACACCACAGGATTGCTAAGAATCATTGCTTACCATGGAGATACCTCAAAACATGTACTAAAACTCAAGTTTCTCATCACCTTATCAAATAAACTTTTTTGTGCAGTAATTACTGCAATAGAAATGGTTCAAATTAAGATTAATTATTACATCGTCATTATCTCCATGCATCTAAACATCATTTGAATCATCTAACTAAAACAATTATTAGTCATGGAGAAACCTTAAGACAACTACTATTCCTCAAGTCTCTATGACCTCTCCAACTTAACTTCCCAGGGGGTCACCCATTCTAAGATTTTCCTGGGTTGGGCAAGCTTAACTTTCATGTACCAGTGCCAAAACATAGATATAGCCTTCCACTACTTCCAACAACTGGTACCCCGTGATTGTCCTTGTCTCATAGAGTTATGCCGACTTTCTCTAGCTGCCAAAATATTGTGTGTAGACCGCACATTGGGCTTGGTCGTGCCTGCCTCCTCGAGTTTCACAATATCCTTGGTCCATTCTCAGTTCGGTATTACACCACTTGCTACCCTTTGAATATTCACTAATCTCTTGGGGCTAGTTAAAAAACTAGGGTGTTTCACTCCTTTGGTACCCTTGTCCGCACATATTTCCTATCACGGTATAATCAAGCTCATATCAGCATACTATCCACATAATTAGATTAAGTATATCTAGATTGAGCTACAAAAATTTGTGTATACCTGGATTGAGCTACAAAACCACTTCAAATAATGTTAGCATCATAAAGAATATTCACATGTATATTTTTACACCAAGATAATTATATAGTCTCAATTTATGAAAATCAAATTTATCTACTATTAATAAATGATTATATTTCTATACTACATAATGCTTGTTTCAATCAACATAGATAAAATTTGATAATTCATAAAATTTGCTCTCTACAAGTAGCGAAACCTCCACATAATTAATTTTGAATAACAACTTGGCTTTATCAGATAAGGCTAGCAACAATTCTACAAATTTTAAAAATTTATAGACCCCCACACTTTCAAATATCTCAAATTATTTTCACATTTTACCATTAATAATTCTAATTAAATTAGAATCTCACACCATATAATCCTATCTATTCTAATAAAATTAGAATTTGTTTTAAAAAAGGTCATTCTAATAAGCAAATACAACCTGAATAAAAAGCACAACGAGTATATATTTTGAAACACAGGGTTTATAGCTTGGGCTAAGTCAAAATTGAATATAACTCACACACGAAGAATGTGACTTAATATTAAAAAAGACCCCATAAACCCATGAAATTAAAATATCAACTTGTGTAGATTAATGGGCATTGTCATCACTGATGCAACTTGAGGGAAATTACCATTGGCACGTTAAAGTTTTTTAATAAGGAGAGCATTAACATTTAAGGAATTAAAACAAGGAAGTTACCCATTATTAAAACAGAGTTAATATGTCCATTAACCCTAACATTAAAACCTTTAATGAAAGCAAAAGACCTAGCAATGGTAATACAAAAATAAACAATCATATACTCGATCAACGGATAAAAATCCCCAAATATCATCAACTTTACAAAAAAAAAAAAAATTATCACTTATCCTTCTTTACTTGATGATTGCCACAATTACAATCAGTAAAACGATGCTCTCTTTTTCAATAAAACAACCGCCCACCATATAAACTTTGTTGAAGAATAATTCAAAATGTCTTTTTGAGTCTCCCGTATTTTTCTCTTCATTTGATGCGTTTAATTTATTTTATTTTTTATAGTCAATTAGTGGTCCTTATTTTTTTAATAGTTAAATGGTGATTTATGTGGGATTTGATAATGCTCATAGTAGGTAGTGTTACCTATTTTTTAGGCTTCATTATTTTCTTTTTTGGCCTATATATATGTAGGTTCATATTTCATTATAACCATCTCAATTTTTTATCCACTGAATAAAAGCATCATTCAGAGCATTGCTTTTCTCTTTTTTCTCTTGTCATGTCATTTGCTTCCTCTCTACTCTATGTCAATTTCATCTTTTAGCTAACAAAAGTGGTATCAGAGCCTTCTTTGATCCATTGGGCAATAGAGTGAAAATGAGGCTTGGGTCTATTGGGTATTTGTGTGAAACGCTTTCTGGATTGAGCAAACATTTTCTTTGCTCTTTAAGTGTCTTGTGAGCTCAGGAAACACTGGTGAGAGAGTGAGAATAGAAAAGCATATGGCTATAACTACTAATGCTATTTCTTCTTCTTCTTCTTTTCAACCACTCATACCTACTTTTACAAGTTAGAAGTATGAGTTTTGGAGCTTCAAGATGAAGGCGCTATTCATATCTTAGAACGTTTGGAACTTGGTTAAATTTGGCTTTGTGAATCACATTAATCTAGATGAGGAAACAACAGAAAGGTTGAAGGAAACAACAAAGATGGATGCCAAAGCTTGGTTCTTCATTCAGCAAGCTGTCCAAGTGATGATTTTTTCCAAAATTGCAGCAACAATAATGTCAATGAAGGTTTGGTACATTTTGAAGAAAGAATTTCAAGGTTCTTCTAAAGTGGTTATAGTAAAATTGCAAAATTACCGTCATGATTTTGAAACTTTGTCTATGAAAAATAGTGAATCTGTTCAGACTTATTTATCAAGAGTTTCTTCTCTTGTTAATCAAATGAAGTCTTATGGACAAACTATTTCTAAAGCAACTATTGTTGCAAAAGTTTTAAGGAGCTTACTTCAAAGTTTGAACATATTGTTGCTGCAATTGAAGAAGCTCATGATTTGTCTGATTACTTATTTGATGAACTAATGAGTTCTTTTCAAGCATATGAAGAACGTTTGCTTAGGTTTAGTGAAAAGCTTGAAGAAAAAACATTTTAGGTGAAGGCAAAGACGGATGAAAACTTTGCTGGTCATGGTCATGGTAGATTTGGCAAAGGTCGTGGAAGACGTGAAAGAGGTCAAGGTAGCAGGTTCAAATGATGAGAAGAAAACATTCCAATGTGATTACTGCAAAAAGCATGTTCACAAAGAAGCCTTTTGTTGGAAGAAGTAGAGAGATGAGAAAAATGAAGCCAACTTTACAAACAATAAAGATGCTAAAAGTAAGCTCTTTATGGCCCTATTCTGTGAAAAAGAAAAAACTAATGATGTATGGTTTTTAGATAGTGATTGCTACAATCATATGACAAGAACAAAATCTTTATTTAGGGAACTTGATGAGTCCCAAGACAAAAAAGCATGTTCAAGTTGAAGGCAAAGGTACTATTAGCATTAAGACTAGTTAAGGTAATGCTAAAATTGTACATGATGTGAGGCATGTTCCTAGTCTATACCATAATCTGCTTAGTGTTAGACAATTAATGGCTAGTAGCTATTCAACTTTTTTTTGATGATAACTGTTGCACTATTAGAGATAAAAATATGGATAGATATTGCTAGAGTTCCTATGTCTAAAAATAGGATGTTTCCATTGGATATTTCAATGCTTGAAAAGTATGCTTTGGTTTTTAGTGGTGATAATTAGACTAGATTGTGGCATTTATGATATGGGAACTTAAATATCAGTCGCTTGAAGTTGTTAAGTTAGATAGAAGTGGTTTTTTATTTTCCAAAACTTGATTCTCTTGACTTCTATGAAGGTTGTGTGTATGGAAAGTAGAGTAAAAGACCTTTTCCTATAGGTAAGGCTTTGAGAGCCTTTGAATGTCTTGAATTAATACATGTAGATTTATATGGACTTATGAGTATTGAATCTCTTGGTGGTAGTCAATTTTTTTGCTGTTACTAATGATTATAACTGTATGTCTTGGGTTCTCTTCTTGGAAAACAAGTTTGAAGCTTCTGACAGATTCAAGAAGTTCAGAGCTCTTGTGGAGAGAAAAAGTGGTCTTTAAATAAAGACACTATAAATAAATAGGGGAGGTGAATTTGTCTCAACTGTGTTCACTACTACAAAAAGGGGTTTTAACCTCCCAAATTTGGCACTTTTAACGTCCCAAAACGGGGGGACGTATATGCTGGGGGCCTAGTAAGTTGAAACAAAAGACGTCCCAAATGATAGGGAGGCCCAAAGTCTGACTTTAGGCGTCCCAAATTGTAATTTGGGATGCCTAAAGTCCCACCCTGGGGGACTTTAGACCTCCCAATTCTTAATTTGGGACGTCTAAAAGTTAGGTTTTTTTTATACCATAATTTACATTCTGTATTACCCAACGAATTGAAACTGCAGAAACAGAATAGAAGATGGATTCATAAACCACACTGTCCGTTACAAACTGGTAAGGACATCCAGCACTACAATCTTTACTATATATACATACAATAACCTTTCATGCAACCTACTACTATATATATCAACAAAAAACAACCAGAAAGTGTCAAAACGCTGTCATCACACAAGTACAAACTGATATAAAATAACAAGTTTACTGCTCTATATGTTGAAGAAGATGTCCAGCCAAAAGATCTCTGATCAAATCAAGGTCTTCACGTAGGTAGGCATCTTCATTATCAAAAATCTGAAAATTAGAAAGTAATAAGCTTTGAGGAAATGAATCTCAAGCAAATGAATTAATTAGCATTTCGATTAGAACACCAAAAATATTATCATTTGAGAATGAAGAAGCGATTACCTTTTCAAAATCACTAGTAATTCCACTTTGAGTTATGTTATACATATAAAGTATAACATAATATCCGCATTCAGTGTTGCCAGGTTGCCGAGGGCACTTTTAATCCAAGGGATGCAATTGGTTGTTAAAATCAATAAAGGTATGTCTAAAAGGACCGTCAATGAAACAATTATGTAGGATCGAATGTACTTACTATGGGATAAAACCACTTTGGCTTTTTAACAACTGCACCCTCGCGTGACCCACCTAGGATTCTATATGTTTGACAAGCACTATCATGAAAAGCAAAATGAACAGAAATTAGAACCATTCATTTATTTTTGTTGTCAATGAAATACAAACAGAATAACTTACGTGTCGAAGACGGATTTTGTATCTCTGTCTGGCTTTTTACTCAAGGGATCAAACCAATAGACTACGTTGCGGCGGGGACATATAACACACAAAGTCCAGTGGAAACTTTAACAACATGTACACATTAAAATGAAGTTAGATGAGTGAGAAGACAATTATTTATTAAACTTCTTAAATTGACAAAATGTAAATACGAACCGTTGGACAATGGGTGCTAGATAACAACGAAGTTTGGTATTTGCCATTTGGTAGCCGACATAGTGAGTCCTATGCGCCACAGTACAAGTATCCCCTATCGTATTCGCAGGACATAAGAATCCATACCAATTACTTCTTTCCATGTTTGTGCAGAGATCGTGGAAGGTGCTATAATAGAATTAAAATAAGGAATCAATTCTTGAATGTATGAAAACAAAAAACCACTAAATGAATTCTATGGGAAAATTGAAAAAAAAACTTACCGGACTGCAAATTTGACCCAGCCTGCATCTATCTCCTCCAACCTGATAAACTGCTTGAGATCTTTATTGTCAATCGTGTAGGGATACTCCTCTTGGCCCACAATCCCTGGAGGCATCTTCAAGTCAATCTGTTTAATGCGCTTGTAGATCTGTTGCAGCCGTGCTAAGAAGGGCCATTTGCTCGCAGCTTCGTCATCCTTTTAGAACATCAAAAAACAAATTGTTATTAGGATGCCAACAGATTTTCAATAACAGTAAGGTAATTCCTACCATTGGAGGTGTTGCGTCTAAACCAATAAGATTGCGAGGCCAAAGGATGAAAGATCCTATCGCTTGACCTAACGTGCCAACCTCTGGATCAGGAATAGGAATGGTTGTACCTTCTTCCCCCTTTCTAACACTCGTCACATTCACCCTACGAAAATCCTCCGGAATTTGCTGATTATGGTGGGTGGTAGCATATGTGTGAACGAGAGCATCAGCAACAACACGTAACAGTGGATCATCCAAATAGAGGGTGCAAGGGTCTCCCGACACTGGAGTGGGAGAAGGGTCGCCAAGTGGTCCCGACACTGGAGTGGGAGAAGGGGCGCCAAGTGGTTGCTCCAGAGGGTTGTAACTTCCTCTGGTGCTATTGAAAGCCGGGGATTCCTGAGTTCTATGCTCGTCCCTTGCCCTTTGTGCTTCAAACATCTTTGCCATTTCAAGTTGAAGCTCTGGCAACAGCTCTTGTCAGAGCTTGTCGCGAAGGTTGGCCTCGATCTCTCGTTCGAGCTCCTCTCAAATCTTGGCCACAACGTCCTTACTAGGTCCAGCTTGTGACGAATAACGTGGCTCTCGTCCAAAATACCTCGCGGCACTAACTCCCCGTGTCTCTCCTCGAACACGACCAAGGTCATCTGCCTTCCCAATAGCCGTTGACAAGATGTCCATCCGTCTACTTGGATTGAATGAACCTTGGCTACTCTGCTCGTCCAGGTCATCCTGTAGCATGCAGTTTATTGTAAATGTATCGAAACCACTCGCAACATGTAAAAAATTAGGTACTTATGGTATAACTACTTACAATCCTCGCAGCAACCTCAGCAACAGTCGGATTTATGTACTTCCCAGCCTTAATCCTCCCTGCTTTCCATTTTTTGTGACGTGGAGGAGGTGCCGGTGGCTAGATAACAACGCTAGGATCAGATTCCGCTGCTTCCTTCATTTTCTGTAACTCTTCTACCATCATTTGCCGCTCAAGCTTCCGATATCCACCGCGAGACATGAAATGTTGATATTTATTTTCTGCTTGCCTCTGGGCATTTGCTGCACTTAATTTCTATGAATGAAAAACAACAAAAAATGAATCAACGATATAAAGTATATGAAAATTACAAGTTCTATATCATGATGACAGAAATCTTACCAAAAACTCAGGATCTGCTCGTGATGCCGCAAACAACCTCCAGTCCTCTAGAGATAAATATGTATACTCCGCACATAGATCCTTACCCCTATGGACCCCTCGAATGTAATGTTTTTTTAGCTTGTTCTTGAAACCTTTCCATCGTACACGAACCTCATCCATCTAGTGCCTATACATCTCCGTGGTGTCTGGGACATCGTATGTTTGCTGCAAGGTAAAACATAAGATTATTATATTTCAAACAATAAGAACAAAGCTACAATGTATCAAAACTTACATACCAAAAGTTGCTGCCAAATCATGTCTTTCGTTTTTGGGGGAACCAATCTCCAATTATCGTAGGTAATGCGCACTTTGCTTCGAGCTAAAAGCCCTAAGTAGCTAATGAAGTGGTCTTCCTCAGGACCAACTGGATTCAGATTGTCATCGAAGTCTATATGTAGCCTCTCCTGTTGATGTTCATGACGTGTAACCAATGCTCCCATCTTTGTACAGCCTCTAACCCTCCTTCTTGCAGGGGGTTCAACTCTAGGCTTTTCGTCATTGCTAGAGCTTTCGTCATCTCTACGCCTCTCGTTATCACTAACGTTGTCCATATTCCTGTTAACACAAAAAGCATCATAAAAAACGTAAGTAAATTGCAATGAAAACGAAATATACTAAGCGGGAAGTAAAACAGAAAAAACACAGTTCTCGTTTATAAATTAAGGTCTTACTCTATATTGTTTCCCATAGTCCTTCACCATGGTCATTTCTTACAGCATATTCGTCATCATCTACCAATTCTACTTCATTTGTTCGAGGTGTAGTTGTTGTGAAAGGTGGTGTGTCATCAAGGTTGAAGGTCGGATCACCATACTTCTGTTTTTTACTTTTAAGGACAATGGACATGTTTTTGCTGGCAGGATCGGTGACGTAAAACACTTGTTTCGCCTGGCTTGCTAAAATGAAGGGCTCGTCTCTATAGCCAACTCTTCGAAGATCGACTGAGACAAATCCAAATTGTTTATCTATTACCACGGCATTGTTGCTAACCCACTTACATTTAAATAAAGCAACTTTGAACTTGTTGTACGTCATCTCCAATATTTCTTCTATAACTCCATAATAGGCCATAGACGCTAATATGGGGTTTTTGTCTCTCGCACTGGAAAAGTGCATAGATTCAGCTTCTACCATGACCCCACTATTTTGCATGGTACTTTTGTCATCTTGCTCTTTGGTATAGAAAGAATAGCCATTTATATCATAACCGGTCCAAGTAATGACCTGAAACGAAGGCCCCCAAGCTAGCCACTCGATTGTCTCAGACACACCGATCTCGTGCAAAACCTTTTCCTCGAACCACTGCATGAATGTCTTGTTTTGCTCAATAGCAATCTGCATGTCATTCTTCCTTGGATTCTTGTTCTTCAAAGTGTTTCTGTGTTCATTTATGTAAGGTTGAACTTCTTCCGTATTATTCAGGATATACAAGTGGGCTTGCAACACCTCTTCACGAGGAACATTCTTCACTTTCAGTCCTCGTGTTCCCTTGCTTCTCCCTTCTTCATGCCGAGATTGTTCCTTCTTCCCTGACATATAATCTTTGCAAAACTCCATAGCCTCCTCAACTACATATCTTTCTACTATTGAGGCTTCTGGTCGATAAGGATTTTTAGAATACCCTTTTAAGATCTTCATGTATCGCTCGAAAGGGTACATCCACCTCAGGTAAACTGGACCGCATAGCCTTACCTCCCTCACCAAATGAACTACCAAATGCACCATTATATCAAAAAATGAAGGTGGAAAGTGCATCTCTAGTTGTGACAAAATAATATAACCCTCATTTTCTAGTTCATCCAACTTTTCAATGTCAATGACTTTGTTACAGATAGCATTGAAGAAAACGCACAATCTTGTCACTGTGTTTCGTACTTCATCTTTCATTATGCCTCTAATAGCTACTGGTAATAGTTGTTGCATCAACACATGATAATCATGGGACTTCATTCCCACTAACTTCAAATCGTCCATTGAGACACATCTTCTCACATTCGAGGAATACCCTTGCGGCACCTTCATTTCATGCAAACACCCACACAAACTTCTTTTCTCTGCTTTTGATAGTGTATGCGCTGCTGGCTCCATGTATGCCCTCCTACCATCATCTCTTAGTAGTGGATGTAACCGTTCTCTTATTCCCATATCGATAAGGTCTAATCTCGCATTAATCCCATCCTTAGTCTTCCCTGGTATGTGCAAAAGCGTACTGATAAGGCTATCACAAACATTCTTCTCCACATGCATCACATCAATACTGTGTCTCACGTCAAGCGAACGCCAATATGGAAGATCAAAGAAAATGGATCTCTTCTTCCATATGTTCTTCTCACCCGCAACCCTCTGATTCTTACCAAAAGTGACATGGATACGTTCCACTCGACTGTAGACTTCCTCTCCGGTTAGTGACTTTGGAGCCATTCCATGCTCCGGTAAGCCGTTAAACCGCTTTCTTAGCCTACGATACGGGTGGAACCGATGAAGAAACCTCCTATGGCCAAGGTAGACAGTTTTTCTTCCATGCTTTAGTTGTTGGAAGTGTGTGTCTGCTTCACATATTGGGCATGCTTTGTGACCCTTCACGCTGTACCCTGACAAGTTTCCGTACGCAGGGAAGTCGTTTATCGTTGTGAAAATCATTGCACGTAGCTTGAAAGACTCCTTCTTATAAGCATCAAACACATCTACACCTTCCTCCCACAACTTCTTCAAGTCCTCAATCAAAGGCGCCAAATAGACATCAATATCGTTCCCTGGCTGTTTTGGTCCAGAAATCATCATAGATAGCATCATATACTTACGTTTCATACATAGCCAGGGAGACAAGTTGTATATTACAAGGAGAACCAGCCACGCACTATGTGTGCTAGTAAGAGTTCTATACGGATTGATGCCGTCTGTACAAAGCCCAAGCCGTAGGTTTCTCGGCTCGCTGCCAAATTGAGGGAACATTTCATCTATTTTTTGCCATTGTGGAGAGTCAGCTGGGTGCCGAAGATATTTCCCATCAGATATTCTCTCATCAGAGTGCCATCTCAACTTCTTCGCTTTTGTTGCACTCGCAAACAAACGTTTAAAACGTGGTATTATTGGAAGATACCACATAACCTTTAAAGGTTGCCTTTTACTTGTCACATCACCATAACCACCTTTCTTTTTCACTTTGTATCGTGCAGTTTTACACTTAGGACACTCACTAAGACCTCCGTACTCATTTCTGTACAGTACGCAGTCATTAGGGCAAGCATGTATCTTCTTATACTCCATACCCATTGTAGACAGGATTTTCTTGGCCTCATACATACGATTTGGAAGTACATTATCCTCCGGAAACATATCACACAATAGTTCAAGTAGCAATGTGAAACTACTATCGGTCCACCCACAAGTTGCCTTTAAGTTAACCAAATGTAATGTTCCTGTCAGCCGCGTGTACTTACTACCACTATACAATGGTGTCTCTGCATCACTCCGCAGGCTGTCATACTCCTGCGACTGCGCAAAGGATTCTGCCTCAACATCGTTAATCATTCTCTCCATTCTATCTTCATCTATGACATCCACAGCTTCCTTCTTGTGTGACGGACAATCAGTTACTTCCTCACCATGCCATATCCACCTTGTGTATCGCAGATTTATTCCATCACAAAGTAGGTGATCCTTTATGACATCAACATCCCGTCTACTCTCATTCAAACAATTGACACAAGGATAAAAATACTTCCCATTTCTTGCAGGAGCATTCTTTTTAGCGAATTCAATAAATTCGTCCACCCCTTTCTCATATTCTTCACTAATTCTCAAAGCATTCATCCAACTATGATCCATTTTGTTACCACCTAAGGCATTACCAATAACATTCACACGTTTAGTACAATTCTCAATGACATATGATGGGATTGCCTAATTAAGTTATCAACCCAATTTAGGATTTTAAAATATGAGCTTAATAACTTTATTGCCCCCTCCTAGCCTCATCTCTCCTCTTAAAAATGTTTCAGTGCTATGTAACTTATTTTTTTAATAAGTATATATATATATATATAATTAATGTATAATAAAATAAATACAATAAGATTAAATTAAAGAATTTTTTTGAGGTTTGGAAGAATTAAAAACAAAACGAGTTCAATATTAACAAAAAAATTTTAAGTTGAGTTCTTCCAAAAATAAAATTGTTTTATTGAAAATATTTAGATAAAAATCATTTAATGAATATTGGGGTTATGGTTTTCTTTTTAAGTTTTGGATTGAATTATTCTTCATAATTTGTTTGGAATTAATACAAGAATTTCTTTAATTTAAATAAATCATATTTTATTTTATTATATATACTAATTAATGGTGCAGGAACAAGACTAATGAAATGGGGTGGTGCCACTATATGTGTGTATGGATAAATCTCCATTGGCTTATAAAAGCTAGATTTCCCTAAAACTGAACAACAGGGATTTCTATTATACACAAGTAAATTTATATTTAAACAACAAAATAAACCATTCCCGAATAAATGCAATTTAAGCAATATAACCACACCAAACACATCAGGCTAATATCAACTATCTCAATATAAGCAATATATAATAAACCAACCGTCTCAATATAAGCAATATATAATAAACCAACCAGCCTAATATCAATATATAAACAAAAAAAATGAAGAAAATAAACCAACCTTACCTGATCAGGGAGGGCGCCCACTAGCTAGTAGAGAAGACGTTGGAGATCCACGGTAGAGAAGACGTTGGAGAGAGCCACACTTGGAGACGTTGGAGATCCACGGTGGTGTGCACAACAATGGAAGGATGGAGGTGGAGGAGAGAGCAAAAATCTACCCACTGTGGAGGAGGTGAAGTTGCAGCAGTGACAGTTGCGTGCGTTGAAGAAACAAAGAGGAAGAAGAAGGGAGGAGACGGTGGGTGTGTGGGGAGAAGAAGTGCTTGAACAAGGGAGGAGGGAGGAGTTGAAGAAAAAAATAGAGAAGGGCCGACGGTGGGTGCGTGGGGAGGAGAGGAGGAAGAAGAGTAAAGTTGAAGAAAAAAATAGAGGAGATGTGATAGAAGAAGACGCATGTCAGACAATTGTCTGACATGCGCAGGGGACGCCTTTAGGCATCCCAATACTTTAGCGTCCCAAATGCCATTTGGGACGCCTAAAGTCCCCTTTAGGCGTCCCAAATGAATTTGGGACGCCTAAACTAAGACTTTAGGCGTCCCAAATGTCATTTGGGATGCCTAAACCCAAATCCTGGCGCTAAAAAAAATTTATGAAATTTATATTTCGCGCCAGAAAGCACTTTAGACGTCCCAAATTCAAATTTGGGATGCCTAAAGGTTCACCTACATATATATAATTACGAAAATGCCACCGCCTCCCTTTTTAACCACCCAATTTTTAATTTGGGACGTCTTTGGGGGTGGTTATATCTCAATTCTGTAGTAGTGGTTTACTAATTTCTAGGAGAGAAATGGAATTTGCAAGGAGCTTACAACACCATATATATACACCAGAATAAAATGGTGTGGCTGAAAGGAAGAACCGTATTATAGTAGAGATGGCCTGAAGCATGATGAAAGGGAAAGGTCTTCCTATTCATTTTTGGGCAAAAGCAATTGCAATATCAGTTTACCTTCTCAAATTGTCTCCCACAAACCTTTTGTAACACCCTGCCTTTAATCACGTAATTATAATTCGATAATGCACATTTAATTCGGATTAGAGACCATCGGATAACTTAAACTCATTTCAATCTCCTACTTTGTAGTAGGGTTTTCACAAAACATTCAAAATCTCTTCCTGTTCCTGGTCTCCATTTCAAAATTCGAATATAATTACCTGTGCAGTTTATCTACATTCATGTATAACAGAGTGTATAACCAAATCCCCGGCAACTCCCGGGTCCTATACATATATAATCTAGAGGTTACAAGTATCTACTAGGGGATTACACAACCAAAATCGAATGTAGTGTTCCTGATTCAGGATATACAGTAATCCCGAGTTTAAAGTAGATAACCAACATCTCAAAAATCCTTAGTATCACTAAAGATCCTAAGTGCTTCGGGTTGGCTGCTTCTCCTTTGAGCCACATGCCCTGTCTGAAATGTTAGTCATAAGAAAGAATGAGATTCGAGCGAATCCCAGTAGTAACAAACCACTCACACAATGCATAACACAAAGCATGTATATAAATCACAACCAGCAACAGCAGCAGCAATCTCAAAGATACATGGTTTTCACCACAAACGACAGCACTCACGGCTGTATGCACAATACGACAGCTCTCGCTGTAATAATAATCACGACAGCTTACGCTGTAATCACAATAACGACAGCTTACGCTGTAAACGACAGCTTGCGCTGTAAACGACAGCTGTCACCAGCTGTAATCGCAGCAGCATCAAAGAATCATCACATAACAATGATAACACACACATACAGAGCATTATACATAGTATAAGAGATAGAAAGTCACTACCTGATCCTTTCCCGACGTTTCTTGGCACTGCGGGCTCCCGAGGGCGGCAAATATCGAATCCTACAATTCCAAATGCACCATTTAGACACTTCCATAGTGTTACTTGGGGTTATATGAGTCTATAATGAAAATTTACAAAACTACCCCCGGGGACCCGGCCCGGGCCCGCCGTACCCGGTCCGGCTGCACTTTTCCCGAAATTCTAATATGGGCTATCCTAACATATTTCCGCCCAAGGAATCTATTTCCGGACTCGGAATTATCAAATTCAATGTAAAATTACAAATTTACCCTTGGCAGCCCTACTTCAAGGGTTTCAGGGGCGTTTTCGTAATTATGCTTTTTTGGCCTTTTCCGAAAAAGTGGCCAACTGTAACCCCACCTAATTTTCGCTCCTGAACTCAATGGAACCATCAAATCATTGAAAATCCAACTCTAAGACCCATTTCTAGAGCTGGCCGAAATTTATGAGTTCTCCGGGGAAAATCGGGGTTTTACGATTTCGGCTCCGTAAACGCGTTCCTTTCTACTCCTAACCACTTTATTAACCATTACATTAGGTTAAAACTAACATTAAGACCCAATTTGGGCAGCATAACCCCTAGGCCATATCATTTCCAAACTTTAAAACCAATGGCAATCCGGCGAAATTTCACCGATTAAATTGCCCACAACAGCCAGAATAAGCAATATATGAAAGTTTGGAAGTTACCTCAAGCTCCCACTAGCTTTTCCCAAATTTGGCTGAACCCTAGCCTCTTTGAAACACCAAATTTTGAGCTTCACAACCTTAAAGAATAAAGAGGAGTAGCTTAGAGTCGGAGTTATACGCGTTAGGAGCTAAATCGTCGGAGAAATCGGCTTACCTTGCGAGATTTCTCCTCTTTCTCTCTCTAAGAGCTCTCAACTTTCTCTCACTAGTGCAGCTGGTTCATCACGACAGAAAATGAGCTGAAGAAGATGAGAATATATCTAATTCCATGCTGATGTCATCTTTTAGTGAGATGATGTCATAATTCCCATTTTCGGATTTTCTGGCAGATTTTCTGCCCAAACTTTGAAAAATCATAACTAATTCTAGAAAAATCTAAATGAGGTGATCCCAAAGCCAAATGAAATTTATTTAAGTCCTCTTTATAGGAAAAATATGAGCCATTACCAGAAATCACCACAAAATGCCAGAATTATACAAATTTCAACACTGCTCCAAAACAGAGTCCAGTTTTGATCCCAAACTTTGAACAGACATATCTCCAAGTTCCCAAAACGAAATGGTACAAATTATATGTCCATTTTGAAGCTTGGGATGTGAACTTTAATACTGGAAAGTTTCATAATTTTTAGACACCATTTGGTCATTCAAAACGTTCACACAAACGGACTGCCCAGAATAGAATTTCACTGGACAGAATTTTAGATTTTCAATCTTTGCTTCCATTGGTTCCATTTTCATACCAAACATCATTCCCACATAAATTTTCACAAGGAAGCCATTGGAATCATTAAAATATCCAAATTCCCATCACACATTCTCCAAAAGTGTTTATTCAACAATAATTATATCCACTTTTAAAGTCATTAGCCCTTAATCACTTTTTAGGATATTACACCTTTTTCATAATCAAACACCATATAAAGCTTGGATAGGTCGAAGGCCAACGGTAAGCCACTTAAAAATTTTTTGTTGTATAACATATGCTTTGATTAAGACTCATTCTAAAAAATTTGATGAAAAATCTATGAAATACATATTTGTTGGTTATTATTATGAATCTAAAGCATATAAGCTATACAATCCAATAAGTGGCAAAATTACCATTAGTAGATATGTGATATTTAATGAATGTACCAATTAGGATTGTAATGATAATGTGGTGTGGCAAGAAATTTCTATTGAAATTCCTTAAGAGGAAGAATAAGAGCCACTTGTAGCAAATTCTCCTAGTAAAAACTCTTCCTCAACAACTTTTGAAGAGTCTTCTACTATACCAATTCCCTTGAGGAGATCAACAAGAGTTGCAAAGCCAAATCCCAGATATACTAACGATATATATACCTGTCAATTTCCTCTTTCTGTTTCAGATCCATTTCATTTTAAAGAAGCAGTTAAAAAGGAAGAATGACAAAGATCAATAGTGGAGGAGATAAAATCCATTGAAAAGAATGGAACATGGGAGATGGTGGACTTACCGGAAGGCAAAAATGCTATTAACTTGAAGTGGGTGTTCGAGACAAAGTTTGCTGCAAATGGGAGTTTGCAAAAGCACAAAGGTTGACATGTGGCATAAGGCTATACCCAACAATATAGTGTTGATTTTGACAAAACTTTTTCTCCAGTAGGTTAATTTAAAACTATGAGACTAGTTCTTGCATTGGTTGCACAACTACAATAGCCCGATTTATCAATTCGATGTCAAGTTGACATTCCTCAATGGAGTTTACAAGAAAAAGCCTATGTAGCACAACCAAAGGCTTCATACAAGAAAGTAATGAATCAAAGGTGTACAAGTTGAAAAAGGCATTGTATGGTTTGAAGCAAGCTCCTTGAGCTTGGTATAGTAGGATTGATGGATATTTTCAACGAAATGGTTATTTGAGAAGTGAAACTGAGCCTACCTTGTATGTAAAGAAGAAAGGTAATGATTTCATCATTGTTTGCCTTTATGTTGATGATATCATTTACACTAGTTCCTCTATTGTTCTTGTGGATGAATTTAAGTCTAAAATGATGAATGAGTTTGAAATGTCAGATATGGGGTTATTACATTATTTCCTTGGTCTTGAAGTTCATCAAGCTAAAGATGGAATATATCTTTCACAAAAGAAATATGTCAAGGACCTTCTCAATAAATTTGGCATGCTTAATTGCAAACCTGCAGCTACTCCCATAAATATAAATGAAAAGTTGTAGTAAGATAGAGAAGAGATGGTAGATGCAAGAATATTTAAAAGCTCGGTTGGAGGTTTAATCTATCTTACTCACATTAAACCTAATATTGCATTTCCTTTTTGCATTATTTCTAGATTTAAGCAAAATCCTTCTAAAGTCCATTATGGACTAGCAAAGAGGGTCCTAAACTACATTGCTGGTACTTTAGAGCATGGCATTTGGTACTTTAAATTCTCTAACTTCAAGTTGTGCAGGTACACAAATAGTGATTGGGCATGTTCAGTGAATGGTAGATAAAGTATTTCAGCAAATGTTTTTACTCTAGGTTTAGGAGTGATCACTTGGAGCTAAAAAAACAAGCTCTTGTGGCATTGTCAACCTCAGAGGCCAAGTTTGTTGAGGAAACTTTAGCAGCATGTGAAGTAGTTTGGCTAAGGAGAGTGTTGATAGATCTTCAACAAGAACAGAATGGACTAACATATATATTTTGTGACAATAAAACAACTATCTCCATGAAAAAGAATCCAACTTTTCATAGCAGAACCAAGCATATTGATATTTGTTATCATTTCATTCATGATCTAGTAGCAAAAAAGGAGATAATATTGGAGATTGTAGCACATATGAGAACTTGGCTGATGTTCTGACAAAGGCTCTATCAAAGGGTAAATTCTGCTATTTTAGAGGATTACTTAGTGTCTGCAGTTTTGAATTAAGGGGGAGTGTTGAAGAATAATTCAAAACACTTTTTGAGTCTTCCTTATTTTTCTCTTCATCTGATGTGTTTAATTTATTTTATTTTATAGAGTCCGTTATTGGTCCTTTATTTTCTTAGCAGTTAAGTAGTGATTTATGTAGGATCTGATAATGCTTATGGTGAGTTAGTGTTACCTATTTTTTAGGCTCCATTATTTTCTTTTCTAACCTATGTATATGTAGGTTCATATTTCATTGTAACCATATCAAGCTTTTATCTTTTGAATAAAAGCATTATTTAGAGCATTGCTTGTATCTTTCTTCGTCTTTCGCTCCCTCTCTACTTTACGTCAATTTTGTCTTTTAATTGAGTAAGACACTAGTTTTGTCTTTTAGCTAACAAACTTCACCACACACACAATCACAAATTTTGGCTATCTACTAAAACCTATAAGCAATAGATTATTAGTTCATGGATTCTAAGCCACATACCTTGTTGTCTCACTTCTACTATTATCATGGTACTCATGTTTGTGAGTTTCCATCCAAAAATGTGGTGTTTATAATGTCTTAAGTGAGTTCAGCTAAAGAGGCAAATCTGGCATTGAGTGTTCATAATCACCATGCCTCACTGGCCCTTAATCCAACTTTATTCATAACAACATCAAGCTTTCATCAGGTTCACATCTATTACCACTTTGCATCACCATTCTAGGTGATCGTGCCCGGATATCATTGAGTTAAAACTTAAATCTCATTTTATTTTTGGCCTCTACTGTAACCCCCTTCGTAATTATATCCAAAATACACGATTAAAATGAAATAGAGACCAATAATAAACAAAACTCATTTAAAATCCCATACTTTTCGAAATAGGGTTTTCACAAATATCGTTCCAAAACCATTTCACCTGGTCTCATATTCACGTTTCGAATACAACTACTATGCGAAGGTAAATCACGTTCATATAAATATCAGAGTGCACAACATAATTCCCAGCAATCCCGAGTTTCATACCTTCACTTATGGGTTCAAAGGGCACATTAGCCCATATCATTACTCAAATGGGGATTACACAAAGTCATCTCAAATACATATCCAAATACTCATCCCAAATAACCAAATATACATATGAAAGATGTACATATCCAAATATACATAATCTCAACCATAATGATAACCAACTACCAAATTGACAACCCGAAGGAGTCCTTGCCGCCCTTGGTTGCATGCTCCATCCTCGATCCATCTACCCTGTCTAAAATGTTGGTAGGGGAGGGTGAAATACAAGAGAATCTCAGTAGGTAAACATTACCAATATGTATACAAGATAGATGTTTAATACATGACATACTTGCATAACTCATGCTTACACACAATGACAAATCTGTAAGCTCAATGCTTCGAACAACATACATATGGCCATAGCATAAATTGAAACATAGCTTCAATTCATTCATACATGTTTCACATAATCAAGTAAAGCAATAACATGCATCACTACCAACACAAATATCATATACATACAAGAGAGGTAAGTTCCCTACCCTTATTCTTTCCACATATGCTCCAGCACCGGCTACTCACGATCAAGACGAATATTGAACTCTATAAACCAAATCAAAGATATAGAGTCAATCACAATTTCAAATCCTTACTTTCATATCACTTAAGGTTGGTTACCATTCACACCCTTTAGGTGGCTATAATGAGCTCAATGAAAGCCTGATTGGGACATACAATGTTGGAAATCACCTTTCAAAATCATAAAATGCTAACAATGGGGGTTTGCTGTAGCCAAGAATCCTTTGGCTGCAGCCAAAACATGCACAGAAGGTTTTTGGCTGCAGCCAAGAATTTTCTAGCTGCGGCCAAAACGCACACAGAAAGTTTTGCGCTTTTTGGTTGCAGCCAAGGAAACTTCAAAAATTCATAACTAATTCCAAAAAAAATCAAAATGAGGTGATCCCAAAGCCCATTGAAATATTTTTAAGTCCTTTTTAGAGGAAAAATATGAGCCATTACCAAAAATCACCACAAAATTCCAGAATTACACGAAATTCCCTTGTTGTTCCAGATTTACACCCAGTTTTAACGTCAAACTTTGGAAAACCATAACTCCCAGTTCAAAAAACAAAATGACACAAATTATGTGTCTATTTTGAAGCTTGAAATGTGAAATTTAAGACTAGAAATATTTAGAGACTATTTAGAGACTATTTGACCATTCAAAAAGTCCACACAAGCAGACTGTCCAGAATAGAGTTTCAAAAGACAGAATTCCAGATTTTGCACGCTTTCTTCCAATGGTCCAATTTTCATATCAAATATCATTCTCACACAAAATTTCACAAATAATTCATTGGAAATACCAAATCAACCAAATTCACATTCCATTGAAATGTTTCACCAATAATCACAACATATCAACATAAGTCACAATTCAAACTCACATTGTAATTCTTTACGTTTCAAACCAATTCCAATAAACATATAACATAATAAAACACCAATTGCACCTCAAAACACATGACAATTCATGCATTTTGAAATTACCATAAAATCAGGAAAAAATTCACAATTCACAATACTTAACCATAATTCACAAAACTTAGATCAAAAGGCTTTCAATACTCACCTCTTCCTCTTTCCCAAACCAATTCTTTGATTCTTCATCTTTCCACTTTTTATTAAGCAATCAAACACCTCCCTTCAAGAATCTAAAATCATGGAGATGAAGTTCTCATCAACATGATCAAGATTAATGAAGATGATTTAAGCATTAGAGGCCATTACACAAGCCAAAACTTACCTTGTTTCTTTCTCTTTCCTCACCCCTTTCTTGGACGTCTGTGGAGTCTTTTGGAGAGAGAGAGATGAGTTAAAGATGAAGACGGGCAGATTTTAGGAGCCCAAAACCGACCTAAAAGAGAGGGAGAGGAGAGGGAATAATTTTGATCATTTGACCCATCCAATGGCTCATATTGTGCCACTTGTCACACTTGTTTCATCTTCTTAGGCATACATGGGTTCTCACACATGGGATTCCACCCCACATAATCTCATCACAATGAATCACAACCATTGATCTTTGAGTTACCAATGAGCTTCCTCTTCGGTAACCAATCAATTGGTCGGTAACTTACTGTTTTGCCCCTGATTACGGCAATTCACACTTAATCATCTCCAAACTCATTTTCTCATTCCTTTTCTTTCACAATGCACCCTCCCTTCTATTTTCATTCAATTTAGATGTTAATCCATAATTGAACTCAAATATAGGGTTTCGACACTGATCATAACACATTCAAATCTCAAATCACATCGGATTCTCCAAAAGGGTTATTTATCATTAATCACATGCGCTTTTGGAATCATTAACCCTTAATCGCAATTTGGGATCTTGCTAAATTAGGGCTTAGCAATCCACTAATCTCAGGCTTATTCTCTAGCCTCAAGTCTCAAAATTCGGGGTATTATATCTACAATCACTCGAGGTTTGTGCCAAGCTAAGCTTAGCACCTCAAATATCAAATTATTGTCATCTCAATACTATGAAAAACAGCAAGAACCCACCAGCATCCATTTATATTCATAAAGTTGTAACACATTACCACACTTCATAATCATAATATGATATATCATGAATTCGTGATTGCCAATTATATCATGAAACACCACGCCATAATCAGACCATTATTAACAAATTCTCATATGCAAGACTGAGAGCATCACAAACAATATCAAGTACCAAACATATCCACATCAATACACTTTAAACTCCTTAAAGAAACCAACGGCAGCATTTTTTGTTTACATACCAACATTATGTTCCCCCCATAATGCTTGTTATGTTATCACTTAAGAGAATTCATTCACATTTAAAATGCAATTAAACACTTCGAACTTTTTCACAATAGAAAGATACAACATTCCCCAAATCATTAATATTACCATCCAAATCAATTTAACAACATTTTCGGCTAGTACATTTATCCAGAAATGTAAGTATGTAACTCACTTAAACTTTTTTCAATAGAGATAAGAGATTATAAAAAAACAAAACACTTATCTTCGAGATTTTCTTTTTCAGAGCTCAATCTCCCCCTTCACATGAAATAATTGCTTACATATGACAAATTGACAGTGCTAATAAGGATTTCACACATTATAATAATAAGCAACGAGATAAAAAAAACTATCACCATGCACAGTGGAAATCATAAGCCACAAAGTTAAATATTTTATTATTATTACTATTTTTTTTTGACAATGAACTAAAGAAATCTCATCACCATACTCCCCCCAATTAGTAGGACTAGCTCTTAAGATTGTTGCCAACAACTCCTGCAAATAAAAGAGAGAAGTTGCTTGAAAGCTTAGAGCCGGGTCCTCAGACCTTTAGTCTCATACCCTTTTATAGGCCGCATATCACAAGAGAAGGTTGGGCACTTAAACATAATTAAGCATCGGTTATAAAATCATTAACTTGCTTAATGAATATTAATGGGGAGATTACTAGCCGTTAGATCCTTAAATATATTAATAGGTGTCTATGATATATTGATGTAACAATAAATCATACAAATTAATCTTATATTTTCATAGAAATGTTTCCGGTAAAAGTGCTTAGTACCACATTTAATTTACACATAAGGAAAGAGAAAATTGCTGGATTTTAACTACATTTCCGGTGACCCGTAGTTGTGCGAGTAAGCCTATTCCTCTTCTTGGCTTATTTACTAGCTCAAGATCACTTGTTGTTACCTACAGTCCCATGCAATGTGGGGCTCTTCCTTTAACACACTCACACACATTATTTACAACAAATTTAGTGTCTTGTAAAGGAAAAGATGTGGTGACCAATGAGTCACCAAGCAAATTATTTTAAAATTATTTTGAAATCCATTACTAATTCTGTTTCAAAACTTATTAACTTGCCCACTTTACCTGAATCCTACTATAATAAATTAGGGATAAAATCGGGTATGCAAGTCAACCATGACTTTCTAAAGTAAATAATTACCAAGCAACATAAAGTTTAAAGATAATGTAATTTTTTATTTATTTTATTTATTAATTACGTCATTAGATGAAACCTAAATTTGAAGTTATGATCATGAATCATTGAATTGTGGGAGTCTACCCATAAATTGAGGAATTAACACGACTATTATTAGGAGATACAAAGGTTAAGGGCTTACTAATTTACCGGGAAAAAAAAAGATAAAAATGTTTAACCCCAAGAATGCAGGATTATGGAGAGATGATGAACAAAGAATGAAAAGGATGAGAGCGCCAAGAACAAAGCAAGAGCATGGAGAGAGACGCCCATAGCACCGAACACTCTGATTGAGGAAGAAGAGGTGAGAGAAAAGGAGGAGGTGGAGGAACAACATATATATAAAAGAAAAAGACAAGATAAGTTGAAGTTGATGCGGGTCAGAGTGAGAAAGGGATGGCAGATACTCTTTCCGGTCCTAAATATAAGATATATTTGATTTTTTTAAAAAAAATTAAGGAAGTTAATAAATTACTTTCAAGTATTTATATTTTTATTTTATTCTCAAAACTAATTTGTTTAACTTATAAACTGATATATAATCTAATGATGCATAACTTATGATATGATTAAATAACTTATTTAGTTTTCTTAATTTTTCTCAAAAAACAAAATCAACTCTATCTTATATTTAGGATAGGAGGGAGTATAGAAACAGAATTTCGCATCATTGACCAATTATATAATTGATCACAAGTTAATGCAATTAATGCGAAATTTGAAAATTGGAGGTACCTGATGATGGGTGTCATTTTATTCTCTTTGTATCATAGGACCTCACCATTTTTGAAAATCTTATATTCTTGCATGAGTTCCAGTTATGTTAATTTCATTAATAACGATAAATAAATATATTATACCTCATTCATTTTATTTAATTGTATTAATTATAATGGTAAATGAGACCGTGGTTAATGAAGCGAGCAGAAAATTAGAGGGAATTAAGACGGGGGGAAATATAACAATAACCATTTGAATGTGGCGGGCAAATAAAAAGAATGAACAAATCAATTCAAATAATAATTAATAAAAAAAAGAATATGGGGGGAGGTTTTGGGGGCGATTCAAGCACACAAACAAAAGCATAAGGTACATTTTCGCTTCTTGCTCTTCTTGCCGGATAGGTACGTTTATCTCCGCCTTACCCTCCGATTCTCAGTTTATTCTCTTCCTTCGCGATCCTCGCAACATCGATGGATCAGCACCCTACTAGATGCAGCAAGCGCAAGGCCGAACAAGAATTCTTTCGCAGATTAGAGCGCAAGATCAAACGAGATCTCGCACAAGAACGAGCAGATCAACTAATGGTCGATTTGGTTATTGGAACTAAAAAGTCTCATCAAGATCTTTTGAGTGTAGTTGTGTCGCCAGTGTCTATTCTCAAGTCCACTTTATCATCGTCTCAGGCGGATCGCCTCGCCGCCAAGCGTGCTGTTCTTGTTCTCAGGGAGCTCGCAAGAAATGGTAACCGCCTGAGCCTTTTACTATATAGACTCCTATTTGTGCTCAGGCTTTGGTGGGTGAAGCTTGGAAATTTGTTGTTTTTCTGTCTTTTTTTTTTTTTTTGCCTGAACTTTAAGGTGTACTGCCTAACTTCATAATATACTTCTTTTTCGGACGAAAAAAAAGATACTCGTATTTGTACCAATGCCTATATAACCGGTTGCTTTCTTGATTTTCTTGTATGCCTGGAGTGAATCGGCCTGTTTATTACATGTGTTATTCCTTTTTTTTGGTACCGCTACTTGCTCTTCAGTCTTTAGTGCATCTTTTTAAAAGTTATCTCTTTGTTGCGGGGGTAATTATCAATAGTACATGGCACTGCGGAGCCGTTCCTGCTTTGTTAAAACATATGAAAGCACCGGAACCAGTTAGAGAAGGTGATAGTGTCCCCATGCCTTATGAGCATGAGGTGGAAAAGGAATGTGTCTCTTTCCTTGGGGTTCTTGCTGTTAAAGTAATTCAGCATTGCAGCCTTTTGCTCTATCTCTCTGTCTCTCTCCTCAAGATTCAAGAATCTCAATTATATGAAACTACGTACATGTACGTTGCCTGTAGTAACTATTTAATTTCTGTTGCTCATTCGTCAATCCACTTGATGATGTTGGTTTGAAGTAATTTTTTATCCGCTTTCAATTTCTTATCAAACCTTCAAAATGTCTTTTAACTCGGTATTAATTTCTTTGGACTTCATCTCGGGCAGCTAGAGCATGAGCAATTCATTGTCGATGCTGGAGCTTTGCCCTATCTTATAGATTTGTTAAAGAGGCACAAGACATGTGCCAATTCACCGGCACTTACTCGCCTTCTAGTGAGAGCAGCTCATGAAATCAAATTCCTTGTATACGAAAATAGCAGCATTAGAACCCGTGCTAGGTATTCTATTCTCCACGCCTTTGGAACATAATTTCTATAAATATTATAATCCCAGTCTTAGAGGTTGACTGTACTTTCAGGGTGGAAGGTGGTATCCCTCCTCTTGTTGAATTGCTTGAATTTGATGATGCAGAGGTACAAAAGGCAGCTGCAAGGGCCTTAGGTAGTCTTGCATTTCAAAATGATGAGAATGAAAACCAGGCGGATGACCTTGCATGGCTACTTGGTTTCTCTTATTTATTGTTATGCCGTAGCTGTTGATATGAAATTATGAATCACTAATTGCAGATTGTTGGATGCAATGCACTACCTACTCTTGTATTAATGCTTGGATCAAAGGATGCTGAAGCAGTTAGGATCTAACAGTATTCTAATATCTTCTAAAGTACTTTTCTCAAGTTCAGAATTCAATGACAGGTCTTGGTTTACGGACAGTCAAAGAGGAGCAGCTATTTTAATTGGTCTCTTTGTTGAGACAGATTCTGATTGCAAGCTGGATTGAATTATGCGTGTTGCATTTAGATAATAGCCAAAAAAACTTGGATTTAGATGATTTTTGTATGAATAGTAAGAATAAATGTGAATAAGAATTGAACAGTAATCGGGATCACCGAATCATTGCAACTAAGAATAAGAACTAAAATAAGAACGCGCTCCAATATCCGATAAAAATAATGGTTCAAAATCCGGAATTCAGAAATGAACCCCTAATGAATTGAATAGAAACGCTTCTAACATGTATAAAAGGGACAGAAATGTAAGGTGTTTAACACTTCCACAAAAAATTATAGAAGTAAGTTTCATTGGTTAACCCATGGAAGCCATCTGACTTATGTGGAAGTGAAATATTTTGGACACTATTACCCCAACTTAGAAAATGTTTGGACCATCTTGACCCTGCCTCAATATAAAGGAAAAACCCTATTTTGCAAGTTGTAAATCGGACTTCACAGCTCACTCTCTGATTGAAGAGAACGAAGGCAGCAGATGTCGCGGCGGAGGCCAGGGGACATCGCAGCAGAGAAGAACGAACGTCTTGGCAAAGAGCAGCGGACATCGAGGAGAAGCACAGTGGACTTCATGATTTTCTGGGTTCTGCTTCATTTGAAGACACGATTAGCAGACATCACGATTGAGCACAACGGACATTACGACGAAGGTCAAAGCGCAACTTTGGAAAGCACATAGGAGAGAAAAAGAACGATTGTTTTGTCATATGTACATACTATATATATATATTATATTTGACATCCGCTTGCCATATTCTTTATTTTGACTCATTTGAATGCATGATTGAGCCAATAAAATGTGCTAAATGTGGATTCAATCCACTTGTCAAACTTACTACTTTCTCCTTGTCCTCCTTCGTTATTCGCTATTTTGAATTTGCTTTTGTCAATTTTATTTTTGTTTTTGTTTGTTTGTTCGGGTTTATGCTTTTGGTTTATTCGAATTTCGTAGGAGGATGTTAATTTTCAGGTGGATTTGATTTGAAACATTGTGCTTTTGGTTTCCCTATTTCCCTTATTCGAATTATGGTGGGGTAGTATTTCTGTGTAGGATAAAGTTGGTAGGGGTTGGTGGTAGTAACTTCATTAGTTGTTGGCCCAGTGCATGCCTCTTTTGCCTTAGATATACCTTCCTCTTTCTCATTTCTCCGTCAATCCAAATTTTCAAAGGTATACATGGATTGATTAGAAATATTGGTTTACCACTAAGCATATTTTACTTGGTTTGCATTCTTCTGGGGATATCTGCTATTTTTTTTCCTCTCTCCTTATGCTTGTGGGCTCCTATTTAAGTTGGTTGGTTCCAAGTCATTCTGGCAGTTCACTTGAATTTTTCAATTTGGGGTCTCGGATTTCTTTGGCTCTCCAATTTGGATTTGTGGAGGATTTCTAATGCTTATCATTTCTCTTACCTGTTGAAGTAGATTGACTCTTGCATTTCTTTTGATATTATTTCACCTACAATCAGTGGATATGGTTGAACCAAGGTTTTAAAGTAGTTTATTCATGCTATGCTAATGCTTCTATAATATGTGGGTTATGCCAAGTACTAAATCTTTATAATTTTAGTTCTAGGCTGCTGTGTTTGTTTTAATTACTGTCATTTATAGTTGGGGGCATGACTTGAGTTTTAGTTTAAACTACAGCAGATTGTTCATATATATATATATATATGTATGTATGTATGTATGTATGTATGTATGTATGTATGTATGTATGTATGTATGTATGTATGTATGTATGTATGTATGTATGTATGTATGTATGTATTTGTGTGTGTATCTGATTTTACATATTCTTATACAGCCATGCATCCAGAAATAAGCAAAATGATTGTGCATCTGTTATGTTGGTTGCAAGTTGTATTTGCTATGCACCAATGTTTTATGAGTGCCTATATGGCTGTTAGTATGCGTAGATGACGAATTCCTCGTCAGCCTTACAATATGGACTTTTATTCTAGGAGAGTTCACCTCCGAAATCTAGTGTATAATAGTGACATCACTTGTTTTAATCTAATTAGTGGTCTCTGCTTGAATGAGTGTTCTTTGCCCTTATGATTCGACAAAAAATGAGTTGTTATAGATCAATATCATAAAATCTTGTTCTTAGATTTTATTCCTCAATTTATGATCAACTTTTAGTGCCTAATGTTATCAAAATCACTATGCACCAGAAGTGAGCACAGTTTTTATATTAACTTCAAGGAAAGACCTCTAGCTTCTTTACTTCTAGTTTTCTTCTATGGAGGGAAAGTTGGCAATGCCAAGTTCATAATCACAATACAATCCCAGAAAGAGGTTATCTAGGAAGTTTTATTGGAAATGGAAGGTATTGTTCCCAGGCCACATCCCTCTTTGAAGAAGCTGCAGGAGGAAGAAGCAGCTGAAGAAGCTGAAAAATCTGCATGAGCTGCTAATTAGTTTCATGGATCAATACTTGCAGCTTTGTAGTTTCGTGGATCAAAATTATTGCTCAAATGACTTTATGTCTTTTGGTGGATGCTGCTAATTAGTATATAATATCTTGTTGGTAGTCTAATGTGCGTGTCATTCTTCATACATTTTCCCAAATTTTTTTAAAAATATATTACAATCTAGGAGAGAAATCGCATTTGAGATTATTGAGTGTAGATTTCATTTTTTTAAGTGTTTTTTCTCTATCTAAAAGTGTGTGTTTGGAAACATCCCAAACCATGGTTTGCGCAACCCAAGATAAAACTTATCTCACACACTTACCTCGTAAGTCGTAAAAGTTATTAAAAAAAGTTAATTAAGACTTTTTTTAAGTCTTAAAAATGACTTTTTGTTAAGTCATTTTTTATCCTAAATGAGGCACTTAAGCATGTTGCTCTAATATGAAAAATTTCAATTCCAGAAAAGGGCAAATTAGAAGCTAAGGCTAAAATCAAGAGACTATTGATAGTCAATTAAGTTAAATTAATTGTGATAATGATAATTAAGGAGGACTGAGCAAAAAAAAAAGATAATTAAGGACGATACACAAAAGCGTGTGTAGGGAAAGCTTTATGAGGAAAAAGGATAAACATACAACCATAGTTTTGATTACAATCATAACTTTTTGTCCTAGCACAACCACAAATCTTCCCAATAAATTCACACATTGAATTCAACAAAAAATTGTCCTCCACATAACAATTATAATCACAGCCTATAAAAAGTTTACATCCAATAAACCTCTCTATGGAAAAAGGTTTTTCAACATATCTTTCTTTGAATCTAGTGGAAGATGAGCAAAGGCCACTTGTAACCCATTATCCCTAGTCAACTTAATAAACACTTGCTGGCGGTGCTCCTCATCAGTCATTCCTTCTACCTTTAAGACCTCTTCATAAAGCAACTCAAGCTCGTTAACAACCCCATTGTAGATACATGGACCTTCCTCTCCAATCTTGCCCTTGTTGAACACTATGTTAAGAGCATCAAAGTGAGGGAATGATTTCCTACGAAGCTTTGTAGCTTCCTTGTTGACCTATAAATAATAAATGACCAAAACACTTTCAGCCATGACAATTCAAAACATATCCAAAAAATTTATCAAACATTTTTTTTATAATGTCTTACCCAAATATAGTTATCCCACACATCATCTTCTGCAATAATACATTTTTCTTTAGCATTCCATTAAAATGCCAAGTTTTGCAGATTGTGTGTTATATCATGAATCATTCTCCAGCCTTCTCTCATTCTTTTTACCCAACAAACAATGTCAAGACTTGTAATGACCCAATTTGAGATTAAGGACTAATGACTTTGAAATTGCTTGTAATTGGTGTAATTAAACACTTTTGGAGAAATGTGATGTGAATTTGATATAAATGTATTTGGTGATAATTGAATAAGCATAGTGAAAACCAGGGGCAAAATAGTAAAATTGAAAATTTACTGACCAATTGGTCAATTAATAAAGAGGAAATTCATTAGTGATTGAGAATCAATGGTTGAGATTTATTGTCTATGGGTCAGAATTATGTGTTTTGCATCTATGTGAATTCATGGAAGAGTAAGCAAGATTATGCCAAGTGGCATTATATGGACCAAGGGATCATGCCATAAGTCAAACACTCACTTTTCTCTCCTAGTAGGCTGATTAAGCATGGGCCAAGGGTGAAAATTCTGCTTGCTTCATCATCCTCATTGTTTTATTCACTCCTCACCTCCATTTTCGGCACTCAAGGAAGAAAGAGAAGAAGAAAAGTGAGATTTTGATGTCCTTGTTGGCCTCTAATGCTTTAGACCTCTTCTCTAATGTTGTGCACATCATTGAGAGCTTTATTTTGGTGGTTTTAGATATTTGATCAGAGGTGTTTAAGAGTTTGAGGAATTTGGGAAGTTGAAGAAATCAAGGTTTTGGTTTAGCAAATTAAAGAGGTGAGTATTTGTGACATTTTGGTATATTTATTGTGATTTTTGGTTAAGTTTTGTAAATTCTGGAATTTTCCCTGGTTTTATGCCAATTTTTGAATGCATGAATTACATGGTGAATAATGTTGGAATTGGTTTATTGTGAAATTATTTGAGTGTTGGATATGGTTTTGAATTTTGGAAGTGAGTTGAATGGAATTGGGTATTGTGTGTGTTATAGAGACCTAAGAGTAAGATTGTGGTTAGGATGGGTTTTGAGTGTTTTGAGGCTGCTAATGGGTTCCTTATGGGATTTTAAGTGGGAATGAGCTTTGTGTTAAGTTTGGGAACCATTGGGATCAGTTTTGGTAAATCTGGGAATTTCTGTTAGTTGCTGCGATATGGCAATCTGATAAGATCACTCAAGTAAGGGGGTCTCACTCGAGTGCTGTAGGATAATTTCCTTTTTTGCTTCTGCATTTCGCCTGGTTTTCTAATAAAAGCAAGAGAGAACTTCTTAACCTACAAGTGATATTGGTGATCACTCGAGTGAGCATGGGTTCACTCAAGTGAAGGTGTGGGTTCATGTTAAGGGCTACATCTCGGGTTGTCACTCGCAGGCCAATTTTCAAGAGTGTGCTTCGACACTCCCAAGTGTAGTCTTCTCACTCGAGTGCCAGGGTTGTGCTCGAGTGAGCTTCCTCCTCTAAAGTTGTCTGTGCTCTTGGGCAAGCACTTTCTATGTTGCACTTGTGGGGACTCGAGTGAATTTGGAGTCATCACTCGAGTGCAAAACCTCATGCTCGAGTGTTGTGAGCACTTTTTGGCCGTGATTGTTGCTCACTGTCAAACACTCATGAGTGAGAACCATTCTCACATGAGTGCAAGTTTCTCATCACTCGAGTGAGGTCATCTTCACTCAAGTGAGTCAGCCAAAAATTAGTGCTCTGCTTCCAAAAAGGGGTCTTCAGGGTAGTTTCCCCCAACCTTTTTGGCATATGTCTAGACCTCTAATAACCACCTAAAGAGTTTGAATGATAACCAACCTAGTGTATTATGGAAATAAGTATTTGGAAAAGAGATTGATCGGTTGTCCCTAATTTGGATATAGGATTTGACATTTGCCAAACTCGTGAGCCCATTGTGCCAAGGAACGTCAAGAAAGAACCAGGTAGTGACTCTTTCTCTTATACTGTGTGTAAATCATTGTATGTATATCTATCATGCATTGTGTTGATGCTGATGCTTTGTGCCTTGTGACGCTGCTGCATATTGTTTTCCACAAAAGCTTGCATAGTATTTACCACGAAAGCGGGAATAGAGATTACAGTGAAAGATGTCGCATTGTGACTATAGCTATGAGTGCTATCATTTGTGGCATGAGCCATGAATCATTGTGTTGCTGCTGAACATGATCTTACATGCTATGTGTTTATATACTGTATGAGTGATTTGTTACTACTGGGATTCTTTTGAATCTCTTTCCTTCCTTTGACTAACCATCAGACAGGGCAAGTGACTCCAAGGAGAAGGGCAATCAGGAGCGGTTAGGACCTTGTAAAGACGTTTTAATTTTTGGACTGTTGGTTATCTATTTTAGCTAGGGATTATTTTATATAATTTTGGGATGTAAATATTATTTTGGATATGTAATCCCTTATGTTGAGGAACTTTACACCCATTTTATAGATACAGATAACCCGGGGTTGTCGGGATTTTAGTTGGGCACTCTGATATTTATGAATGTGATTTAACTGCACAAGTAATTGTATTCGAATGTAAATGTGAGACTAGATTAATTATATTTTTTAACTTCTTTTCTGGACACCCCATCTTGAAGATGAGGGAGTATAAATGCTGTTTTGTTTTATTGGTCTCTATTTCACTTAAATTTCATAACCCGGATATAATTACGATGAGGGGGTTACATGACTAGCTTTTATACTACATCCATCTGAAATATTCTTCTCAATCATTTTCTCAGTATTCTTGAACAAAAATGGTTTGAACCCATTGGCCAAACTCCCTTCTTCCACAAGCTTTAATAAGCACCCAATTAGGAGCTCATCCTCTTTAGGAGTCCATAAATGAAGTATTACTGTCATAATCTTACATAATAAACAATATAATGAGTAGTAGCCATATTAGAGACATATTGAAAACACCCCATAGTTAAATTCCTTAGTTAAACCCATAAGAAAAATAACTGAGCTTATAATTCCCGCTTGGTTAAAACAAAGCTTCCCTTTTAATTTTTCCTTCCTTCAAAAAAGCTAAGACATACGAAACATCTTCACAGAAAAAAGTGAATTAAAACTAAAAAAGTCTGGTTATGATATATATTTGTTTGTCATCAAATTCTTGAACAATAAGTAACTTCCGTTTTTTAAATAGTTTCAACATTACCTCACAAGATTTTTATTTCAAGAATCTGATAGCAAATCATATATTAAACAGGTGCTAAATCATATATGAAGCTTCCAAGACATGATTTGGTAACATCTCATCTCCTGAAAGACCTAAGATAAAAAATTGATTCTAGAGCAAGTCGCCAAGGATGAAATGGAATAATCAGAACAAGGTTTACAATGGACATCAAGCATAAAAAACTAGGGAAAACCCTCCATAGCACGAAAATGTGACAAAATATATAAGGCTGATTCAGTTACGTCTATCAAAGGCGGTGTACATAATACACACACATCAATATTGAATTCATCATAAATAAAACAAGCTGTCTAGTTATATTTGATGAAAACCTGCATTTTCCTTTTACTGAATGACAAGATAAGGTCTTTAATTACCCCCAGCCCCTCTCCTTTTGCCTCTGTGCTAATTGGTTATTTTTTTTCATTTATCTAACAAGGGCTTGTTACGTGTGTAAATGATCTATTAAATAGTGCAAGTGTACACTGTCGTAATCAAGTAATATAGAAATAAGTAGAGTATCGTTCCCACGAGGATTGATCACTAAGTACCAAAATAGGTAATTTTAATTCTATTTAGTCGACCGATTCGTTGGTGATTAAGAGTACAAAATAAAAGATGAGCTAATATGAATGCAAATGATATGAAACAATAATGAGAAAAAGTCCTAGGGATTAGATTTCACTTAACAAATTCCGGATTGAATCACTTATCTAATCTAGCCCAATTTATTCCACATGATTGATAGTCAAGTTTCCCTAATTTAATTACTAGCCTCTTCCAAGGTCAAGCAATTCTATAATTAATTGCTAATCCAATATATTCCTATATGAATTTAAGCAATTAATTATGCATTAAAATTTATGGAACTCTATAAGACTACACAACTCATATGAATATATTCCTATTTCATATGCAAGTTATGGTTTTAATTATAGGGTCTACACACATGTATCTCCTTCCGGTCTCAACATATATATTGGAATCATTCAAAAGATGGCCAATCAAATGAAAGCATTAAGAATAATAATTAAAACTCAACCATAAAGGAAAAATAAAACTAGATTTAATAAGTTAAGATTCAATCCGTTATTAGTAAGCTACGTCATCACCCTAGGAAAATGAAAATTTAGCTCATGATAAAATTAAAAACAAAACCAAAATAAATTGACATTATATAAAGCTAGAATGAAATCCTTATAAATACTGCATAAAACTTGAATATTAAATTCTTAAACATAAATGTACAACCAAAAGATGCATAAAAAATGTAAAAATCTAGCCATCCCTTTAGGAGGTAAAACCTTCCATGTAGGTGGCATACAAAGAGTAATACAATCCTAAGCCTTCCAAGATGAAGGCATACAAGAAAATAATACAATACCTAAAATTAATTCCAAGATGATGTAGGAAGTGGAGAAGAGATGAGAGTAATGAAATGGTGTGTAAGTAGATAAGAGAGAAGAGTAATGGAAATGAAATGGTATGTGTGGAGAAGAGATGAGAGTAATGGATATGAATTGGTGTGTAAAATGTGAAGGAGAGGGTGGCTATATATAGGGAAAAATGGAGTAAGGTAGATGAAGTGGTAGATGAAATGTGATAGGTGGATTAGTAGATAGAATGTGGTAGATGAAGTAGTAGGTGAAAAGGAAGATGAAGTGGTAGATGAAATGGTTGGTGGAATGATAGATGATTCCCGCTTTCAAATTTCAAGCAAAATTCGAAACCCTTGGAGATAGAACTGGAATTTTGTCTCAACATAAAAGTTGTAGAGCTCTTTCTTAGCTTTTTATCCATATAAAGAACGTCCCGATCCGACATCTAGAGCTCCCGCTATTGCCTGAAAACTGAAAGAGTGTCTAATTTAGTATTTTCCAAGAAATTCTATTTTATGACAAAATCATTATTTATTTATTAATTACACCCAAATTTATTAAATTGATCTCAAATATCATCCATAAAATCATCATATAAGGGAGAATAAATATGCAAATATTTTACTTATCAGGGCTCCTCCTATTATCAATACTAGGCTGTATTACAAGTGTAAATGGTCTATTAGAAAGTGCAAGTGTACACTATCGTCAACAAGTAATATAGAAGTGAGTAGAGTATCGTTCCCTCAAGGATTTATCACTAAGTACCAAAATGAGTAATTTTAACTCTATTTAGTCGATCAATTAGTTGATGATTGAGAGTACAAAATAAAATATAAGTAAATATGAATGCAAATGATATGAATCAACTATTGAGAAAAAGTCTTAGGAGTCAGATTTCACTTAACAAATTTCATATTGAATCACTTATCTATTTTAGCCCAATTTATTCCACATGATTGATAGTCGAATTTTCCTAATTTAATTACTAGCCTCTTCCAAGGTCAAACAATTCTATAATTAATTGCTAATCCAATATATTCCTATATGAATTTAAGCAATTAATTATGCATTAAAATTTATGGAACTCTATAAGACTACACAACTCATATAAATATATTCCTATTTCATATGCAAGTTATGGTTTTAATTATAGGGTCTACACACATGTATCTCCTTTCGGTCTCAACATATATATTGAAATCGTTCAAAAGATGACCAATCAAATGAAAGCATTAAGAATAATAATTAAAACTCAATCATGAAGGAAAAATTAAAACTAGATTTAATAAGTTAAGATTCAATCCGTTATCAGTAAGCTAGTCATTACCCTAGGAAAATGAAAATTTAGCTCATGATAAAATTAAAAAAAACAAAATAAATTGGCATTATATAAAACTAGAATGAAATCCTCATAAATACTGCATAAAACTTGAATATTAAATTCTCAAACATAAATATACAACCAAAAGATGTATGAAAAATAAAAAAATCTAGCCGTCCCTTTAGGAGGTAAAACCTTCCATATAGGTGGCACGCAAAAAGTAATACAACCCTAAGCCTTCCAAGATGGAGGCATGCAAAAAGTAATACAATGCATAAAATTAACTCTAAGATGGTGTAAGTGAAGAAGAAAGGAGTGTAATGGATATAAATTGATGTGTGAAATGTTAAGAAGAGGGTGGCTATATATAGGGAAGAATGAAGTAGGGTAGATGAAGTAGTTGATGAAATGTGGTAGGTAAAGTAGTTGGTGAAAAGGAAGATGAAGTGAAAGATGAAATATGGTAGATAAAGTAGTAGGTGAAAAGGAAGATGAAGTGATAGATGAAATGGTTGGTGGAATGGTAGATGATTACCGCTTTCAACTTCCAAGCAAAACTCGAAACCCTTGAAGATAGAACTAGATTTTGGTCTCAACATCAAAGTTGTAGAGCGTTTTCTTAGCTTTTTATCCATATAAAGAACGTCTCAATCCGAAATCTAGAGCTTCAGATATTGCCTGAAAACTGAAAGAGGTTTTAATTTAGTATTTTTCAAGAAATTCTATTTTACGCCAAAATCATTATTTATTTATTAATTACACCCAAATTTATTAAATTGAACTCAAATATCATCTATAAAGTCATCATATAAGGGAAAAAATATGCAAATATTGTACTTATCAAATTCCCCCATACTTAACTCTTGGACGTCCTTGGACAAGGAGCGGCTAATTAGTACTAACAAAATTAGAAGTGTCAAGTCATAAGCAAGAATACAATTGAAAAATAAAAAGATCATAGTATTCATGAATCAAATAAAATATAAACTGGTAATTTCATTTGAAAATGAATAAACCAAGTTCATATCTGTGACTCATTCTCCCAATCTCTCAAGTGTTTAAGGGTAAGTGTTTCGCTCGAATTCAACCGAAAAAATTGCACTACCATGGGCTTGCTAGAAATCTCAATCTCCACTACCTAATTCAAATGCATAATTCAAATAGAAAGGATTTATTAAGGGTTGTAATAAGGTTAAGGTAAAAGGAATGTAAAACATGATATGAAGGACTAAAGAAATGGAAAAATTGAAAAAGGGGCTACTTATGAATAAATTTATTTCTTCACAACATCCCACAATACTTAATAATTTTTTTTCTCTTTTTTTTTCTTTTCTTTTCTTTCAATTTGTTTTTGCAACTATAAAGTTGATGATATATACACCCTCATACTTGTCAAAAGCCCATTTCACAAAAATTTCAAATGCTCTGCTAATCTTCCGAATTAGGTAAAAGCACTTGATATATCATTAAAGCATATGTTAATGGGTTGAGAACAAAGAAACAATCAATTAGGCTCAAAGGGGCTTATCAATGGTATAATTGCAAGTTTGGCTATTTGGCTCTGGCTAAACAAAATGAATGCCTTTATCATTTTGAATGTGCATGTGGGATGTAATTTCAACCAAATTTAAAGCAAATTCTAGAGTGACAACTTAATAGGTGAATATCACACACAAGAGAAATAATCATTATAGGCTCAAAAGCTCACGGTTTGGGACTTTCAAACTCAGCTCATTCAATCTCAAAATTCATCACCAATTGTAACAATCAGTTGTTCATTCATGCTATGAAATCTCTAAATTCAATTGATCCATACTCAAAACTTATATACTTCTTAAGATTATTACAAAGCACTTAGACAGGATGATTTTTTTTTTACTTTTACTCTTTTTTTAAGAAAGAACAAAAACATGCAACTAATAACATGCATCTCAGGTGTTAAGAATAACTCCTTACAGTGCCATTTTTTTCCACACCCCATGCATCTAATGGTTTTACTAAGTAACTAAAAAAAAATTTTCTCTCCCCCAACCTAAATCAAACATTGTCCCCAATGTCCTCTAGAGCTTAGAGAAATTTTTTTTAAACATAAACACACAATAAAGTAAAACCAAGAGATTAAGGAAAGTTACAACTGAAGAGTGGTATCTGGGTTCTGCTTCTGACTACTATTTGAAGATTGCCCACTTATTTGCTTGACGAGTAGATCTTGTTTAGGTTCATAGGTTTGCAGTTGATTGAGCAGCATATTGGCAGTTGGTGCAGCAATTATGGAGTGGCGAGTCGCTTAGGGTATGAATCCTGTTTCCACAGCAAAATCAAAAAAACATAACAAATCATCATAAAAACTATTAACATTTAACAATCCTAATGGCTTTTTGTGATAGTTCAACTTAGCCCAATATGTAACGCTAGAGATCCCATCTAACGTCTCTAAACCACTGGGTAGAGCAATAAAAGCTTGAGCATGGTAAAACATTTGTCCCAAACGTCCAGGCAAGCTTGAAACCGGAAACTCTTTTCCCAAGGAGAAGATGTGGTCTTCCAACTCCTTCACCGTTACACTCAAACCATTGCTTCCATTCATAGATGCAGAAATGGCCACACTTCCCTTTAGACCCTGGATGCCTCGCCCATATACAAAATTGATCTTTCTAGCGGCTAATGCACTTCCAAGTTTGTTTACTGCTATTATAAACTATACATCCTTACCCATATCAATTTCACCAAAAATGCAGATAGATGTAAATCTACATCTTTGTATGATACACTTTTTCTTTTCTTTTATCTCAAACCATTTGTGCTTACAAGAGGAAGACCACATATTTACAAGTAGAAGTGTGCATATTTACAAGTGAAAGAGTACATATATATAACACTAAAGCAGCGACAACAAAATCATACAAATCATGCATTTTTAAAAAAAATTTGAAAAACTTCTGACACGAATGACTGCGTAATTTGTGTGAAGAAAAAGTGGAAAGAAAGTCAAAATTTACTAAGAAGATAAGACATATTAGACAACAGATGCTGAAAAGATAAGATAGATTAGACAAAAGCTACAGAAAAAGGTAAGACAATTAGACAAAAGCATGATTATGTACAGTAGTTGTGATTTTAGCTCACATCTTCCTCTGGTTTTATGTCTAGTAATGGCTTAAACGCTTTCTATGAATCAAGGATTTGCTTCCCATCCAATTTTCTTATAAAATGGCAAACAGGGTCTTTTAACTTCAAATTCCCAAGATAATAGCACTCTTTTTCTCTGTTGAATATGTCCGCTAAATCAAAAAGAATAGGATGAACATCACCACTTGGATGCATCTCAAGAGTTTGAATGGTATCATCCAGTGACTCCTTACTCAGTCCGTCCTTTATAAATTTAATTTTATCTTCTCGATTCATAGAAACCATACCTTTACTCCTACAGCGCTGATCACAATTCCACCTTGCACATTTATGACAAACATTCATTCTTTTAGCTCTTCTCTTTTTAGAGGAAGAACTTCTTCCTATTCCTGGTAAAGGTTTAACAAATGATTTATGAATCTCACCTGTTAAACGTACCTTAGCTTCAATGATCCAGCGTATGTCTACAGGAAACCCCAAATGCTTGAATATCTTCATCCTTTTAAGTCGACTGTTATAGATCTTCCTGAGCACATCCTTGGGAAGAGTGGGGAACCTGTTCTTAAGCTTTGCAAGAGATTCCTCCATGGTAACTTAAAATGAAACTGGTGAAAACTAAAATCTCAACCCAGTACAGCGTGTTTTGGTGAGAACGAAAGAAAAATGAGAGAGTAAGAAAGAAGTTTGAGAGAGTAGGAAAGAAGATTGAAAGAATAGAAATGAGTGAGTAAGAAAGAAGTTTTGGGTTGCCTCCCAAATAGCTGCCCTTCTTTAACGTCTTTAGCTAGACAAAGACCTAACCAAAAAAATTTTTCTTTTTTTTTATTTTTTTATTTTTTATTTTTTATTTTTTATTTTTTTAAAAAAATTACTAGATTGAGGACTTACCTGTTGGTTCTTCAAAAGTGATGACAGATTTCAAAATGTTGAGTGCACCTTCATTGTATTCTTTGAGCCTTTGCCTATTTACTTTGAATTTTCAACCACCATCTTGAATCTCCACAGTTCCATATGGCCATACTTGAATCACAGTAAAAGGACCTGACTACCTTGATCTTAGCTTTCCTGAAAAGAGCTTTAACCTTGAGTTGTATAAAAGCATTTTTTGTCCCGGTATGAACTCTCTCCTCAAAATTCTTCTGTCATGCCACATTTTTGTCTTCTCCTTGTATAACTTGGCATTTTCATAAGCTTGTTGTCTGAATTCTTCAAGCTCATTGAGTTGGAGAAGCCTTTTCTCACCAGCTGCCTTTAAGTCAAAATTTAATGCTTTTACTGCCCAATATACTTTGTGCTCCATTTTTACTGGAAGATGGCATGCTTTTCCGTAAACCAATTGATACGGGGATATACCAATTGGTGTCTTGAAGGTAGTTCTATTAGCTCAGAATGCATCATCCAATTTTTGAGCCCAGTCCTTCTGGTTGGTATTCACTGTCTTCTCTAAGATCCATTTCAGTTCTCCATTTGAGATTTCCACCTGCCCACTAGTTTGTGGATGATATGGAGTTGCAACCTTATGAGTTACTCCGTATTTAGCTAACACAGACTGAAGCTACTAATTACAAAAATTCCTTCCTCCATCGTTGATAATAGCTCTAGGCACTCCAAATCTTGTAAAATTATTTTTCCTCAAAAACTTCACAACCACCCGAGAATCATGTATAGGAAAAGCATATGCTTCAACCCACTTGGAGACATAATCAACAACTACTAAAATAAACTGATTGCTAAATGAGGATTGAAAAGGCCCCATAAAATTGATCCCCCATACATCAAAAAGTTCAACTTCTAAGATGTTGGTTAAGGGGGCTTCATGTCTCCTTGAGATATTTCCCATTCTTTGACATCTGTCAATGGTTGCCACAATTCTGTGAGCATCCTTGAAGAGTGTAGGCCAGTAAAATCCTGATTAAAGGACTTAAGTAGCTGTTTTATTTGCTCCAAAATGACCACTATATAGGGATGAATGGCAGTTATTTAAGATGTTGTCCATTTCTTCTTCAGGAACACATCGTCTGATAATTCGATCTGGGCATTATTTGTATAAGAACGGATCCTCCCAAAAGTAATGCCTTACATTAGCTAGAAACTTCTTCTTTTGCACTTTAGAAAGTTCATAAGGCATTACTCTACTTGCCAAGTAATTCACAAAATTAGCATACCAAGGAGTAGGTTGTGACTGCATAATAAAAAGTTGGTCATCTGGCAAATTCTCCTAGATTGGTGATTCTGTCTTTCATTCAAGTGGATCTAACCGAGAAAGATGATATGTAATGAGATTCTCTATCCCTTTTTTGTCTTTGATCTCCAAGTCAAATTCTTGTAGTAGAAGCACCCATCTGATCAGTCTAGGCTTAGCATCTTTCTTCTCAATCAAGTATTTGATTGCTGAGTGGTCCATCCAGACAATGACCTTTGACTTGATCAAGTATGCTCTGAATTTGTCGAATGAAAACACTACTGCTAGGAGATCTTTTTCTGTTATTGCATAATTCAGCTGTGTTTCTGAGAGTGTTCTGCTAGCAGCATGAAAGATCTTATCTCTTCTTTGGCCTAAAATAGCTCCAACTATATAATTACTTGCATCGCATATCATTTTGAATGGAAGATAGAGCTATGATAACTAGTGCGAAAGTCAAGGCACTTTTTAAAGTTTGGAAGGTTGATAAGCACTCTTTATTAAACATAAAGGGAGCGTTTTTCTCCAATAGCATTCAAAGTGGCTTTATGATTTTTGAGAAGTCGTTGATGAATCTTCTATAAAAGTCAACATGTCCTAAAAAACTCTGAATACCCTTGATTGAGGAAGGAAGAGGTAGCTTTTTAATCGTTTCAATCTTAGCTCAGTCCACTTCAATGCCTCGATCATAAACCTTGTAACCCAACACGATTCCTTCTTTCACCATAAAATGACATTTCTCCCAATTTAGAACCAAGTTTGTCTCCACACAACGTTGCAAGAATTTTGCCAAATTTGAAGGACAATGATCAAATGATTCTCCAAAAACTGAAAAATCATCCATTAATACCTCAATGAACCTTTCCACCATGTCTGAGAAGATCACCATCATACTCCTTTGAAATGTTGTTGGTGCATTACATAGACCAAATAGCATCTTTCTGAAGGCAAAGGTACAATATAGACATGTAAAAGTTGTTTTCTCTTGATCCTCTAGTGCAATTGTAATTTGATTATATCCTATGTATCCGTCCAGGAAACAATAATAGGCTTTCACTGCTAGTCTGTCAAGCATCTAGTCTATAAATGGCAGAGGGAAGTGATCTTTTCTGGTGGCTTTATTGAGCTTTCTATAGTCAATGTACACTCTCCATCCATTCATCATTCGTTAAGGAATCAATTCACTTTTCTCGTTGGGCACTACTATCATTCCACCTTTCTTTAGCACAACTTGAACTGGACTTACCCATTGAATGCTGAGATTGGGTAGATTATGCCAGCATTCAGCCACTTTATTACCTCTTTTCTCACCACTTCCTTTATGTTCGGATTGAGTCTTCTCTGGTGCTCGATTGATGGCTTGTAGTTATCCTCCATTAAGATCTTATGCATACAAATTGAAAGACTAATCCCTCT
The DNA here is from genome assembly GCA_963855925.1 of Inga laurina. Taxonomy (NCBI): domain Eukaryota; kingdom Viridiplantae; phylum Streptophyta; class Magnoliopsida; order Fabales; family Fabaceae; genus Inga; species Inga laurina. The sequence continues at coordinate 38,273,415 of OY979703.1, read as the reverse complement.
TATATCAGCTATTGACCATCCAAATGCTGTTTTATACTCCCTTAGAACTCTTAATAACTTTTCTTCTTCTTTAGGAGTAAGAGTTGCAGAGACAATTACATGTAATGTTAAATCTCCTCCCAGATAAACATACTTCAAGTAGGATGACAGTATTTTCAACTCTAGTACTAGTGGTTTCTCTGTTGATAGTACCGGCTTACTCAACCTTTCTCAAGATCTTCAAATGGTTTCTTGATAAAAATTAGGAAATTTGCTTCAAGGTACCTTATCTACTCCAAGACTTCTGGATTAGTAGATTTTGATACATCTACCATTCCCATTGCTAATGGTTTATCCATGCAGATTTCGTTCACCACGTCTTATGTGCAGCTAGCCAATGTATCGACTCTGTAGCAAGTGTCACCTAGATCTGGAAAGGATAAAGCCTTGAAAATTTTGAAGGATACTTGATTATCTTGAACTCGCAAAGTTAACTTCCCCTTTGGCACGTCTATTAACATTCTCCCAGTTGTGAGAAATGGCCTCCCAAGAATGATAGGAATTTCTTGCTCTTCTTCCATGTCAAGTATTATGAAATCAGCTAGGAATATGAGTTTGTCTACCTTTACCATAACATTTTCTAAGATACCCCTTGGATGTTTTATTGATCAGTCAGCCAAAAGTAATGAAACTGTAGTCGGCTTCACCTCTCCAAGACCGAGTTTGTTGTAGAGAGATAGAGGAATGAGGTTTACACTTGCTCCAAGGTCACAAAGTACTCTTTCAAAGTGACATTGACCTATGGTGCAAGGTATGCAAAAGCTTCCTGGATCTTTCAGCTTTAGAGGTAATTTCTTTTGGAGAATAGCGTTGCACTCCTCAGTAAGTGCAACTGTTTCAAATTCCTCATGCTTACGCTTATTTGAAAGAATATCCTTCATGAATTTTGTATAACTAGGCATTTGGGCAAGAGCATCTACAAAAGGAATATTGATATGTAGCTTTTTGAAAACTTCTAGAAACTTGCCAAACTGCTTATCTAACTTTGCTTTTACGAGTCTCTGAGGGTATGGAACTGGTGGTACATATAGAGAAGGATTATCTGGAAAGCTGATTCTTCCTGGTATCACATCATCCTCCTTCTGTTCTTCTTCACTTTCTTTCTTTTCTCCATCATCCTTCTTCTTAATTACAGGATCCTTCAATTCTTTACCACTTCTTAGTGTAATGGCCTTCACGTGTTCTCTTAGGTTTCTTTCGGTGTCACTTGGTAGAGTTCCTGGTTGCCTGGAATTCAGCATATTTGCAACTTGGCCCATTTGGATCTCCATATTATTTATGAGGTTTCTTTGGTTTTTTATTGTTGCATCAGTCCTAGCCATGAATTGAGATGTATTTATGGTTAGTTGAGCCAGTGCATACTCCAAATTCACTTTTTGTTGTGGTGGATTTGGTTGTTGAAAAGCTTATTGCTGGTAGTTCCCTTGCAGCTTGAATGTATTTTGATTATTCCTCCAACTAAAGTTTGGATGATTTCGCCAACCTGGATTATAGGTGTTTGAGAATGGTCATTCCTTTGATTTCCAATGAAATAAGCTTGCTCCGGCATGAATGAGTGTCCTTCTTGACATTGCGTGCTCACATGAGGTCCTCCACATTCATCATAAGCTTTAGTAGAAGTTATAATTACATTTTCTTGGGTTGTTAATGATCTTACTTGCTTGGATATAGATGCAACTTGAGAAGACAAAGTTGTAATGACATCCAGCTTGTATACTCCAAGTGCTTTCTTTGAATTGCTACATTCAGAAGGCCATTGATATGCATTGGCTACCAAATCCTCAAGTAGATTGTAAGCATCATCTATATTTTTTCCCATTAAATATCCTCCAGCTACAGCATCTACAAGAATTCGGAAGATGTGCGTCATCCCACTATAAAAATTTTGCAGTTGCCACCAATTTGGTAACCCATGATGAGGACATCTCTTTGGCAACTCCTTATTTCTTTCTCATGCTTCTTAGAGGCTTTCTTGCTCATGCTGGGTAAATGAGGTAATTTCATTCCTCAATTTAGCAGTTTTTGCTAAAGGAAAGTATTTCTCCAAAAATTTCTACGTCATGATCTCCCATGTAGTTATGCTTCCTACTGGTAGCAATTGTAACCAACTCTTAGCCTTATCCCTAAGTGAGAAAGGGAAAAGTCTAAGTCTAATGGCGTCATTAGTAACACCATTATGCTTGAATGTGTCGCAGATTTCTAGGAAGTTGGATATATGTGCATTAAGATCTTCTGTTGGTAAACCACCGAACTGATTTGCTTGCATCATCTGGATAATTGCAGGCTTGATTTCAAAGTTGTTAGCTGCTACTGGTGGTCTCCTGATTCCAAAGTTTCTCTCCATGACTGTTGGTGTTGCATAGTCATGGAGTGTTTTGGTATCTGTTGTTTCTCCCCCCCCCCCCCCCGGATTTGCCATCGGATTGCTTAGGATTAAAGTAGACTGCTTCTGAACTCTTCAATTTCTTCGACAAGTTATTTAAATCTCATAATCAAGAGGTTGTAGTTCAGTCTCCTTCGATCTAGTCATACACTAAGCAAAAGCCTGAAAAGAAACACAAAACATCAAAAAGAAAAACAAATATAATATAAAGACCAAATTAGTATTAAAATTACTTAGTATTGATTGAATCACTTATCTATTCTAGCCCAATTTATTCCACATGATTTATAGTCGAGTTTCCCTAATTTAATTACTAGCCTCTTCCAAGGTCAAGCAATTCTATAATTAATTGCTAATCCAATATATTCCTATATGAATTTAAACAATTAATTATGCATTAAAATTTATGAAACTCTATAAGACTACACAACTATATGAATATATTCCTATTTCATATGCAAGTTATGGTTTTAATTATAGGGTCTATACACATGTATCTCCTTTCGGTCTCAACATATATATTGAAATCATTCAAAAGATGGCCAATCAAATGAAAGCATTAAGAATAATAATTAAAACTCAATCATGAAGGAAAAAGTAAAACTAGGTTTAATAAATTAAGATTCAATCCGATATTAGTAAGCTACGTCATTACCCTAGGAAAATGAAAATTTAGCTCATGATAAAATTAAAAACAAAACCAAAATAAATTGACATTATATAAAACTAGAATGAAATCCTCATAAATATTGTATAAAACTTGAATGTTAAATTCTCAAACATAAATATATAGCCAAAAGATGCATGAAAAATAGAAAAATCTAGCCGTCCCTTTAGGAGGTAAAACCTTCCATGTAGGTGGCATGCAAAAAGTAATACAATCCTAAGCCTTCTAAGATGGAGGCATGCAAAAAATAATACAATGTATAAAATTAACTCTAAGATAGTGTGAGTGAAGAAGAGAGGAGAGCAATAGATATAAATTGGTGTGTGAATGTGAAGAAGAGGGTGGCTATATAGAGGGAAGAATAAAATAGGGTAGATGAAGTAGTTGATGAAATGTAGTAGGTGAAGTAGTTGGTGAAAAGGAAGATGAAGTGGTAGATGAAATGTGGTAGATAAAGTAGTAGGTGAAAAGAAGTGGTAGATGAAATGGTTGGTGGAATGGTATATAATTCCCGCTTTCAACTTCCAAGCAAAATTCGAAACCCATGAAGATAGAATTGGATTTTTGTCTCAACATCAAAATTGTAGAGCTCTTTCTTAGCTTTTTATTCGTATAAAAAACATCCCAATCCGACTTTTAGAGCTCCGGATATTGCCTGAAAACTGAAAGAGGTTTTAATTTAGTATTTTTCAAGAAATTCTATTTTATGCCAAAATCATTATTTATTTATTAATTACACCCATATTTATTAAATTGAACTCAAATATCATCCATAAAGTCATCATATAAGGGAAAATAAATATGCAAATATTTTACCTATCAGGCTGCATGCTAATTGCAACATCCTCTCTATTCTTGTTAGATTATTTTTTTTATAAAAAAAAGCAACTGATCCCCTTCTGTAAAAACATCTTTTACCCTTCATATAAGTTTATTGTATTCCTGTATGGCTTTCCAGTAACCAAACTACAATTTAGGGTCTTCATGCAAACTATTACCTGGGCATCTTCCTCTTCAAAAACCTAATGATAAACATGTTTTCTAATGTGTCATAAAATATTTCATTATAGTGGTAATATCCATTAATTATACATGCACTCCACTTAGCTCACTATTGGCCCTGTTACAAGGAATTGGCCTTTCGACCAGAAAGAAAGGATGCACAACTGTTAATTATATTTAGTAATAAGGGAAAATGAATTATAGGGGAATATGGCAGACTTGAAAAGCAAACAATAAGTGGTAGCTTTAAGACTGTTGGACTAGGATTTAGATTATATTTTCTAAAACAAGTTGTCATTCAGGCTCAAATTCAGTCCAGCAGTTCAAAGATTGCCACATAGGTATTTGTACAAGAAGTGCAAAATCTTGCACAGTAGTAGTGTTGGCCTATGCATCTGGTAATAAAATCATATTTCAACTAGAAGAATGAAAAACAAAGGGATGATGATGCAAACGAAAAAATGGATTGCGAAACGTTTAATTACTGCTCGCCATTCCTGTGCAGAGTAAGAAGATAACAAATGAAGGAGGAAGGAGGTCGATCACGGTGACGATTAAAGAGGGTGGGGATGAGGCGATCAATAATACTGCTCAAGTTAAAAACAAATGAAAATCACTATTGAGACTTACAGGTGGGGAAGAGGCGCCACATGGTGATGATTGAGGAGAGTAATGAGTAGAATTAATGGAATGAATCAGGTACAGCTAGAAGAGGATGAGAGAGTATGGAGAAGACGAACCCAATGCTTTCTTCAGAGAAGATGATCTATGCAAAAAATCCTATTAGGGCAATAATGTTATTTTTTATTTCTTTTAATATTTTTTATTTTGTGTTTTTAACTGAGGACAAAAAGGTCTTTTTAATCTCAATTTCATCTCCTTTATTTATTTTTTAAAATATAATTATATATGAATTCTCCACTCATTTCTAATATACCAAACATGTTTTTTAAAGCCCAATTCCAACCCATTTCAACTTCCACTTCCACTTCTATTTCTGTCATACCCTTATCTTATTTTCACCTTTTTAAGAGTATTTATGGGAAAATGATACACAGTTCGATGAGCAACACAAGAATAGCATAAATACACTGATAATATATGCATGATTGCAGAAATTCCCCATAGGGGTTCGTATATGATAATTACAATCAATGTAGCTGCATAGGACTACTAGGGTGTCTAAACCTGTTCTAGTGAAACAGAGACATCTTCCCGTCTTCGTTCCACCACTGTAATCCTCTCATGTAGTTCTCTTCTTTGATCTCTATATACCTTATGTACTCACATGTCTAAATTGTTGGAAGGGAGGGTGAGATTGAGAGAATCTCAATAGGAAACAAATACCATAATGCATGCATGATAGATGCTATGTGTATGCCATGTTAGCTTTAACTAAATGCATGCCCCATAATGATATTTTTGCATGTTCAATATTTCATGTAACTTAACTATAGCCACAGTATAAACAGAAACAGAGCTTCATTTATTCAAATATGCTCTACACAATCAAGTAAAGCAATCACATACATCACTACACAAGCAAAGATATCAAATACATGTAAATAAGATAAGTCCCCTATCGTAACCCTTTTTTATCCTTAAATGAGCTCCTTGAACTTTGTGCCATAAGTTGAACTATCAATCAGGTCCTAAAATTCTAAATGTACAATTTAGACACTTCCATAGTATTTTTGATGGTTATGAGTCTATATTGAAAAATTACCAAAATTCCCCTGTGGACCCAGCTCAGTCCCGTCATACTCTGTCCAACTGTACTTTTCTTGAAATTTTGATATAAGCTATTCTGACATATTTTCACCCAAGGAATCCATTTCTAGACTCAAAATTACCAAATTCACTATCAAAAGACCAGAATGCCCTTGGCAGCCCTTTATTTCAGGGTTTCAGGGGCGTTTTGGTCATTATGTTTTTTAGGGCTTTTCGGGAAAAGTGTTCAACAGTAACCCTACCTAATTTTCCCCCTAAACACAATGGGATAATCATATTATCAAAAATAGATCCCTAACCAGCACTGGCGGAAACCTAAAATTCTCTGGGAAAAATTGGGGTTCTTCACTTCTGACTCCGTAGACTTACTCTTTTTCTACTTCTAATCACTTTATTAACTATTTAATTACATTCCCAACATGCTTTAGAATCAATTTGGGCAGCATAACATTTAGGGTGCATCCTTTCCCAAATTTACATTCCACCACAAATCAATCAAAAAACCACTGATTAAACTGACCACAGCAACAACCAAATATTGAAGTTTAGGAAGTTACCTTTGTTTCCTTCTTGATGTTCTCTCCTGGGCCGAATATTCAGCTCCAAAAACCCTAGATTTTTGCTTCCAAAATACCTTAGATCATGTAGAAGAGAGGCTTAGAGGAAGAATTACACAAGTTAGGAGCTAATTCACCAAAGAAATCAAGCTGACCTGGCCAAATTGCTCTTCCTTCTCTCTAGAATTCTCAAAATCTCTCTCTCTCTCTCTTGGAAGCTTAAAATTGATAGTTTTGGCTTGGGGAAGGAGAAGGAAATTTTTTTATAATGTATTAAAATTATTCCATAATTTTCCTTCATTTTTGGATTATTGGAAATTCTAGTAGATTTTCTACCCAAACTTTGAAAAATCATAACTAAATTTGTAGACATCGTATTGGAGTGATTCCAAAGTTTATAGAACCCTTATTAAATCTAGTTTCAAGGAAAAATATAGCCCTTTACCAATTGGAAGCACAAAATTCTCATAATTAAATTCTTTGAATGCTATTCTAGAAAATCAACAGTTTTTCTGGGCTAACTTCAAAAATTCATAACTTTTTGTATACAACTCCAAAAATTACCCATTACCTATCAAATTAAATCTTAGGATGTCTAATTTCATCTTATAAAATTTCATAATTTTTGCTCATCATTTGGTTATTCAAAACCATATGACAAGCTCACTGCCTTGCAAGAAATTCCACTAGAAGCATTGTTCACGTTTCAATTTCCAATATTTAATTCTTATGACTAAAATTAATATTAATATTGGGCCAAATAGTATCCTCTATTATTTTTCCAATTTTGGGCCTTAATATTGGGCTTTTTAAATTACCCAAATTTATTCCATAACTATTCTAGCCCAATTCTCATGAAAACAAAAATTTACAAAATTCATAAATTCTAAATTCATGAATATTTACCATTTTATTGTATTTCTCAAATAATTACAATATCTTTTGGTAAATAAAATTTGGGGCGTTACAGTTTCCACGTCAACTTCCATTAAAAACTCTTCCATAATACCAAACGTGGCATAAGGGTAGAGGAGAGAAGCTGGTTCCATAAAATATAGGGTCAAAGGGTCACAAAAAGAGGAATAAATAAATGCTCATACACTCTATACATATGGAAAAATGGAGTTAGGATAAATGGCGCACACAAAGGTGGGAAATGGCAAGCGGGGGTTTTTTTTTGGAAATTATATTTAAATACCTCACATGTACAGTAACGAAGTGACAGTAAGAAAGGAAAATAACAAGACGCCACGATTTCAAATCTTAAACAAAAGGAAGAAGAGGGAAAAAAATGTAAAGGTAAAAAGGCATGTATTAGACCCAATGTTGTGAAAATCGGATCGGTGTCCAGGAGGGATTTTGGGTCGTTCATCATAGTTCAACCATTTCATCATTTAGACCGTTTCAGGATGCTTCAAATTGGTTGTTGGGCGGGGACCAGGGTTGAACCGAGAACTGGCTATTGATATTATTGATTTATTATTATGTTATTTTTAATGATTTCAATATATTAAATCTTGAGATTTGGGAAAAATGATACATATAAGCTTTTGTATGTGTTTATTTTTAAGTAACATTAAAATTTCATGTTTATTTTTTATTTTTATATAATTACATATACATATAATATTATTTTTATTTAATTATTATGTCATTGGTTCGACCGCCTGTCCGACCTTGCTACCCATGACCTGTTAGCCTCTCCGATTCGACGTCTGGTCCGACTTTTAAAACATTGATCATACCAATGGAGACATGGGGAAATGAAGTATGAACAGTAAAATGGAGAAAAGAGTAAATCTGAGCATTTGCAAGTGAGGTGCAGCCAGGGCTTCTTTTTTGAAAGGGAGAAATGAAGTATTTATAGAAGAGAGAATTTAGAGTTTGGGTTAGTTTTTGCATAAAATAATATTTTTTTAAAAAAATAAAATAATAACAATGGGTATAAAATTCAGACAACACAGTTTTTTTTTAAATATTATTTTCTAATAATAAGATAAGTTTACACACACATACCCAATATATTTAAATACATATTTTAAGGATATATTTCATTAATTTATTTATAGAGATTTTTTAAAAAATTTATACTTCTTTTTAAAGTATTAATTTATTCTAATTCATTGACTAAATGTAATTAATTATACTACAATTAACTCAAAGTGCTATAATTGAGGATGTTACAAAAAGCACAACTAGCAAGCTATAGGTTCATCTGAGTTGCTATTGGTGATGTTTTGGAAGTAATGACTTCCTCTATGACCTTGGTAATTGACTCTCTGGTTCCTTCCATTGTAGCGACCAAACCCATGTCCTGTACTGTAGGAGTTGTGTCCACGACCAAAATAGTTGGAGTTCCCTTAAGGAAATGTTGAAAACGACATCCACAACCTCCATAGTGGAGGGATGAGTCTAATTGAGCCAAATTTACTACGTTTGCACTAAACTCTGTTGGTAGAGAAACATAGTATTGATGAGTCATACACTCTTCAAAGATGAGTAGGTGGCTTAAAATGCCGTCAATGGTCAGAAAGTGCATCTAAGTGTTAAGAATAGTGACAATTGTGTCAAAGTCATATTCGAGTCCAACTAACAAGTATGTAACGAAATCTTCATCAGGCACTGGTTTTCCAGTGGCTGCAAAACAGTCGGCAAGTATCATGGCTCTTTTGTGATATTCCTGGGTGGATTCTCCTCCTTTCTTTACTGTTGTAAGTTGCTGGTAAAGATAAATGAGACAGGCATGAGTTTGCTATGAAAATGAAGTTTCAAGGGCTATCCACATAGCTCTAGCATTTTTATGCCGAACAAATTGTGAGAGGATTTTATCTGATAGAGATGCTAGGAGAATAGATAGATCAGTTGATCTTGTTGGAACCACACTAGAAAATCTCTATTAGGAGAGCCATCGAGTAGTTTTTCTAGCGGTGAGGTTGAGGATCCATTTGCATAACCAAAGAGGTTTTACCAGTAAAGATAAGCCTTAACTTGAGCTACCTAGATAAGGTAACTATCCTGTGACAGTTTTGTGGTAATATAATGAGGGAGGTTAGATCGTGGCAAGCTAAGGGTTGAAGAAGACAAATTTAGGGCATGAGGAAAGGAGTAGGTAGAAATTGAGGCAATGTCTGACATTTTGACAGCTAAGGCTGCTCTGATACCATGTCAGCACATCACTGTGAGAAAATGAAACAAGCCAAAAGGAGGGGGCTATACTGCACAAGAATGAATTGCTTTCTCTTTATTTTTCACATTGAATGTGTATACAATGACTACACTCTATTATAGAAAGTTTCAACCAATATATTTCATACACGTCTGTACTAGTATATGAAGGATATAGAATTATTGACAATTGCCTATCTTTTGGGTTTGTTGGGCTCTATTTTATTTTGGGCTCCAATATATTTCAATGAGATTAAACTATCATAATATGATTTCATTTTTGTCATGGTTTAAAGACTTCTTGGTTGATTTAGATCAATCTAATTAGGATCATATGTTGAAAGGTATCATTGTTCTTTTAAACTTCCTTTGAATTCAAAGGAATGGAGTGGTCCATCAAGGCTGCCTCAAACCCCCATAGAAAGTCATCAAGGATATTCAAAGTCACATCTCTTTCTCCTCAGTAGCCTTTAATTCTACACATACATCTTCTAATGAATCTATAGCAAAGAGTGCTTGCACTGAGTCCTTCCCAATGAAGTTCAACAGTGAAAGGATGATAATGACCAACATTATCATGGAAAAGAGGGGGAAATTTGGACATGTTATCATTTGCAAATCAAGAATTTCGCTGGGTTATTTCATTTGGAAGAAAGGAAGATCTTGGATTAAGGATTTCCCTATTACTTGTCTGAGAGGTGCTTTAGTGTAATACCCCAAAATGTACTAAAGGGCTAAGATTTTTTCTTAAAAAGCAAAGATAATGATGGAGAAGCTTAAATTAATTTCCCTTCCTTCTCCCTTGATAAAAAAAAAACATTCAAGACCATAGGAAAAAGGAAAGAGGATTTAAATGATATGCCTCTTCATCTTTTCCATTTGAAAAGTCAACAATTGTGGTTAGGTATAAATAAAGCAAGAACCAAGAGATAAATGGATCAATATATCCTTCTCCTTTTCTCTCAATTGTTTTCGTCTAAGATCCCAAAGAAAGAGAAAGTGTATATATAATTAAAGTATAATTATTGACAAGTCAAAAGAAAGAAAGAATAAGAGGAGAAAATTCAACTAGACTTACAATTGGTTACAAGTTGGAAATTTTGACAAAAAATCAAGTTAATTCCAAGAAAGCTTGGTCAACCATGTTAGATTCCAAGTTTTGATAATAACAAAAGGTAATTGTGTACAAAGTATGTTTTTACAAGTTTAGACAAATGATTGCAAAGTTACCAAATGCATATGGCAAAGTTTGGAGATGTCTGCTGTAAGCTTTTGCTGATGCACTCGAGCAATAGAGTTAGCACTCGAGCATGAAGCTATTTTGCACTCGAGCAGATGTGAGTGTTGGACAGAAAGTGTTTGCCTGAGAGCAAATTGCTTCAATGATTAAGTGAAGCTCTGCCAGAAGTAAAAAACGCACGAGTCCTATAGCGTTCAATCCGAATATGGTTTAATGATATTTATTCATTTTATTGTCACTTATTATTATTATTTAACATCATTTAAAATGTATTATGAGTATGATACAAGAGTTTGAACGTTTGAATTAAAAAGATGCAGAGGAAGTCAAACAACGGCATACAGCATCATTACGATCATCCAAGCACGTACCTACCACGTTCAAAGATTTCAAGCGTACGCATGCCGTTCCAAAGTAACATGCCGCACTCCACAATGATCATTATTCAAACGGGCAAAATCGAATGTCTATAAATACAGAGTTCCAGAGACCATCAAAAATATCGAAGTGCAAGAATTCACACAAGCAAATTCACGAGTTTCTGTTATTCACATTTTCTCTGTATTCATATCGTTCTTTAGTGTTTATCATATTTGCTCTGTAAGAGAGTCTGTATACACTTTAAATTCTATTTTCATTTGACCTCAAGGTATTGGAACCTTGAGAGGGTAGATATCCTTATGAGAAAAGCAGTTGAGAGAATTTCTGGTAAAACTTTCTACTTATAAGACTTACAAGATACAAGCAGTAGAGAACGTTGTTGCTCGTAAGACTTATAGTGGTGTAAGTAGGAGAGAATGTTGCTGCTCATAAGACTTGTATACGTAAGCAAGTGAGAAAGGTTATAGGTTGTTTTTCTACACGTAAGACTTGTCGTAAGGGGGAGAGAAATTTCTGAGTGTTAGAATATTTCTGCTCGTAGTCCATTCGAGGACGATTGTTGTTTTGTGGCATTCTGAGAGCCCATTGAATCTTGGAAGCATAGTGAAAATCTCAGTAGGTCTTGATCTCTGAGGACTGGACGTAGGCCTGGTTTTTGGGCCGAACCAGTATAACTCTCTGTGTACTAATCCTCTCTACTCTACTTTATCTACAACTATTGTCATATCACCACATCAAACGAAAAATTTATCACATCACCCAATTCACCCCCTCTTGGGTGAAGCTTGCCTCTTTCAAACCAAATTGTCACCGTTTTAGGGCCATATATTTTGTTCAAATGAAGAGATAAGAGGGGCTGAAGATTGAACCAATTGGGACACCTTTTTGGGCAGCAAGTGACGGTCAATAGATGAAGGGAAGAGCAAAGGAAAAAACCCAAGTTAAATAATATAAGTGTATGACCAAATGCCTTCATTACTAACCACAATTTTTTCACCACCTTTTGACCAAAATTTTGCCCAGCCCTTTTAAGTGATAAGGGAAAGGAAAAATATGATCATTTATCACTCTCTCTTTCTCTATCTTCAAGTCAGTTTGCAGCAGCCCAAAAACGTAGAACAAGAAAAGCAAGGTTTCAAGGTGAATTTGATCTTGATTTTTCACCTCCTTAACCTCATCTATGGCTCAAGTGTCCTTCATAAACATCGTTCCTCTTGATGAGAGCTTCATTACTATGGTTTTAGAATTTCAAGAGGAGGTGTTTTAAGCCATCATCCAAGAACAAAAACTAAAAAAACCAAAGAAAGGAGCCAAGGAGAAGCAAGAGGTGAGAATTGGCTTCAATTTGAGCTATTGGTTGTGTAGGTTGAATGAGTATTTTAGCATATATAATTATGCCTTGATTTTGTGCAAGTTAGGGTTTAGAGAATTCATGGTGTTTTAGTTATGTATTTGGTGTTTTATGGTGATTAGAAACCATATGACACAAGTTTGATGCTCAATTTGGGAGTTTGGTAATTTTGGGAATTTTGTTCATTTTTCTGCCAAAACAAGACGTGGGGAATGAGTGGGAATTTGTTCATTTTGATGTTATCATTGTTTTCTACATGAAAAATTGTGTGGCAATAGCCCCGGGTTGTGAATTTTGGTTCATTGAAACTCAAAGTGCAAAACTCGATTTTCTACCGAACAGAATTCCAGCTAGTTACCCTGAATATGTGGTGTTTTTGGATAACCAAATGATGGCTAAAAATTATGAAACTTTATAGTCTTAAATTTCACATGACAAGCTTCAAAATAGACATATAATTCATGTCATTTCATTTTGTGAGTTAGGAGTTATGATTTTCCAAAGTTTAGGATTAAAACTGGAATCTGTTTTGGAGCAGTGTTGGATTTTGTGCAATTCTATATTTTTGTGGTTATAGACAGCCTTCATTCATATTTTCCCTTTGTAGAGGACTTAAATATCTGTCACTAGGCTTTGGAATCACCTCATTTTGATTTTTATAGAATTAGTTATGATTTTTCAAAGTTGAGGAAAAACACTGGCAGATTTGGTCACCTATGCGAAAATTGAAGATGTTATGGTATAATGTAATATTGCGGAACTTTGATTTTAGAAATTGGTCTTTTAGGTTAATTAACCACTTTATCTCCTTAGTTGACTTGATTAAATGACCATAGTGATAACCAACTCAAGTATTATGAGTTATTAAAGAATTGGAATAGCTAATAATTCGTTGTCCTTAATTTTGGTTATAGCATTCAATATTTGCCCTGTTCATGATCCACCTGCGCCAGAGCACAATCAGAAAAAACAAGGTAGTGACACTTTCTCTTATACTATATATGATGAATTGTATATATGTTTATCATGATTTGTGATGGTTTCTGATGATGTTGCGATTAGAGTTGGTGATAGCTGTCATTATACAGCGAAAGCTGTCGTTATACAACGTCAGCTGTTGTGATTGTGATTACAGTGTGAGCTGTCGCATTGTGTATACAGTCGTGAGTGTTGTCGTTTGTGGTGAAAGCCATGTATCATTGTGTTGTTGGTGTTGATAAGCTTACATGTTATGTGCTTATATATTGTATGACTGATTTGTTACTACTGGGATTCTCTTGAATCTTATTCTTTCCATTAACTAATCTACAGACAAGGCAAGTGGTTCCAAAGGAAAGTGGACAACCAAGAGCGGTTAGGACTCCTTAGGGATATTTGATTTTGATTGTTGATTATCAATTTTGGTTTGGGATTACTATATATAATTGGGATGTAAATTTTGGAATGATTTTGTGTAATCCCCTAAATGGGAACTTGTAAACCCTATAGCTAATACATTAAACCCGGGGGTTGTTGGGACTTATGTTTTACACTCTGATATGTTTGAATGTGATTTAACTGTATAGGATAATTATATTCGAAATGTAAATAGGAGACTAGGTTTCACCGATTTTAAAAGAACCTTGTAAAAACCCTACCAGAAGGAGGGGATTGAAATAAGTTTTGATTATCCACTGGTCTCTAATCCTTTTTAATTACGCATTATCGAATCATAATTATTATTTGTAAGGCAAGGGGTTACATTTAGCATGGATAATAAACAACGGTCTTTTTAACCACTCTATGCATCCAACCTTGGAGATAGTATAAGTGGCAAAGCTGAGGATCAACTTGCAGAGATTTTCTTTCGACAACCTTAATTTTGTCTGCTTTGATATTAGAACTTTATTTTCCTTCTTTTCTAAAATATGTATTACTATACCTTCTTCCTCTTTGTTTTTATCTGTTTCTTCGGCTAATTGTTGTCCTGTATCTTTTGGAACCCATTCAGGAGCATGAATATTATCATATTGTCATTTTTCAAAAAAAAAAAAAAAAAAGGGAATAGACCTAGTATTAGGGTGCTTCTATAGCAACTTCACAGAATTTCTATGTTCCATCATCTTGTCTCTTCAACACATACATAATTAACATGGGAGAATTGCAACGAAGTCCCAAGCAAAAGATAATACTACTCCAAGGTTCTTTAAAATCTCCATTTTCCATGCAAGTCACGTGAGACATTAGTGCAATAAAATCAAATTGTGAAAAGACTGGATTACCCTTAGTAAAATTGAGATAGGTTCTTCTTCTTTCTCCCCGATAGCTTCTTCTTCTCTGTACCCGATAGCCCTAGGTCGTCGCCCCATCAAGATGAGCTTGTCGCCATGGCCGTTGCATTTTGTTCTCCGTCACCATGGAGGAAACATTGCGCCTCTCTCTTGATAGTTGTAGTTCGTCGCCCCATCAAGCTCACCTCGGCACCTTCGCCATCGCAAATTTTGTTCTTCTTCTATAAATTTTGGGAGCTTGAAGCTAATGGTATCTGTCTCACTTCTAGGCTTGTCCATACTTCGTACATAGTTTCAGATTTCTTTAATTTTAATTTTTTGTATTTACTCATTATTAGCATTGTCATCAAGTAACCCATCAACCCTAGTATCTTTGGGGTCTCTCACCGACAAAGGCCATTGATTTTGTACGCCATTTGCTGTGTTTTTTAGTATATTGTGCTTTGTTTATGCATTAAAAGTGGGAATTAATAAACATTAGGGATTAAAACCAAAACACTCTAAAACTATAGGGATTAGAGGTTTCATTTTCCATTTTTCAAATTATATATAATCAAAATTACAATTATATTAGCTAAGCTTGTATCAGAACATGACATCAGATATTGATATCAGAGTGTGATGGGTAACGGAACTAGATCCGGATCCATATATCAAGGAAATCCATAATTTCTACGCTTTGTTTCAATGTTCTAGCCCATAAGTATCGGATTGCATCTATTTTTCCAAGTCACTTTTTGGAGATGCCCAATGCCTTAAGAAAGCGGAAAGAGGACAAAGCCTCGCTTCCATGTGTGAGAGTAAATGAGGGAACTTAGCTATGGCTTGAGTTTCGTTCCTTGCATCTTCTGGACGCTTTCTACTTTTTCCATAGAGGGAAAAAAGCAAATCATGACTTGGACGGCTTGGACCAGTTTAGGCAGTCTAAGGGATCAAGTCTAGTCCGACCTAACCTTAGATTTGTATTAGAACAAATTAGACCATAGATGGCTTTTTTCAGCTTGAGATCTCATCTAGATTAGACCTCTAATTGATGACTCACTTGATCCGGTCTGGTCCATAGACATTCCTAATTATCTTGAAACCTAATAAACTATTGTCTAGGACCAAAAAAACCTAGACAAACCAAAATCAATTGTTAAAAAATATAAATAATAAATCTTTATCATATAATTATTATGTATTTGTGATAAAAAGATTTAATAACAATATGAAAAATACCTTATATATAAAACTTTACAATAAGTTACGATCATAAATGAATATTAGTTCTCCATCATGTTCATGTAATTTATAATAGATTAAAATAATTTCAAATGAAGACTAGCTAAATAAAAATGAACAAATATAGTTATTAAAATGGTAAAAAAAATACATCAAGTAAGGGGGGGGGAAATACTATGTGGACTTCTTTAAAAATATTTAAAATATAACTACAAAAGGGTATTCTGGTTATTTAACAATAATATTTGAAAATTCCTAATTAGGCATCTTGGTTTGATTAGAAATTTATTAAAAGTATATATTTAAATTTGAATTTTGGTATTTCAATGGGATTTAATTGAGATTTTCTCAAACTTTAAATAAAGTACTTTCCAAGAAGGTAATTATTTTTGAAAGGTAGTTCAAGTAGCTTATTAAAATAAGTTGAAAAATGAAAATCATATTTTATTCTAAAAATAAATTCTGCCATGGCCATGCATTAATTCCTGAAGGACCCCAGGGATTAATATATTGCAAATTGTTTAGCCAGAAAAAAGCATGTTGAATTTTGTTGTAAACAACCCAATATTTTTACCCTACAAAAACCACATGTACACTTTTTTTGGATGTCTATGTTTTTATATCAAATTATATTCTTTTAAATGGTAGTTTGCATTTTCTATGTAAATATTATTATTAAATAAAAGCTGAATGATCATCACTCATTATTCTACTGAGCAACACTCGCGACTTCTTTTTTCTTTCCCCATCTGCTTTAATTTTCTATATTCAGTATTTTACAAATCAAACCAGATCAGTTGTTTGGATAAAAAATTAGCAGTGAGTCTGTCATTACCCAACAGAGAAAAATTTGTACACTTGGTTTATTTTTATAATCTACAGGGATGAAAATACAAGCAACGCCCTCTAGATTCTCGAAAAAGATAAGGGGAAAAAAACCTATTATTTTGCCCTGTGCAAGTCAAAAATAAAGAACTTCTGTGTAACCCGTTTTTTTTTTTTTTTTTGGTTGCTAGGAACTTCTGTGTAACTAAATTACCCTCCCTCCTATCTTTTGTTAGATAAAATTGGCAAGAGTAATAAATGTACAAGAGATGTAATTTCCTTTTCAAATATATCCTTAGGAAGATAATGAGTGAAAATAGATATGAGAAAGAATGAGTGGGAAAAATGAGAAAAACATGTAATTAATGCGGGTAAAAATATGAAAAACCTGTATTAAATTTTTAGATAACCAAATTGTTGTTTATATATAGGACTAGGCTTATATAAGAGAATGCTGTTTATAGTAGTTTTCAGAAGTGATTAATCGTCACATTGACTTGTGAACCTTGCATAGTTTCTATATCCTATGAAAACAATCTCTAGATACTGACTACAAAAATTCAACTACCCCTCCCATCTAAGACCAAAATTCAAATTACCGGAAGTCATGGTAAAAAAGATTCCCACAAAATCCCACGGCCTGATTAGCAGATCAAGTGTGCAAAACTGTACATTTATCATCCAAGTTTACAGTATAGTACTGCAGGAAATAATGACAAACAAATCAGTAGTATTTACAAAAAAGAAAAAGAAAAAAGAAAAAAAGATACAAGGGATATGAGTCTTACAGTTATCTCCTATGGGCAAAATTAAAGAAAATAACAACAGGACAGAGCGGGTTCATTTGCAGGCCACTAAAGAACTAGTTTCCGCTTGAGGCCGTGGGTGAATTTGCATCTTTAATGTTTATCTCCTTCACACTGGCACTTAAGGAAGATGAATTGCATTTCTCGGCCTTATCACGTTCAATATCAGCATCATCTTCATCGCTTTCATCTTCCAGAAAAGAACCCTTTCGTTGCAGCTCCCTCAGTCTGAGATATTCATCATAGTGGGCTCGCCTGTGCTCTTTAAAACTCTTGCTCTTGTCCGTTTCAGAATCTAGTAACGTATTCAAAGCAGAGGAAAATCAGGATCTAATTGTAATTACACAATTGATTTATCAACAGTCATATCAGCTAAAATCACTAAATTACTCTATACATGCGTGCGCACAAGCACATAAATGTATATCAACAATTAAAATCATCAGATGCTACAAGGAGCTCGTTCATGACTTTTTTTTTTAGTTCATAAGATATAAACAAATGACATTTCCACCTTCTTTTATGATAAAATCAAATTATGTAGATTATATTAGTATCATATAAGTATCAAATGATTTGGCTTATTTAAATCAGAACGTAATTGTCAGCATCTGATGAACATTAAGCACATGCAGATAAAGACAGAACTAATCACACTGGAAAGAAAGGGGATTATCTTAAAAAAGAACAAATGAAAATAACAAGATAACATAGAACTTAAATCAAAAGCAAACCTTCATCCAGCATCATTTCATCTGCCTCATCCTCAGATGATGTCCAGCCACCAGATCGTTTGGTGCTCTTACTGCTAGAAGAGGCTACATCATTCAGAGCAGTGCGTATAGCTTCCGCATCAACTGCTTGTCTGTGGCCATCAGTGCGTGTATCAAAACTTCGTTGTACAGGGGACAGAGAACCTTAAAATAGAGCATTCAGATAAATGTTAGCTGCACAAGGGGAGGCTCTAAAAGTAGAGCTAAAGACCAAGCCTGGAATAAACGGTACATATTTATCCAATTCTATGAAGAGTTAAAATGGATGCACTAACGCACCTCAAAAGCAACCTTGAGAAACCTAAACTAAAATTTATAGTTTTGCAGTGAAATTGTGTTAACAACTAACAACAACAACAATGAGCCTTATTGCACAAAATACAGTGTTGATATATCTCTTCTCCTCCCTCACAGAAATAAAAGTAGGTTGCAATTTATATGTATGGCTATACAAATACACCTTCTGGTCCTATATATAAGCAACGTTCTCTCATATAGGGTTAGTCCTATATATAAGCAACAATTTGTGTTTGTCTAAAAGTTTAATGCATTTTTTTCATTTTTGCTTCTAATTAATTACATGTGTCTCTCATCTCTCTTTTCCACTCATTCTCATATGCCATCATTATCTTCATAAATAAGGATATATTTGGGAAAAAAGATTGCATCTCTTGCCTATTAATTTTAACCAACATATTGATCTACCTTATTTGGGTAGTTGTTGCTTATATATAGGTCTGGAGGGCATGCATCTTTACATAATTTGATCTGTGCAATATGGTGTACAACAAAAAATGCCCTGTAAATGATCATATATACATACTATCATCATCAATCATCGGGTGATATGGAGTCTTAGGTTCATTGATTTTCTGTCTCACAGGTTTGTTTGCCTCAATTTCTCCAATATTAGTCTCGTCCCATCTTACACGCCCCCTACGCCTGTAATGAGATACCAAATACATCACTCATTAAATTAAGAATAAAAAATGATATGCACAATCAATTTAACAGTTTTTGTTTTCGTTTTCTTTGACTCCTTTTTGTTTGTTTGTGATGAGATTAGTATAACAGTGTTAGCACATGCCTCGGAAGCTATAAAAGAGCCAGCCAGTCTGGACGCTAGAGCTGTGAAGCATGATGCAATGTCAAGACCCAGTTGCAAAGTACTGGGCTTAAGTTCCACATAGAAAGTATGAGATTCTAACTTGGCATTTACAGGAACCTTGACTCTCTAACCATACTTAAATTTGGCTAGGCCAAAGGGATTTCGCATTACATGGTGTCTCAAAAACGTATATTAAAGCCACTCCCTAGACCTATTTCTATTAGTTTAAACTTCTGGAGCAATTTGGTTCTTGGCATGGGATTGAGGAATTTCTTGCAGGAACCTTGCTACATTTGCATTGATGAATTCAATGAAACCCATCTTCATACCTAAAAGTATGACATTCCAAACTCGTAGCACTCCATAAATCACATCATCTAAGCTTGACACGGACTCCAGCAACAAAAGGGCAATATAACACCTACTAACAGCTCAGCAGGTACAAAGGGGAATACGGAATAGCAGTAATAACTTTGTTTCTGAATTTTATGGGGGCAATGAGTGGATTACCACACATATAAGCCATATGGGCTGAAACCATCCAAAACACAACACCTCAGCATCATACTCAGTCGGGGCACATGAAAGAAAAACAAAGACGGACAAGGAGATGCAAATAGAAGTTGGCTTGAGAGGCTGGGGGGAGTAAATTGAAAACATTCTCCTCCCCTTCTCCCATGGCAGCTTCCCTTCTTAAATAATCTCCCAACCACACACTCTGACGTTGGTGCATCAACCCCTGCAAAATTTGTCAGTCCTCTTGACTCCAAATCTTTTCCCCTGGTTTTACTGTCTGCTACAAGTCTTCATGGCAGTTATAGGTTGAGTAATCCCATTAATACTCATGTTTCTACCTTTTTGCTGTCCACCATTATGGCAGTTATAAGACGAGTAGGCTGAGTAATCTCATTCAGCTTCATCCATCATGGCCTTGACCAGCCATGGTTTCCACCTTTTGGTGTTGTTTTCTAGCTTTCCTTCTTCATTCTTTTACTCTAATCAGTTCTCTCCTTAATGTTCAGTTAGTCAACTCATTCAAGGAGAACTCTGGCTAAATGACTTCAGTAACAAGATGAAAGACCGAAAGAAATCTAGAAAACAATTCCAATACAATGGAAACAAGGACTGGTTAAGGCCATGGTGCATGGAACCCCTTCAATACCATATCAATAATCAATTTATCCCAAAAGTTAAGCTTCTAGAAGAATGCCTGGGAATCGATATTATATTTCTGACAATGAAAGCCCATTGAAGCTTCAGGAGTTACAACAAAGGCTGCCCAAAGGAATTGAATCTCCAGTTAATATTACCATCTGATAATTATCATGGTTCAACAGAGGGAAAGGGAAGGAAGGGGAGGGATTTTAATTCTTACCTTATTTGGTGCAAAAGAGGAGGGGAGGGAAAATAATTATATGTGGACAATTGTACCCTTATCTCATTTAAATTGTTATTCATATTTTATATTAATGTTTAATACATAGTAATTGTGGATGTATAATCATAATTATATATGATTACAATAAAGAGCAGCCCAGTGCACAAGGCTCCCACTAGATGGGGTCCTGAGAGGAATAGATATACGCAACCTTACCCCTGCAAGCAGAGAAGCTGTTTCCAGGAATTATATATGATTACAATATAATTATAAAATATATAATTATCAGTTATACCCCCTCTCCCCTTCCAATTTAACCCATGATAATGCCTTTATTAATGTGATCAATATCCAGAACTCTATCAAACTGATGATCCACTTTCAAGCCAGGAATAACCAAAACCAGATTAAAGGAGCCATGAAAAACGTATGCTCCTCCAAGAAAAGGAATGCATATGGGAAGCAAAAATTTATCAGCTTTCACTCAATTAATCTTCTCTGTGACAAATTCTGATCCACTTTTCAACAACTATCATACCTGACAACACCCAAACTAGCATTTCCAAAACCAAATTCAGGTTCAATCAAATTCCCAGTCTTATGAGGAGTCAGCAAAACCTGTTGAATCTATTTAATTCAAAGAAATCAGCTCAAACAAAACAGATTTAAGATCTTCAAACAATGCTGAAAAGCGCACAATTTGGACTCAGTTCATTTTTTCACGTAGCAGATAAAACTTTTGAGAAGAGAAATTGGTGGGAAGAGAGTGTGGGCATCAGTGGTGAAGTATAGGAGAATAATGGAACACAGCAGTGGCAGAAGAGGGAGGTGGAGGAGGCTTCCTCACATTCTGTTCAATTAATTTGTGGCAGTCCTCTTCTTCCTCCAAACTGAGGCGACTGAGAGAAAGCGAGATAAGAGGCGAGTGGGTGAGGAATGTCTGGTTCAGTGAGAAGGGTAATTTAGGTATAATATGAGTACCTTAGTCAGGAAACGAGAAGAAATAAAAACCCTCAAAAGGAGGAGAGGCAAATCACTTCCCTCTAAAATCCCTCATACCAAACACAAAGTAACGCAGTCAACTTTACATTTTATAGAAAGGTTTTAATATTAAAATAAGCAAGCACACTGGCAAAATGCAGATTGTTGGTCTTACTTCGTATTGCTATTCATATTGCTATATAGATGGCCTCTTCCAACACCAAAGCATGTAAAGAAGTTCTATTGTAGCTTGATCAACTGCAAAAAAAAAAAAAAAACGGTTTATGCGTTGGATTCTTGAACTTCAGGAGCGCTGACTAAAACGAGAGCCCGGGGGGGGGGGGGGGGATGATCAAAGCCAGTAGGAAACAACATCACCGATAAATTAGAACAAACACAAATTAAACAAGAAATGAATGAAGTGTCAAACAATGAAGAGGCATGGGTGAAAAGAAAAGGAACAAACGTTTAAAAATTATATCCAAAAAGAATATAGATGATGGTGTCATCTAGCACAGATAGTTACTTAACAACAGAGCTACAAGGTATCCTACTGCATTAATAATTGACTGATAAACATCACAAATAAGAACAAGGTAAAAAGTTAGTGACTCCAAGCTAAAGAAACAAAGACTTGGGAGGTGGGGGACAGGAGCCAAACTTCCAAGTGTTATTCACATCTAATACTACAGGAAGGTAGTGCTGTAAGATAACCTCCAACTGGATGAAGAATCAGATTTTGCTATAGTATCCATGATAAATTCATATTCAGGGGGGAGATTTCCTTTTTATACTTCAACACTTCTATGCAAAGTTTAATTTGTTGCTCTTTTCTTAAAGAAAAGTTATCACCCCCCCCCCCCAAAAAAAAACAAAATAAAACAAAAATGGGAAAAAGTACTAACCTTAGTCACCAAAAGCATACTATTACTCACTACTAAGATTTTGCTATTTGAAATGAGTAAGAAAGACAAACACATCAAAGTGAATCAACAACTGAATCAGAAGAAGTTGAGTCAGCTGCAAATTGTACGGGTGGAGTTCAGAATCGTTGATTCTATGAATCAAACAAAAAATTGGCATAACAATGTTGAATTTCTGTTAAATATTGTCAATCTCATATAAGACATGCTATGAAGGATGCCATTTGTGATTACGCCAAGAATTATATGGTAATAAATTTATAACTAATGAGTTTATCTATCATTTATGTTTAAGTAGTGTTCCCAAGTCATGGGTTAGATGTACTACATTGAGTATTTATACATATAATTTTCATGCCTACGTCATATTTTCTATCTCAAGCTACTTTTCACTTATTTCCTAAATCTTAGAATTCCGTACATTATGATTCGAGAATAAAAAATAAAATTTTTAATATGACAACTAAAATAGGCATCTTGTGAGTGGTAGTGCAATAGCTTTACACCCGCAGAAAGGAAGCTGAAAATTGAAGCATACGCTTTTGAGAAAATTCAGAAAAATTATTCATTTGAAGGCAATAATCAAACCATAACTTCAAATCATTAGTTAGCATAATTATCTTTGATTTTCTTCACCTACCCTCTTGAATTGCAGAACATTATTAATAATGATAAGAGAACTTATCAATTCATTTTTTTTTTCATACACAAACTACCCTTCCTCAAAAAATTTCCTTTCTAGAACTGGAACTACATGAAGGGGGAAGACACTAATTCAAAAATGCAGAAATCTATCCCAAATAAGCTCTTACTATATGGAATTTATTTACTCCCAACAATTGGAGACAGCATTTGACACACAACATGCATAAAACATGAACAATCATGCGCTCCTCTTCTAATAGAATCTGAAACCTAACATCACAATTGATTTAAGGGGAAACTACAGTTACCCCTGAACTACGGCTAAATTAAAAAATTTTGCATATGAACTTGAAAACGTAAAAAAATCATCCTCTATACTTTAAAGTATAACAAAATACCTCACGAAAACCATGCATCAAACATTATTTCAAGGGTTTTTTCTCACATTATGCAGCTCATAACGGGGCGTTCTGATAAATTTTAAATTCCATGCATTAATTTTTGTAATTAGGCTGTAGTTCTTGGATAAAATATAACATCCCATGATTTATTACATTTTAGTATTTCACTGGCCAATGTAAGATCGGTAAGTATTCATCTTGAGTTTTTTTTTTCGAAATTATTTATATCACGTATCCTAAAGTCGTCAAATTAACAGATTTCACCAAATGCATCAAACAACACATTTCTGGCAATGAGAACAAGAACAATTTAATTTTAGGTGCATATAAATATAATTAAAAGCCAGGGCCAGAAAGGTGAGAAATAGTCCATTGAATGCAAACTTCCATCTAACTAAAATTTAACATAATAACCATACCAAACCTGTTGGCGCATATAAAAAGAACGTCATATCCATTTTCAACATACAAACACTTAATTCAGACAATCATTTCAGCGCATTTGATTACCAAATAGCCAATTAGAAAATATATACTGTAACACCTCGTTCTCAGAACAGAACATAATTAACCGCCAACTAACATATAGTTTGAAACGTCTATCAGGATATCGTAAGCAAATGAACGTGTTCACAAAACAAGCGAAACATATAGATCCATGGAGCTAAAAACCTTCAAAAACGATTAAGAAATTTCACAATCAAATTTACAGCATCGGAATCTATACCAATCCCCTTCCCTTCAAAGAGAAATAGAAAACATTTCATCCAGAAATATACCAGGCAAAGATTATAAAGAAGGAATGGAAAACGATTCGAGGCGATGAAACAGGGGCGCACCGACGGAATGTCGCGTTAAGCTGAAAATTGATGGCCTGGCCAAGCGAACCGTACTTTCCAGGTTCTCCAAATTCCTTCCTAATTGCTAAAAAACATTTTCTTTTTTATTCTATTCCAATGGCTAAAAGTATTTCCGGGTTCTAGACCCACCCTTATTTTAATACTACCAGGAGTTTTTAAGTTTACAACTTTATTAGATTGTGGAAAAGGAAGAATTTATATAGCCCAGACTCCAGAGTCTCATTTATCACGTCAACTCTATCCAATTAAAATATAGGTTGAATATAATCTTTCGCCCATCGCATCTATTTTTATTTTAGTTTTGATATTTCAAATTTCAATCTTTCAAATTTTATTTTATTCAAGATATTAATCCTTATAACTTAATAAAGACATGGACCATTTTATCCCTATATGAACTAAAATCAATAATTTAAAATTTAAAGGATCAAAATCAAAATTAAGGCAAATTTAAGGAAACCAAGATAGTATTAACCCTAAAATATAATAATTCAACCTATTGTAATAATAGTTGGTTGATGATTCATCTAAAATAATTCATAATTTACTATGTTTTTAAGAAAAATAAACCTCTTAATTTAGTTTAGATGATTTTTTATTTTTTCAATTAAGATTTTTTGAAAACAAAATAAAATAAGAATTTGTTTAGATGAATCATCAACCTGCTAGAATTAAAATATATTAGAGTTGTATTATTTTGATTCAACAGAGTTTAGAGATATGACGTTCGTGCAGTAAGTATATCTCGTTAAAAGGTTAAGAGTGATTCCTTCTAGATAAAAACCAAACTAATTACCAACTGGCATTGTCCTAATGACTACTTATACCTGGGGTCTGTTGTATTGGGATATGTGAACGGTGTAATAATAGGGAAAGGATTTTTTTCCTTCCTTTTTTTAATTATAAAATCAATATTTGAATGATTTAGGTTGGTGAAAAAAACTGTTTGTATTTAATCTCGCATAATATAATTTTTTTTAAAAAAATTTGGTATCTAAGAATCATTAGGCGGTTATTAGTTAGATATATTAGGTTATAAATAGACCTTATTACTCCTAATTTTAGATGATACCTTTATCTTATGTGAATTCAGTAGATAAATAGTAAATACTAAATAGACCTCATTACTTCTAAATTCATAATATTATCTAGAAATATACCTCTCTTATCTCTTCCCCCTTCTTCTCTTTCTATTCTTCTTCTAATACCATAACAAGTGATATCAGAGCACACAGTTCTTGCCAATATCACCACTTTCTCTTCAGCACGGTGGCACACACAAGAAAACAAGAACTCGATGACAGACTTGGCGCTGGTTTGGGCTTACGGTGGTGCGTTCGAATGAAATGATGGGAGAGAGATGTGAGAAGAGAGAAAAATTGCGCGTGTTGTTCATTGGAAGATAAGGGAGAAAAGATGCCACACAAGCTATCATGTCAAAGTCAAACTTTCCATCTAACGGTAAGGGTCTATTTGGGAAAGCGGTTGGGAAAAAAAACTCAGTTTGCAGACAAAAGCTTATAAAAACCCATTTGACTTATCTTCACTCCATTTAGGTTCCTGATTGGCGGCACTAGGCTTATAAAAAAAAAAAAAGAAGCTTCTTAGAGAAGCTGATTAAAAGGTGCTTCTGGGGTTGCCTTAGCTGCTTCTCATCAGGCGACCGTTGGGGCATTTATTGCCATTCAAAACCTCTCAACAAACCATTACTCATCCATCTACTCCTCCCGAAAGCATTACTCCTCTCAGCTTCCTCTCACAGAGCCGGAGTTGCTTCTTCTTCATCTTGGGACTTCAACAAACCGTTAGCACCGTTGAGTAGAAGGGGTCGTCGGAGCTGTCAAGTCGAAGACGCCGTCGGTGGTTGGGTCCAAGTTAAGAGGTCGTGCTTTTCTTACCTCTCCCTTCTCAATCCTTGCATGCAAGTACCGTGTCAGGCCCGTCGAGTATCGGCGTCATTGGAGGTCGAAGGAAGCCGCCGCCGGTCAGTGGGTCCCCCTTGAGAGGCCATCATTCTCAGTTGTTCCTTGTGCAGCAGGCTGTAGGGTGTTGCTCCAACGGCTTGTCCTTCCAGTTGGTTGGCCGAATCTGTTGGTCAGTGTTGGCATCCGTAGTCGGTGGATCTAATGTGGTGGCCGGAGCTCGTGTGGGCTGAATCTCTTTGCTCTAGTTTGTTTTGCTCTGCTCTTTGGCATCTATTCATAAGCATGTGATCAGCAAGTTCTTGCTTGCTTCCCCTGTTTTTTTGGCTTTCAAAGTTACTTGCTTTGAGATCCATTCCCCTGGTGTTTCTGTGCGTTGCTTGGAATTGTTTGCTCATGTGGTAGAGGTTGATCGATGTGTGTTTGATGATGGTGTGTTTTGGTAATTTGAAAGTTTGGTTGAGGGAAATGCATCGGTCTGGCTTTTAAATTTACAGTTGGCGGAGTTGTTGTGTAAAATTAGATAAGTCCAATACTCTATATGGCCGTTGCAAAACGATGGGTGAGAATAATGTGAAACTGTTGCCACTTCTCTCCTCATCTCTTTGCTCTTTCTCCTCTTTGTATTATTTTAGCCGTTCATAATTATGTTGAGGTCTACATCTGTGAGCAAAAGGGGAAAGTAAAAGCACTAGACAGTGGTGATAATACACAAGTTAGTCTGAGCATATAATTGTATGTGTTATATCAACATACCACAGTTGCTAAAGCAAAAGAGATATACATAACTCACTTTCGATCCCTTTTTTCCCCTGCTCTGTCTGTGGCCATCCTTGTATTTTACTTTCACTTTAGCATGTGTTTGATTCTCTGTTGAAAAACTGATTATGTAGTGTCCATACGCTCATCACATCTATTATGCAAATTTTTTTTTTTTTTAAATAAACTGTTTTCGCTGAAGGCTGAGGAGCTGATTTTTCCCTCGCAAGCTTCCAATTGGTTGTTTCCGTTAGGCCCAAGCTTGTCTGGCTTCATTCATGTGTTTTTTTTTTTTTTTTTTTTTTTTTTTGCCTTTTATTTTATCCCAATTCATAGTTTTGTTTCCATTTGCACAAATAGTTAATGAAAGATTTGGCTTCCTTAAATTTTTTGACCCTCTTGTATAGTCTTTGCTCTTATCTTGTAGTAATTGCTCCCCTGGTCTCTTAGGTATGAAGCATTGCTTAGGTGTTATGAGTATGACCCAAATTGTCTGAAATTAGTCTATTTGGGTTGTTATCAATAAACTTATGTTAATTTATTTGTTGAATTAATTATTTTATATTAATATTACTTAATAAAAGTAATAGTAGCGAACTTTCTTTCTCCTTCCAATGTTATGTATCATATTGAAATTTATGATGAATTTCAACTGGGCCATTTTTTTTACTGATCAATTGTTGACATAGAAATATGAACAAGAATAAAGGTAAAGCATTATCAGATGTAAGTTCTACTATGATTTTCATCGAACTTTGCATTGAGTAAATATACAAGAAAGAATGTCTAGGATCATCATTTACGAAGGATTGGTGGAAGAATATTTTGTCCGAATTTAATAAAAAAATAAAAAAGTCAAATGACAATAAACAATTGAAAAATCAGTTAGATAGCTTGAAGAAAGAATGGAAAGTGTGGGACAATTTGTTCTCAAAAGAGAGTGGTATATCTTTTAACTCTGCAAGGAATATAGTGATTGTAGAAGATGAGTGGTGGGAGAGGAAAATAAAGGTACAAAATTGTTGTTGTTGTTAGTATTATTATTTGTGATATAAAAAATTGTTGTTGTTAAAGATAAGGCGTTGATTTTGGTAACTTGTATGCATGCAGGAGAATTCCGACTACGCAAAGTATAGGTATAAAGGCCTCATGTTTGCCAAAGAATTAGAGATACTATTTAAGGATGTTATGACATCGGATGACAGAATGTTCACACCATCTTCTACACAACAGATGTCATTGGGTGATGACGACAACGATGTCTACCGACCCAAAATGGACCTAGAAGAAGGATCAAGAGATAGTAAGGAAGATTTTGTAGATCCTAGTACTAGAGGTAGTGTGGGAGTGACAGCTGATGTGGAAGGAATAACCTTGACAATAAACACTCACCAACCGCACCTAGTGCTTTGGAAAGCAGTGGGAAGAGAAAGAGGGTTGAAGGGTCAAAGAAAGCAAAAAACAAAAAAATGCCAACCTCGAGGGTAATAGCAGACGTGATTAGTAAGATAGCTATGACATCTCATGATAGGGCAAATACCCTAAAAAAGATGTCCACAAATGATGTACAAGTGAGTGACGTCATAGCTGAACTACTGATCATTCATGAGGTTGTTAACGGTGAAGACTTTTCTTTTTGATATTGTAACATGATGATACATCAGATTGCTCGCAACATGTTTCTTGGAATGAATGGAAATAAACCTACCTTCCTAAAGTGGTTGTGGCACCATACTTACAACAGCCTACATCTTCATATTTCCCCAAATCACTGAACTCCATTTTATGTCACTTTTGAAAACTTGGTTATGTGTAATTATAACGATATGTCTGACCTTATATATGTTATGGCAGTACTTACTTTTGTTAGACGATGCAACTATGTTTCATGCCAGTTGTGAATATTACCAACTTCTGCTATATGATGTGAATTTACTTGCACATTTTATAATTGTATTTCATTTCATACAATCTTGGCAACACAGGTTACATCATTCATGATAAGTTCGAGTGGTGAGGATATTTCGAAGGGAACGGAGGAAGTAGGTTCGTCTCATGCAAATAGAATGTCTAAACTCATATCCTTTTTAGATGAAGAGACGAGAGAGTATGAACATGTGGGTTTCTTAATGGCTTAATATCTCGTGCCTTATATTTGCAAAGAGTCATGCAAAACTAGTAAGCAAATAGGTGTAAAGTGGGTGCAAGAGGTATTTGAAGGCCATGATAGAGTTTGTCATGAAAATTTCAGAGTGGAAAAACATGTCTTCTTTATCTTATGCTCTAAATTGGTAGAACATGTGTTACGAAAGACTAAGTACATTGGAATTGAACAAATGGTTACCATGTTCTTATATACAATTAGACGTACACAAGGAAATAGAATCCTGCAAGAACGATTTCAACATTCAGGAAAAATTGTCAGTAGGATCTTCCACATGGCTTTATATGCTTATGTGAATCTATCGACCGAAATTATCAAACCACTTGATCTTGAGTTCCGTCATTGTCACCCAAAAATCTACAATGATCGGCGATATTACCCATATTTCGAGGATGCAATATGAGCAATTGATGGAACTCACATCAAGTGTGTGGTCAATTAGTTTGAACAAGAGAAATATATCGACAGAAAGAGATATCCAACACAGAATATTATGACTGTATGTGATTGGGATATATGGTTCACTTTTGTGTTGGCAGGGTGGAAGGGAATTGTACATGATGCTCGTGTGTTCCAAACTGCTATCTCTACTCCATCTATGAATTTCTCTCATTCACCTCAAGGTATATCTTCAACACTTGCACCTATATTGTGTGTTTGTTTTTTTTTCCTTACATTTGCTATAATTTTACCGTGTAAAAATATTTCATATATTTATTAAGGAAATATTATTTGGTTGATACTGGTTATTCAACATCAGTTGGATATTTTGGTCCGTATAGACGTGAACGTTATCACCTTCTAGACTTCAGGCGACAACGAGGATTTGGAAATCACAACGAGATATTCAATTATTATATTCAAGTTTGAGGACCACTATGCAAAGGACGTTTTGAGTCTGGAAAAATAAGTTTCAGGGATATGAAGCCATATAGTTTTGAAACAAGTCCCCATAGTTTGTACAACAATGGCTATACATAATCTTATCAGGAGAAATTCCCAAATAGATGCGGATTTTTTAGAAGCTGAACGAGGAAATATACATGTTGAAAGTAATAATGATCTAGTTGATGTAGTATCCACATCAACTATTTATAGATTATCTACCACACAAATGAATCATGTTCGTTACAGAATCAAAGACCAACTTGTTATGAATAAGTGATCCAAGAGTGATCCGCTTAATATATGCATTCTAATTTAAATACAACATTATCCATTTTTAATTAAATACTTTAGTGTATTTTCCTTTTTTTTTTAAATAATAATTGAACATGTTGTATTTTATCAAATTTTAATTTTAATTTTTTCACTTCAATTATCACAATATATACAAATAATATATGTGTTTGTGTAGTATTCAATAAAATTCATACTTTTTTCAGTCATTTTCATGAAAACAAGCTTTTCAAACATTAATCCAAACAGGTTTAAGGTTAAAAAAAAATGTCATTTCTACCACCGTCAATCCAAACACAAATCACATTTACAATCTGATTTTTGCAAATATCATATTGCAAAAAAAGCTAATTCTCCACCATCAATCTAAATAAGCACTAAATGGGCCCCATTTGTTGAATGTTACCTACAATTAATTGATTTGAAATTTTTGCTCCATTTTTATTTGTTTATGATTATTTTTATACCCAATAAAAGATAACCATGTTGGTTGCTCCCAGTGAAAAACTTCTTTTCTAAACCCTCACCAGTACCCATTAAAATGTCTTTCCAATTTGCAATTCTCCTACCCAATACTTCCTTGAACGTTTCCCATACAGCAATACTACTTCTCCAGACGAGTGAATGAGACATTCTGTTTTAATTTTTCCGTCTTTTTTCCCCTTCACTTCAGTGTCATCATATTGCTATCGCATTTGTATTTGAATTTCATGAACCCACTACTTACGCAGGTTATAGGGGTTGCGAGCATATTCATACAAAACAAATACTCAAAAATTATGTCCTAAGTTAAAAAGATGAACATAAAAATGAGGTTTTTATTTTTTTGAAGGATTTGAACAACAGTCTGATACAACCAGAAACATAAATATGGAGTAACCTTCAAGTACGAAGGTAGGATCAGCTGCTCACACTACTACATTTTATGAAAGGAATAAAATAATATTCGGACAAAAACTATACGCCACGCAGAGTTCATGGCCAACAAAACCAGAAAACCTATACGCTTGTTCCATTTCATGATCATCTGCAAGATTGCTGGGTCATTTGTGGTCATTCTACAGGCAGGTTCACAAAGATTTCAAAGCAAACGGAGATTTGTTGATGATACATGAGCATGTCCTCCAAAGTGGTAGATACACGCCAAAAAATGGTGATTGAAAAAGTATACAAACCAAGTAGCAACATTGTGGGAGACACAAGACTCATACTACATAGAGTAATAATACACAACAATAACGTTCATTCTAAATATAGAGCAATCACAATCACTAAAAACAACAATGATGCTACTAATACACAATTTACTACATCAAACAAACAAATCCTGCCGAAGCAGCATTACAGATAATGTCACAGTCATGAAATATTGTCATTACCTTGATGAGCCTTTGACTCAAAGAAGAGTCTTACAGTTGAAAAAATAGTAGAAGATTCAGCCATTGCACCATTCCCGTAATCCCCACAAGCCAACCTCTTTGTAACAGGCGGGATGAGATTAATGCCAAGTTCATCAATGGTGATGAGATGCCTTTCTGTGAAAGGATTGCTCCACATAAAAGTGTTCATGGCTGGTGCAACAAAGAGGGGCTTGTTGTAGTCCCATGCTCTTACAATACATGTCAATAGATTGTCACACAACCCTCCGGCAATCTACATCAGCAGATATTTAAGTTAAAACTAAGTGCTTAAATGCGCGTAATGGGAAAAAAATGCCCATACCCCTATTTGGTTGTAAACTGTCATTGCAAATACGATGTAAACTTTAAAAAAATGAACAAGAAGTTCATTAACAGGGAAAAAAACAGCCTGGTCTATATTTAACCTTAGATCATCCAGTTTGGCAAATATGCAATAAATCATATACAATATTTCCATTATGAAGCCGGGTAGAGACACAGATCTGCAAACATTTTTATGTTTAATTACCTTGGCTAGAGTATTTGCTGATAATGGTGCAATCACCATGATATCAGCCCATTTACGAAGCTCAATATGAAGCACGCCATCACCTAGCTTTTTCCAGCTAGACCATTCATCCTCATCAGTATATAGGGTCACATCCTTGGGAATAGCTGTTCTATCAATGAAATGCAAAGATGCTGCTGTGGCAACTCCTTTTACTTCTGCCCATTCAGAGAAACAATGACAGAGATTTGCAAACTTTATTGCAGCAACACTTCCACTTGCAGCAAGAAGAATCCGGGGCTTCCTAGGGCCAGCATTTACTTGCACATACTCTAATGCGTTTGGAGGCTCTGAAGAGGCCATCACACAGCAGATCTCTTATATTGAGGATTGAAAACAGGCGTCTCACTTCACTCAATAGACCTTCAACCAAGAGCAAAAATCCCATTTGAGGATAAAATGAAGTTCCCTAAAAATTTGTGATATTTGAAACTCTTAATGAATAAGTATAAATTCTTTAGATACATGAAAACCTGAAGACACAATATGGTCATCACAACTGGGTATTGCGCTAGTGTATGAACTCTCTCTCACTTGCTCAGTTTCAAACTCTCTATCTCTCTTTTCCTCATTCTCTCAAAGTGCTAAGGTTAAAAAAAAAAAAAAAAAACATGTTGATTCAAGATGAGGTTTACAACTGGGTATTGCACTTGTGTATGAACCAACTTGGTTATTTGGATCTTTAATTCCTATACCTTTTAATATTTTGCTTATTTCCATGCTTGATTTTCAGATAGAGTAGCCAACCTTGAGGCTACCAATCCTATTATTTTGGTTTTAATTCTGCAGTACCATTCAATATAGTGGAAAAAAACTTTTGGCAAGGTTTCTCTAGCGCTCTTAAGCTAACAACCATTTCAAACGGTAAAATCAAAAGGCTAGTGACACTAGTTTCAGCAAAAAGGCATGCCTACCATTAGAATTCAGGGTATAGCTGCCATATATCCAATTATCCTGAATATCTTCTTGCTCTCTTTTCTTACATGATGGCAATGTCCAACATTATGAGGAAAGAAGTTGAGATAGAAATGAGAGGATAATATTAAGATAGACATATACAAAGTAATTATTTCAAAGTGTTGTAAAAAAATAGCTAAAAATAATACCAAAGTGAATAGAAACAATTGATGTTCATCTTGATCCACCTTAAAATTAGAAAAATAAATTCTAAAGATCCAAATATAGTTTAAGATCAGAATGGTATATTTGGGCTCCAAAATAAATCACTCCAACAGTGGATTCTGAAATCATTTGTCTAATTGAATTTGATCATCTAATGTAAAACCCAAGCAACCTACTTTTACCCAAAGACACAAGTTTAAAAAGACTAATGATGTCTACTTTGTTCTTTGGTTAAAGAGCAGGTGATGAAAAGGTGAGGGGCTGAAATGAAAACTTTAAACTGGGCACAATTGCAAAGTTGAGAATGAGGAAACAATAAGCAAACCAAAATAGTATATACAATTGAAAACAAATTCCAGATTCAACACATTCCCACAAATGCACTTCAAATTTTGTGAATTTACTGGAAGGACTACTCAAACCTGTATATTACACGAATACATGACCATCAAAAGAAATGAAAATTTGAAAATTGAAAAAGCAAAGAACTTTTTAACGTAAATAGGAATAGAGAACTGAAAATATGAGACCAAAATGGTCAGTAACACAGTAGAAGATTAGAAAGAAGATATCAAAATATCTTGCTAAATATATAGAAGATTAGAAAAGGTGGCATTAATCCAACAAAAAGCAAGATAGCAAACAGGAAAAGACAAAAAATGTAAGGCTGCAGAGAGAAAGAAAGGGGAAATGAAAATGAAAGAAGAAAGTGCAATAAGCTGAAGGGCGAGATGCTTTGGCAGTCCATTAAGTTGAATCTTCTGAAAATTAAAAATACATCCTAATACAAATCAAGATCAAACAAAAGGCATATGCCATATCCCACAAGGGGAAAACATTTTGAATGCCAAACAGAAATCTCGCATCATTCTCTCATCAACAATTCAACACA
This sequence comes from Inga laurina, assembly GCA_963855925.1. Lineage (NCBI taxonomy): Eukaryota > Viridiplantae > Streptophyta > Magnoliopsida > Fabales > Fabaceae > Inga > Inga laurina. The sequence continues at coordinate 38,238,699 of OY979703.1, read as the reverse complement.
GACAAATATTGGGAAGGTACTCCAGTGATCGGAGTCACTGTGTTAATATCAAATTTCCATTTCATCATATAATAACACCACATTGTGTTCAGCTCATCAAATACCATCATTATCTTGCCTTTCAAGGGCTTTCTCTAGTAAGATCGTCCCCCTGCCCCATAACCCCCAACACACAAGGAGAAAGCATCTTGAAATTCAGATTATCTTTCAAGATCACAGCCACAATATTAATATCAACTTTCAAGATCATCTTTCAGTAGCAATCCGTTATTTTCAATTTTCATTTAATGTAAGTTCACTGTTGCTGCTCTAAACTCCTAAAAATTACATGGAATAGAAGCAAACAGAGAAACACAGATTATAAACATAGATCCAACGGAATGGAAGCCAACAGAAATCAAACCATCGAGATAAGATACAGATGTATGCAAAAGTTATGAAGGGCAATTGATGCTTATCCCTAGTATTCTCTTTTTCAGCCCAAGAATGGCGAACGGAATTACAAGGCAACAACAGTCTGAAATGCGAAAGACACACGGTGGAGTGAAGAGTGGAGGAGGGACAAGTTAGAGAGGGGAGAGAGGCAAACAGCAATTGTTATGGTATTAGCCAAAGAAATGAGAGAGACGGGGGAAAGAGAGAAGAAACAGAGGAATTAGAGGAGAACAAGAGACAGAGGAGAAACTGAATAGCTAGGCATTCTCATTAGGAAACAATCAATCAACAAGTCTGAATTACAATAGGCTACTGATATATTTATAGCCTTAGTTCACCTATAATCACCACCTCTCATTAAGCAGTCTAATGCCTTCTAACTGTCTAATGGCTGACTGCCTCTAACATAACTAACTTTTAAGCTTTTATTATATTTCCATATCAATACCCCCTCCCAAAACATCCTTGCCCTCAAGGATGGTTGAGAATAACAAAATACAAAACTGGACCTCAAAAATACAATCTGATAGAATGAAACCAAACTGAAACATAAGCTTCATCAGCCGCTAGATTCTGGAAAATTTTCTGGTATACAATTCTGGAACTTGAGCTACTGCACTTTTCACGCCTTTCCTTTCTACTTAAAGAACAAAACCTTCCATAGAGCATTGTGATTAACTCTCCCCTGAACCAAGTCAGAACCAAGCATCTTGCAGCCACAACCAGAAAAACCCAATTAGAAAATGATCTTGTAGGCCTCGTAGGTAAAACCCATGAAAGCAACAACTTTGGGACTTCTTCAAAAATCAAGTCCATACACTCATTTGGAATTATCAACCCCAGTGCCCCTTCAAAATATCTGTGACACTTATAGGGAATGCAAGACAGCTGTGATGAGTTTGTATCAGAGGAACATGAAACGCAAGAAACTTCTTTGCTCAGGAGAAAAAATGACAACGAGCAAGAAGTTCCTGTCATTCTTAAAGATGATGGGTATTCATCACCTACCCAAGAATGTTTTGTCAATGCTGGAACTTCTATCGAAGAACAAGACAAACTTCTTGAAGCCTCTGTTTCTCAGCAAGATACCAAGAGTACAGATGAAGTTCGAACTCAAGAAGTTGGTGGGTCTTGTTCGAACTCCACCCAAGAATGCATCGAGGTGCTAGAAGCCAAAGAGATATCAAATATGGCCGATACAGACAAGTTCACATAAGAAATGAGAGAGAAGAGGGAAAGAGAGAAGAAACAGAGGAATTAGAGAAGAAGAGAGAGGCAGAGAAGAAACTGAATAGCTAGGCATTCTCATTAGGAAACAATCAATCAACAAGTCTGAATTACAATAGGCTACTGATATAGTTATAAAAGTTCCCCTCTAATCACCGCCTCTCATAAAGCAGTCTATTGCCATCTAACTGTCTAACGGCTAACTGCCTCTAACATAACTAACTAACTTTTAAGCTTTTATTATATTTCCATATCCGCCATACATTCAAGTACTAAAATACTTTGCCCAAAAAGAGAACTGAAGGTAGTGTTTAGGGGCTTTTTTGGAATCTAATCGTAATTTATAATCTACTTCATTTCATAATTCATAAATATTTTATTTATTTGTTATTCGATAACAAATAACTTAAATAGTGAAAAATAGGTATTTTAAATCATTTTTAATTATCCATCATCCCTGCACTGGGAGCCTTATGTACTAGGCCGCCCTTTATATTAATTATCCATGCAATTTTTATCTAATAACAAAAGCTTATAAACAAAAATTAATATAAAATATGAATAAATTTCATGTGATGTAGATTATTATTACTTTATTTTCTAATATGTTCTTACTAAGTTATCATGTAGAAAGAAAAGTTTGAACAAAAAGATTTTATTCATAATCTTCCATCTAAATTAGCTAATACAAGCTAAGTCTAAAACTGGAATAAAATACACATCATCCATTCCATTCCATTAATTTTATAATAACTATTAAACAATGTTGTCCAATTAATTAAAACCCCCAAACAATAGAACATTACATTCCATTTGTATCCAAAAGCAAAAAGAACACTACATTCCATTTCCCAGTTCCAATCCACTCCATTCCATTTCTAATGAGCCTTTTGTTCCATTCCATCTGAACTCTCAAAAATACTGAAGGGGGGACAGTGTATTTAATGTTTTGGCGAAACAAAGATACAGTAACCAACATTCTATTTCAATCCATTCCATTCTGGATGGGGTTTAGAGCAGTTCGATCACTAATAACAAGAAGGTAATCTGTCTCAAACAGTCACAATGTTTTAACCGAATTAACAGAAATGACTGAGAAGACAGCATTTAACAATATTGGCCAAAGAAAGTAAGATTTTTTTTAACAAAAAAAAAAATGAAAATCCAGAAATCAAGTATCACCATTTTGCAAAGGCATAGATTCACTTTGTTCTACCATGGGAGAGGATACCATTACACAAAACATGGAAACAAGACCTATACAGAAGCATGCACAATAAGAAATCGATCATACCCCTTAATCTTTACTTATGTAAATCTTTACTTATGTACCCAATGAGAAAGCGCCACAGATGATGTTTGAACCACAGCACTGATGCGAGCCGTCTGGTAGCTTAGGGAGTGCGACTGATCTGAGAGATTAGGGTGGGAGAGACAAGAGAGCTCCACCGACGGAGAAATAGGGTCACGGCTGAACGGAGTGGAAATGCGGGAGTTTAGGCATAGATAGAGTGAGTGTGAGAACGAGCGATTGAGGAACGAGAGAGCGAAGAACAGAAAGTTGCGTGAGATTGGTGAATTGGGAGAGACGAGAGACGGCAGATTGAGCGTGACTCTGAAGACGAAGTCCGAGAAGCAAGAATTGTGTTTAGCTTTTAATTTCAAGTGTCCAGTTTCCACCGTAAGCCACTCCCATGAACAGCGCATCTATCAGCACCTGAAGCTCATCATCTGAAACGCACCGTATGGATTAGGGGAAGAATCAGGGCCGTTGGATCCTCCACATTTCAACACAACTGGGATCGACAAGTGGAAGAAGAAGGAAGAGAGAACAGAATAAAGGAAGATAATCAGTGCATTGTCCCATTCTAAACAAACGCAGGAACTGAATCATGTAAAGGTGAAATATATGGACAAATAGTTGAACTAAGCATTTTTGAAGAACCAAAATATACATTTCATCTACAAATAACTTTAACTAAGATTATCTGACATTTCTCCAGCTGTTACCAGATATCGCACCCAGGATTCTATGGATAGAACATTCAATAATTTTTAGTTTATAGCATAGCTCAAGATTCTACACCAAAACGACTTTTCTGAGATATAATTAGTGATCTAGATGCTTTCTTAACCTTGTACAATTAATAGAAAAGTTAAAGATAAAACAGCAAAATAATTTAGCAGAGCAGGTAAAAAAAAAAAAAAACATGCCAGAAGAATTGTGGTGCTATAATTACTCAACAGTTTAGCAACAGAACGAAAAATTGGTGACGCATCATCTATTCATCTCCTTATGATCAAACCATTACCTAAAGCAGGACTATAGAGAAAAAGAGAGAGAAGATCTCACCTAAGGCCACTATGCATCAATTACTGGATCTCGATCGTCGTTCATATCTCTCCCCTTTCGCCGTTATGTGTCTCGTCCTCAGTACGCAGGTCAGATTGAGGCAAAAAATCACTGGAGCTCGATCGCAGTGTGAGTTGTGACTACGCCCTGGGCATCGTGCATTAATCACCACAGCTTGATCACCGTTCCCACCTCCCCTTTCGCCGTCGCGTGGCTGGGCTCAGATTGAAGCAAAAAGCCCTAAATCCCGGTTAAAGTCGACGGCCTTGATCATTTTATAGTGAACGGCTCAGATTGGATCACTTAAATCCAACCCATGTCGTTTCGGGTGTTGCGTTTTGGCAACGTGGGGGAAAAAAAAGACAGCATATATGAATATTCATTGACTCATATCAGCATCTATTTAGTTACATTTAATTATTTTTTCTATTTTCTTCTCAAGCCAACTTATTGTATTAGTGTGTATTTGGTTGAGCTTATTTTTAGATAATAAATCCTTATTACGCAAGCCGAGATAAAATCCCTCTCACATACTTACCTCGTATATCATGAATCACGATTTATAAGCACTTATTATCCAAAAATAAGTTATTCCAAACGAGCACTTAGTTTCCTATTCTTACTTATTCTACAAGTTTTACTTGTCGCTTAAGTTTACTGACACATCAATAATGACTTGTAATATAAGATTATTGAAGGCCTGTAAATATAGGCTATGTATAAGTATTATGGACACACAAAAGTAAATGAAAATTAATTTCTCTTTCTCTCTTGAATTTTCTCTACTCTTTCTTTTGTTCTCTATCTCTTATTTTAGATATGTTTTTATTTTCATAACACCGATCTTTTTATTTACTTTTTTGTCAATTTTTTAACAGAATTTAGATTTTTTTAATATGAAAAACCGCATCCAGCCATGTTAATCAAAATTTATTTTTAAAATAACCAAATAGAATCAAATAAAATAAATAAATTAAACTTAAATTTAGTAAATATCTATTCATATAAAATTACTATGCATCCCCATATAAAAAATCTAATAACTAAAAAATCCCCTAAAATGGGATAAATAACTCTGAGGCCTCTAGGGACCTGGTTGTACATAAATTTTTATATGCAATTGCCAAATCATCATAAATCATTAAAAAAGTGAAGGTAAAACATGAGCCATGAAGACCAGTAGGAGTTAGATCTAGTGAATGTGTTAATCTCTCACAATGTGTGGCAAATTAAGTTTCATATCCCCTTGAAAGAAGTGTTTGATCATGCCTTAAACAAAATTACCTTAAATAAAAGGATATATATATATATATATATATATATATATATATATATATATATATATATATATATATATATATATATATATATATATATGCGTGTGTGCGTGCGCAGGCGAGTAAAAAAGAAAAAACTCTAAATAAATACCATTTGAACTTATAAAACTCTAAAAAATCTGTTAACACATGGAAATAACACATAATTCATTAGGAAGAAATATAGGATTTTGCAATGTTATTCTTTTACCAAAATGCCCCTCATTTTTTATTTTTAAAAAAGGCAAGGTCCCCTCGCCTCCTAGAGCTCTGCCAATAGCAGCCTCCCGTGCGGAGCTCTACTAGCTGTCACCTCCCATGCGAAGCTCCGTTAGCCCCCATCATGCTGGCAGGTCAGCTGTCGGAGCTCTAGTGACAACTTAAGCAATGCGATTAACTACTTGAGTATGTGTGTGTTTGATTGCAGCTTTTGGGTTTCCTTAAGCCCAATTGGGCATTCAAAAACCTAATTGCTAGCTGTAGTTTTGTTTTTTCATGTTTGGTTGATAAGATCAGAGATTGGGCTTTTGAGAAATTTCCCACTATTCTTGCACATTTGTCAAAAGCTCAATAATGGAGCTTGTATCAAAAGCTCGATCAAAAAATATTACTGTTAATAATCATTGACATTCCTGCGTTATGCCAAGTGTCACGGGTAACATTGCCCTTCAACAGTTTGTGGTTGATTTTAATTTCAAGCAGGTAGAGCGTGGGTTTAATTTCGAGTTAAGTAATATTAAAACCATGATATTGTTGAAAACAAATATTCTAACTATATGTGTTTCCCAAAAAAAAAAAAAAAGATTATGTGAAGTTTTTAATATAAGACATATTTACCTAATTTAATTAGATTAAAAAAGTTAATTAATATGATGTGTATTTTTTAAAATACCCTAAACATATTTCTTCATTCCCTCATTCTCCTTCTTCTTTGATTATTATTGAAGGAGCATCAATAGGATAAATTAGACGAGATTGACAAATACGAAAATTACTTCTCATATTCGGATTTAAGATCAACTCTTTAAATATGTGTTATATCAAAAACATGAAGAGTATATGATTTAACATTTTCATGAGTAAATGTATCCTCCTAATTCTAATAGAAATAATCATGTAGGCACACAGTCGGACACAAGTCCGTATTATTTGTGCAACAATGACTCTACATAATTTTATTAGGAATTTGTTAATTATTACTTACTTTTAGATATTTTATTAATATGATAATATTACATCTTATTATTTATTTAGATTGTATTTAGATATATTTACTAATTGATAATATAAAAGATATTCTGCATATTATTAGTTTATTATTTTGATCAAATTAAATGTTCTAGATGTTATTTGATTATTCTACATATTATCTGTTTAATACATTTTTAATAATTCTGTTAAAAAAAATAGATTTTTGATAAAAATATCTCCTGATTATAACCCGCATGTGATTTAGATAGAGATTTAGTTTAGTGTTACTTACTTGGCCAATAAGTCATTACAAACCTTGATGAAAGGTTATAAATAGCATGAGCCAAATTAAAGCAGATTACAATTTTTCTCCTCACTCTTTAAGGGTGTCTGAGGAGTGAGGATTATCCCCAAACCATCAATGTGCTTTATCTTTTCATTAAAAGAATCCATAATCCATTTTCCTCTCACTCTTCTTTTACAGTTTATTCTGTCTTCACTGTGCTTTATCTTTTCGTTAGAAGAATCTATAATCCATTTTCCTCTAACTCTTTTTTTCAGGGTTCAGGGACCCGGACCGGACCGACCGGTCCGGCCTGGAACCCGCCGGACCGGTCACTAGACCGGTCCGGTTCCCGGTCCGGTCCGGGTCCCAGTTTTAAAAAAAAAAAAAATTTACCTTTTTCCTTTAGAATTTCATACTATAAGTCTAAAATTTTCAATTACTCACCGGTTTGGTCCCGGTTTAGCTCCGGTTTGGCCCCGGTTTGACCCACTGACCCTTAACCCAGTACCCCGACCGGTTCAATACCCGGTCCGGGTTTTAATACCTTGCTTTTTTTATAGTTTATTCTATTATAGGTTGACTAGACTGCACTCAAAATCACTATGGCTAAAAGCACTCAAGTCTTCTGTTGTTGCTCTTCATTGTAGAATATACATTGTGTATTATTTATGTTTTTATTTAGTTTATTCCAACATATTTATGTTATTATTTAATTTATTCCAATATGGTATCAGAACAGATTGATTTCCCTCTACTTAGTGCCGTCTGGGTTCATTTTGTAAATCGTTTTCAAAATATCGCGACTTAATCTTGATAGATCTTGTCTTGACCCATGTTTTAATCGATCTTAATCTGGGTTTTCTTGGATTCTTTTGAGCATATGTTTGTTTTTCGAGTTTTGAGATTTTGAGGTTGGTCTTGGATATATGTTTAATTTTTTGAGTTTTCCCCTATTTTTCCATGGCTGCTGTCATGGTTTTGACACTGTCTCTGTTCATGTTTTAAATCTTGAATCCTTGTTCAATCTTAATACATATCTGTTGAATAATCTTGCACATTGTATTTTGGATTGTTTTTTTGTGATAACTGCTTGGGAAATCACTATTTTCCAAGGCCTGGAGTCGTTGGAAAAGGTTCACCTGCATCTGCAGGACCGGCGGCTGGATTCGGGTTGGGCGCAGGTTACGCCGTTAAGGCAGGTCAGGTTGAGGGATCCGGATGGATGAGAAGACGCATGAAACGACATCTTTTGTATGAGGATCTGTTCTCCTGGCCTTGACTTGAGCTTCGTGTTTTTGGGCTTTTGTTCGCCTTTATTTTTATTCTTTTTCATATTTATTTGGATTTTGAGCTCGTGTAATATTCTTTTTATTTAATCCTGATTCCTAGGCTGAGACTTGTTTTCGGCTATGTATAACATTTTGTGTTTTTAGTTAAACGAGCTGGTCCTTCCCGTGCGTTGCACGGGGAGTATTGAATTCAAATTGTTAAATCAGTAAATACACACACCATTTTCTGTCACTATTGAACGACAGGGCTGACAACAATTGATAAAGTGAATAATCATGTTGCAATAGAGCGGATCGGTTGTATCAAAGTTTAGTCCATCAAAACATACATGTCTATAAATGAAATTGAGAGAGAAACAATAGTAAAGAACAGTTACAATTGTCAACACTGGTTGTAGCTGATCAACACACATTTCTAAACACTTCCTTGTATACAACATTCTTAGTAGTCTTAATTGGTCCGTTACCATCTTCTCCCACAACAATCTTCAGACCATCCATGCTTCGTACCCTTGATAATGCAACATATAATTGGCCATGAGTGAAAATTGGTTTTGATAAATACAATCCAACATGTCTTAAAGATTGGCCCTGACTTTTGTTAATTGTCATTGCAAATGAAAGTGTAATTGGGAATTGTCTCCTTTGCATGCGAAATGGCCATCTAGATTCAGAAGGATTCATGTCCATCCTATGTATCAACACCTTTTCATTTGGCCTAGAACCATTTAGGGAGACCGCTTCAATAACCTTATTCCCTATCATAGACACACGCAGCCGTGTTCCATTACATAAGCCTGCTGCTTGATCAATGTTCCTCAGTAACATGATTGGTGCCCCAACTTTTAGTACAAGCTTGTGAGGTGGCAAACCTGAAGAAGTGATAGTATTCAAAAATTCTGTTGTGTAGAGGTTGTCAAAACTGTCAGAATCTTCAGTTGATTTGCAAACTGAATCACAGCTAAGAAACTCAAATTGATCTCCTGGTAGCATAGCGCACATGTGCTCATTGACCTTAGCAACCATTTCAATGGTTGGGGCTAGGATTGCTCTGTCATTGAAGTACTCATTGGTTGTAAGATTTGCCAGAAGGTCTTCATATGTTGCATGGACAATGGCATTGAGTGGATCATGGCTATTTTGTACCATCACTTTATTTGGGATTTCTATATCAGCAACACCATCAACAGAGTCACCTATATTACCATCACCAACATCTAGTAACCATCTTGAAAACCATTCTCTTTTTTCGTTAACACTACTATCATTTGAAGCGTTGAGTCTCATGTTTTTTGTTAAACGAAAAACGGTACAGTGCTGCCACAAGTGCGATGAATTTATGCAAGCATTAACTATGGATGCTCTTGTTCCTTTCGGAATAACAGGAAGTATTTGCCTAAAATCTCCACCCATAATGATGTATTTACCTCCAAAAGGCCTTCCACAATGCATTATATCCTTTAGTGTCCTGTCAAATGCTTCAATACAATAACGTTGCACCATAGGAGCCTCATCCCATATAATTAACTTCGTGTTCTTAATTAGGTTTGCTAATGGAGAGTTTTGCCAAATTGTGCACATTGAGAACTCAGTAATTTGTATTGGTATTGCAAACCTTGAGTGTGCTGTCCGTCCGGAGGGTAGTAATGTTGCAGCAATCCCACTTGATGCAACAGGAAGGACTATATCTCCTTTGGCACGAATTGTAGACGCCAAAGCATTCCATAAGAATGTTTTGCCCGTACCACCATATCCATAAACAAAGAAGAAACCACCGTCAGGTGATTCCAATGCTTCCATTACTTTGTCATACACAGCCCTTTGATCTGCATTAAGTGCTTGCAGAAATGTTTGCACTTCTGAGATTAAAGCATCTCTATCATAACTTAGCTCCTACATAATAAGATGGTTGCTTACATCAATGGTTGGTAATGCAGTTGGTATTGGGAGTGTGTTGAAGTCATGTAAAGTCTTCCCATTAAGACGGAGAAGGGCATCAATTTGTGTCAGTGCTGCTTGTTCCTTTGTACTATCTGGGACTTGTGAACCTAATTTAGGTGACATAATATATGTATGAACAATTCACTTAATAATAATAGAACACAAATATTGAACGTAATATATGATGTTTTATAAACCGTTAATCAGGGAACGCACCTGAATTGATTTTGCTTTCCCGGTGAATGTAGAGCATGTCCTCAGAAAGCAACTTAGAGGATTCTTTCCAGACATAATGAGGACGTTGTAATGAACCACAAAGTAACATAGTAACAAATAGCTTCCTTAAGGAATGACCAGATGCCCAGAAAGATGCTTCTTTCAGAGCAGCAACATATTCACTATCATCATCCAACAAACCATATGCAAAACATGCCTCTTTGAATGTATTTTATTTTAACCCATCAACTGTTTTTATCTGATCAAAAGAACTGGGGCCACGGACTTGTGTTAGAAGCATACGCAGGTAATATAGTTCACCAGAAGATGGTGAAACATGAGCCATTCTACCTATAGAGAATCCTCTTTTCCTTCGTTTCCATTGCCGCTTATCCCTCTGATAAACATAGTGGTTTGGGAATTCAGAGTATGTAAGTGTTGCTGCAAAAGTGTCATGAGCATTAATTTTCATCCATGAAAGAAATTGCGATTCACAAACACGGGGTTTGTCCATTAGTTCAGAAATGTCTGCTGTACTGGAGTAAATGACAAATTGTTGATTTGGGAGATGAAAACTGAGTCGTTCAACAGCAGGGTACCTATGGTGAATGTTAAACCCAAAAATCCGCCAAGATGCTTCACAGGCTGAAATATAACGACAGTTATAATATTGTTGTATCTCATCAATGACTTTTCGACCTGTCCCATCCGTTGTACTATCAAACAATCCAACCACAACTCTATCATTTCCCTTGCTAATATACTTGAATAAGTATTTAATAGCAGTTGACTGATTGCATTTTTCAACATTTATGTGTGCTTGAAACATTTGAAGTATAGTAGGATTATAAGGCACAACGTACCGGTTGTCTAAAGGGATGCCTTTTAACTGAATTGATTTTCCATCATCCCTTCACCTATATGTTGGATAACCATCATCATCTATTGTTGTATGCTGAATGAACCTCTTTGGGAAATACTTTGTGCATTTCTTGTCTTTCATGCATGGAGCATTATGCCTATTTGTTCCACAGGGGCCATGAAGCATGAATTTCTTAACTAAGTCATACAGAAGTGGTGAGGACTTCTCATCGGGTATTTCTGCACAAATCATCTTGTCGATCAACTCAGGATCTTTTATCTTGTCGTTTGCGTCTAGGAACAAAAGGATATGTGCATAAGGCAAACCTCTCTTCTGAAATTCGATAGTGTACACCTCTGTGACATGGAAAAGAAGAAGTGATAGTAAGTGGATCTGAAGTGGTATTTAAATAAAAGAATGGTAGTACAATAACGTATATTAATACCATACCTGCACAAATAGTTCCAAAAATCTTGTCTCTCTTCAACACCTTCATTAATGATGCAAGCTTCATCTGAAATATCCTAGATAACATATGTGGGCAATCAGAAGGATGTAGATCATACTCATCACAATATCGCGTTATTTCAGGCCATGCTGGATTGCAAGTGAAAGTAATGAACAGGTCTGGATAACCAACAGTTCGACAAATGGCCATGGCATCTTGGTAATTCCTGATCATATATCTTGCTCCTCCTGTGAAAGATGATGGGAGTATAATCCTCTTTCCTGTCGAAGAAGCATTTCTTTCTCCATTTATGACTGCATCGGATAATCCTTGGTACAAATCAGCTCTTAGATCCTTCTGGTGGGTCCTTACCCACAACAATCTTTGTGACTCAATCATCGTATACCCATCAACAATGAACTGCTGGAGCAACCTTGAAGCATGATGCAATGAGCAAAGTTCGTTACTCCTAACCATTAATCTGTAACTGAGGTACTCTCGAACACTAACTCTTTTACGTGTCTTCGTGGTAAGTAGTGTATTTTCTCTATGTTGAATGTCATCCCTATAACCATCTTCACCATAAGGAAAAAGTAGAGGGTATTGTAGAGGTAGGTATGAGGCATGCAATTCATTGATGCGTTGAAGATTACCTTCATGTGTTTGCAAAATTATATCCCTCACATGGAAATCCAAATCTATGTCACCTACTATTAATGCTGCAACCTCTGAGGCAGATGGTAAATTGTACAATCGACCATCGTGTTGTCTACTGCCAATCAAGATCATTTTCAATGGACTTGGACTTCTATTGCTTAGCATAGTTGATGCTAAGCGAAATTGCTTCACATAGGGATTGATGTCATCTAATTGGTTCTTTATTTGATCGACAATTAATGGATCAATTGACTCCTCATTTTGATGCTTGCTATATTCACCAAAAAACATTAAAGGTTAGTAGCTATGTAGTGTTAAAAGGAACAATGGCATAAGTTAAGATTAGACAATTTACGAACCTAACAGCAGCTATTCTATTGGAGACTTCATTATCAGTGTCATGAATGTAGAGTTGAGAATACACAGGTGTCGCTCCTTCAGGTGGCATTAAATTGCCAATCGTATGATAATTCATCCCCGACAACACAAATGTGTATGGTCCACCACCTGAATTTATTGAATGATCTATTTTTCCTCCCATTGATGTGAAAGAGAACATGTTGTTATACTGCCTTATATTTGAGTGGAAATTTCGAGACAGTGCTGAATGTTTGTCAAAGAATAAGCTCTCAAACAAAGGTGGGGGTGTTTTTACAGGAGGTAACACAACCTTGCCTTTCAAACAACATAGGGAAAATGTATTCACAATGTGTTGCTTCCTATCTTTCTTCACCCTTTCATTAAACCAAAGCTGTGCATCACAAAACTTGCATTGATATATTGGGTCCCCTTCATCTGATTCGAAATGATCAGCAATTAAAGTAAATGTCACTTATAATTGTATGAAAGTTGTTTTAAGTCTACGCAATTTGAAAAAGTGATCAACAACACTTACCTTGATAACGAACTTGGTCAGAGTGTTGTCCAACTCTTTCATTATTACTCGAACAATGTTGGTCTTGGGACTGGTTCGAATCTTGAGCTGCCACCATCAATTATGAATGTTACTTTATGTGGAGTGCATAATTATTCAATAACTGGACTCATGTGTTGTAAAAGAGAAGTTCAATTAGGAAGGGGTTGTGACCTGGACAAAGTTCAGATTCATCGTCCTCAGAGTTGCTAGCTTCACTTTGTTCCAACTCAAAATTGAACTCAATGTTATGATAATGTTGTTGTTCTTGATCAGCTAATGCACGAAAAAAACATGGTACACAAACAACGAATATGAAAAAATTAATGTCGTGCACTTTTCTATATAACTATGTAATGAAACCAACACGCAGATGTAGAAAAATGAAACCCAAGTGACAGCATATGGTAGTATGCATCTTCATCCTGTTGGGATGGTAATATGCAATTATAAATGATTAGTGTATCTAGTTGGAATGCAGAAAAATGAAACCCAAGTGACAGCATATGGTAGTATGCATTCGTTGGATGTCATTAAAAGTACACGGGTTACGGGAAAGTTATACTATGCTGGAAAAACAATAAGATAAAGGGAAACAGCATTTCATAAATGTGTGTAATGGCATTGAACAGCTAACCAATGGGGAGCGTTTGGGAAATTGTATTTTGCCTATCAGAACTTTGACCAAGGTATATTGTTGCATCCTTCTTAGTCCTTCTATGTTGCACATGGACTTCAGTCTGCTGGAAGCCACTCCGTCTAGCACTTTTACGCGCGAAAACGTGATCCAAAGAGGCATTAACAACATCATCTGAATGTAAACATGTGTACTTCATGAAACCCCACATAAAGATAGGCAATTTTTTTAATGCACGTTATTTCCCCATTGGCTTCCTTTCAACCAACAAATAAGACTGAACAAAAATCTGTAAAATAAACTAAGACACATATTCACGCCATTGAGAAAGTGTCAAATGCAATAAACCATTCAACCGACTCTAAACCTGCATAATGGCATACCATTCACATGACTAACTGCGGACTGATGAAGGCCACAGTGGCTATTAGAATGTTGGCCTTGGTTTATTGTGGTAGACATATTTTCACTTGCATCTTCATTTTGAGCGACATACTGGTCTAACGCACTCCGCCTTGCACTCTTACGTTTGAACACATGGTTGAAAGACTCATTAATGCTATCAGCTACATGACAGCAAGAGTTTTGTATATATTGAGTTCAGTTATTCCTCAGACTACGTTTGAACTAATAAGGAAGAGAAAAAATTTAATCTTGTTAGAGGTGCATGAATGGTACCTCCATAACGTGTAGTTAAATTTGTTTGGACATTAGTGACGTCTTGTAAAACACACGACCGCTTGCGTCTGCGTTTACAATCCAAATGGGTTTGAGAAATCTGTGTATGCAGGACAGACGGTTGTGTATAGGCCTGTTCCTGTGAGGATGGTGTGTTCTGGTGGGATTGACCAATGACTTCACTGTTAATATTCTGTAAGGCATGGCATTGATGAGGGGCATGTTCTTCATTTATGGGGCTGCTCTTAAAAACATGCAATAGAGGCGTTGAGTTCTCTGTTACATTGAGGAGAAAATAACGGTAAGTAAGCATAAGTTTTCTGTTGGAGGAAAAATTGACATGGATATACAGAAGAGCAAACCTTTGTCCATAAGAAGATTTGATGTTCATGTGTTACTTTGAAGGCGTAGTCCACACCATTTGTCAAATGTTGGAAGCTATGCGAGGAAGAAATGCCTTGTAGTGTAGCCTGTCTAGGTTCTCACAAGGGAGGATCATTGGGAAGCTAGTCAATACACCAGGCGGCACATGGCAGTAATGAACAAATGGAACACATATGGACAAAACACTTTAAATTGATGACAATGACATCTGTAGAAATAGCCGCACCTTGGCCAACGCAAAAGTAATTTAAAAATGAAGGAAATGTGTAGGGCAAGTTGGACTATTTCATTGCCATAAACATGTGGTTTGAATCATAAAGCACCATGTCATAACATTGCTGTTTAGTTTCACCACATGAGTTTATGAAGGATTAATCTTCCAGGACTTTAAGATGGAATTATATATGGCCATCTGATCTTATGGGTCTGTTTCGCAACAGGGAAAGCGATGGAATGGACTGTTTTTTATGAGGTGGCTTTAAAGAAATAGGAGAAGTGTGGTTATAAGAAAGAGGTGGTAGTGTTCAAGCTAAGTGTGGAATAAATGAAAAAACTTTTTTTAAATTTTTGCTGCCACATGTAGGTGCATTGTGGCTACATGTGTGTTCTTATTATAAATGTTATCAGAACTTGCTGGCACATGAGGCGGGAAAACGTTTAGCGTAAAGGTTTCACTTCTTGAAGTTTACAACTATTTACAATACATTTAATCGCATTTTAACGATAATTCCAGAGCTAAATATAATGTTTTGAACTATTCAAAAATTATAATTATAGTACTATAAATATACACCCATGTTAGTTTTATAGTTACATCATATGGACCTGATATTAATTTCAATTGATATATGTGTGAATGCCTTGCATGATGGGTTGTCAACTGATTTAAGGTACTTGGTTCCACAGTAAAGATTTTCGGGACACTGTGATTTATATCTGTTTTTAAGGTTGCAATTTTCTATCATATTGATTCAATAGTCAACTTTGATCCATGGAACATTCTGACCAGAGGTAGAATTTACGAACGCGTCCTGTGACTTACAGTAGGTGCGAGAAGTTTTGAAAGTAAAAACGTGGAATTGATTGCAAAAGAAAGGGAACAAACTGAAGTACAGAAGACGTAAAAAACGGTCACAGCCGTGCAGGGGAACAAAATGAAAAACTGATGCTGATACAAATGACAAAGGATCACCTAATCCTAATGTGCAGTAGAAAAGAAAGAAAGGGAACAAAACAGCTCGGGCGGGTGCAATAACAGACTACTTCTCCTGCTTTATCAGTTTGAGAATTCTCTCATCTTGATTTGATGCTTTGGATTCCTGGCTCAAAATAGGGGATTTATCTTTTCCTCCGCTTCTCTTAAGGTAGGTTCTCCTTTTTCCTTTGGGAAGAGCTTGTGTAACATGCTGAGTCAGGTTAATGGTAGTGGTATCGTCAACAACAATGGGATCTGTCGCACGTAAACTTCCATCATGTACTGGTTGATCAGAAAGAGCATTGGTCGAATCACCACAGTCTTCAGATATGGTATCCTGATATAAAGGACATGTAACCAAACTTAACAACGTCGACAATAATGGCATGATTAGAAAGTGAAAAGCAAAATGTAAACTACCGCACCTGGTCAGCCACATTGACAGGCATACCTCCATCCTCTAAATTGAAGTTATTAATGTACTTCAATAAGTAGCGTAAAGAATGGTTTCTAGATTGAGGCATGACAGTCAAATAGTAATGCAATCCCACCTCAGTAGAGGCAGCATCAAACTGCTGCATCAAGTCTTCACACACTGTGAATTCACAAACACTTATGCTGGACCCTGGATATTTCTTGTTGTAGTCATTAAGTTTGAGCTTCAGCAATAGTTTCTGCCCGATAGGATCCTCCACAGCTTTTGGGAACCCATTTGTTTTATGTTTCTGCAGGAGAGGAAATCATTTGTTCATATTCGCATCAATAAGTGTATAATAGTAATAATGAGGAAGTGAAGCAGTGACCTCAGGGACCAGTAGTTTCATTTGTACTGCATTCTTGTCCAACAACTGAACAACAAGTTTATCCCAAAAAATAACTGAAGTTGATCCTGTCTCATCTTTGACACTGTAGTGCAGCTTCATCCTGTACACATGAAGTTGGTTATTGGTTTATGCAAAATATAAGTACTTGCAGATATTCCTTTTTTAATGAGACGTGTGGGTATGTACTTGGGCTCAAGTGAGGCTGGTGTGTTTCTGCAGCCGGGACATAGTAGAGGACCATTGGGATTATTATCATCCTTGGGCTTGGGCTTTGAAGAGCACTTTGAACACCCATCATAGATCCAACCATATTTGGATTCGAACTTTTGAACCTCACAGCTTACAACCAATGTGCTTCCCTGCCATGTTATTTGAAGTAAATTACTTCTGCATATTGTGAAATAAATTAAGAGGAAAGATAGAAAACGTACTGTTCCTTGGTCGTTGATGTTTGCCAATGTGACTTTGGGCTGTGTATGCAAGGAAGAGCTTCCTGAAGCACAGGACATTGGTATGGGCATTGACTGGGTGAGGGTAGTTAGTAAAGGGGAGCTTCGATCCTTAGCACTATTAGGGAATAACATGAACATTATAATAAGTTAATAAAGTAAATGACCTAATGTTTAATGTTTAATGGGTGACATGATGATTGGATGTGGACAATCAAACCTTTGGATTAACTCCTTCACCTCCTTGATTGGAGGGTTAAATGCAACACGTGTGGTAGTGAAAGAGCTTGAAATTTGTCTCTTTTCTGCAAACAGAAACAAAAAATCAGACTGTCCAAAAGTAGCTTGATAAATAGTAGTTAACTACATAACGTAAAAACTGAATGCAGAAATATGGGTTAAAGATAATAACTGTCTTCAGTCCACCCGGTCCTAGCAAGAGATAAAAGGACAACAACAGGAGTGTCATGATTCTCCAGCTGGGCCATGAAAGCATCAGAAGCACATTGATCGAACAGAACGCATTCTATTTCGTTGTCACTGTCAAGGGAAATGTGGAATCGTTATAAGCTTGTTATCAAAAAAATGATGAAATATGAAGGTATAAGTTTAAGTCATTACTCTACATCAGCTAATATCATGCGCAGCCAATACTTTGTGACATTATCTTTTCGTTGCTCATCTAAGGAACCAATGGATTTGACAAATGCTATGACATCTGCCAACAAAGGAAGTAAACAAAAGGTTTGTAAATCATGTTTACTTGGTCCTTACAAACATTGGAATTGGAAAATAGAATGTATTACCAAACAGATAATCAAAATCATCTTCATCATCAAGGTTGAGGATATCAGAGATTGACTTGAATGAATATGCGCAGGGTGGGAGGGAAGTTGCTTCTGCAGAAATGGATGTATAGTTGGTGAATGTTAACTTAAATGGATGGTTGGTTGGCCTATACTTGAAGTTGTTGGGGGAGACAACAAAGTTAGCAAATTCGTAAGTTTTGCCTTCCAAAATGGACTGGCAAAATTGGGCATGCATAGACTTCGACAGCACCGAGGCTTGTATCTTTGTCCCCTGTGTTAAGAATGTAAGTTAGCATTAGAGATGAAAAGTGTTATCCAATCTGACCACGTTCACCACATAAAAAGCACAGGAGGTGCATTTTTTAGGAAAAGTAATGTAAACGGAATGAAGCAAAAATGGCAAATAAAATGAGTTACAAAACCTCAGCATCAACCAAAAGCAATGAAACACAAAACAGCTCGGACGGAGCTGTCTTTTGATAGACATTCCATTTCCTAAACACCTTGACAATGATAGTCCACATGTCAGTGCCATCGTGGATCTCTCTCAACATTGAGTGGGTGGACATGGTGGAGGTAAGTGCTTCAGAATGCAATGGAAGATGAATGTGAAGGAAATGTGTGGTAGATGATGGAGGCAAGGGGACCAGATGTGAATATACTTATAGGGAAGAGATGAAGTTGAAGGAGCGGGGAAGTTTGAATTTTGGGGGCCAAAAGAGAATAGAAGGAATGGTGAAATTGTGAATAGAGGGACATCTTGTGGAGGAATGACAAAGGTAAAGAAGTATATGTCAAGGTTGAGTTTGAATCAGGTGTTTGTCACCAACGGGGAACGATGACAGTGAAAGTATGAATGGAGGGCATAGAAGTCCATATTGTTTAAGGATAAAGTGTAGTAGGGGTGCAATGCTAAAGGGCTATGAGTACATACCTGTTTTGTGTTTGGCACGGTCAACAAAGCCGACCCAGGAAGAACAGAGGTTAAACACAAACATCTGCATGGCTAAGCAAAGCTGTGAAGTAATTTTCCATACATGATATGAGGGAACCTATACAGTCAAACCACAGACGATATTGAAAGGTCATGATAAGGGTTGACGGTAAACAACTTCATGGAAACGGGAAAGTAAATAGTAAGCATTATGGTGCTGACTGATTTTAATTTATTGTAGTCCTACAAGATGTACCTAATTTGAGCAATCTAAGGGCCAGGTAGGGAACATTGCTAGATTAATGTTAAATACAGTAACCAAGAAAAAGAGCAGAGGGTAATAGACTACAAATAATGAAGTAACAAATAATGCATAGGTTACAGGGACTCTACATTTAGGTTGGCTGTCAAATGGTTAATTGCTTTGACTGTGAACTGGGGAAACTATAGCTATTATCGTGACCTCATTTGTGAATTCATAATATTAGGCCACTGTGACAATATATGGAATGCTTGCGAAAATGACAATCCATACTCTCCCTGCTTACCCTGTTGGAATGAAAGAACAGCACAAAGCACCAGCCGTGGAATGTATGATATAACCAAAAAAGGGTTAATGGAGACGTTAACGACAAGATTCACAAAACTATACAAAGGCTTAAATATATCGTAAGACTACTTTGACCATACAAAAATGAAAGCACTTAACAAAACCTTTGAAACAATAAAAAGTATAGCACGTGGATGGTAGGGCATACGAAAAAAACACAATGGCTACAGACCAACTTTATGGACACTTTAACCACAGAAAGCACACAATTATGAAAAGTCTTAAAGATATGTTGAATGACTACTTTGACTATGTCAAAAGAAAAGAACTTAACAAAAGAATGGAAATAATAGGAGAATAGGACCAGACGTGTGTAAGGTAGGACATTGCTAGATTAATGTTAAATCCAGTGACCAAGAAAAAGAACTTCACAATCTGTCCTACTTTATGGTAACTTTAACCACAGCAATCACAAAACTATGAAAAGTCATAAATATTTCCTGAATAACTACTATGAGTGTGTAAAAAGAAAAGAACTTAACAAAAGAATGAAAATAATAGGTGAATAGCGCCAGACGTGGGGAAGGTAGGGCCTTTCAAAAAAGGGTTATGACAACACAACAACTTTATGGACACTTTAACCACAGCAATCACAAAATGATGCTAAGTCTTAAATATATCCTGATCGACTCCTTTGACTATGTAAAAGGAAGAGGACGCATCAAAAGAATGAAAATAATAGGGGAATAGGACCAGACGTGTGGAAGGAAGTATATATAAAAAAAGGTTAATGAGAACACCACAACTTTATGTGCGCTTTAACCACAGCAATCACAAAAGTATAAAATGTGTAAAATATATCCTGAGTAATTATACATACTTGAGAAATGTGTCCGGTTTGAGTTGGACGGGATTATAGGTCAGGGGACATGCATGGTATAGTTTGATTTACTGAAATTGGAATTACTTTTGAGAATATGAACAAAAGTGTCCGACTATTTTGGAAATTATAACCCATTATAAGAGGGTGGCCCTCAATTACTGTATTACTTGCATCACAGATCACTTGCCAGTGAACACAAAAAAAGGCATGTCTAATGAGCACCATCCTTTTGTGTTACAGATGATTAGTTTCCTTCGAGGATGGAGAGCATGCAAGATACGCCACGTACGACTATGGTGTGGACCACTTGATATAGGTGAAGAAATAGAAGTTGATTATGAGGTCCAAAATCTTATTGTGTACTATGGATATCCGTTTGTGGTCCAAGACATTCAAATGGTAACATGCACTTCCGTGTCGAGGATGGTTACAACAGAACGATCCCCTGTTCCTGTTGGCTGTCACAGATGGAATGGAAGGCGATACTTCCTCTTCAAGTGCGTATGGGGGATTCTAAAAGAAATGGGTTTCAGCAACAATGAATGGGAAGCAAGAATGAACCCTGCATACACAGACCAATACATGCATATGATCTCAGTAAATATGGATAACCTGAGACTGAAATTACCGCGCGATGGAAGTGAACCCCTACTGATCGAAGACATGGGAAATCATGCGTACTTGAGGATTATGCCGTGCAACAGAGGAATGCTGAATCAATTACCTGAAACATCGGGTACACGGTGGAACCCAATGAGGCGAAACATAAGCATTGGCGGCAATGGCAATGGCAATGACAATGAAGAATCGGCAGCTGATGTAGTAGATCGACTGCCTACAGCAGCTGAAATAGGAATGGGACTCGGATTTGTTTCAGATTAATTACAGTGTTTAAGGGACATGAGAACAAAATTGGGAGGTTAAATCCATCGTTGTTGTTTGGGGCAAAAGGGGTGCGTCGTCTTCATTAGGTTTTGAGAACCTAATGACATTAGAACTGTAGTCGGTTGACAAATTTGCTGTTCCAATCTTAAGGAGCTGGCCGATATGTTGTGGTTGGTCAACTTCAATGCCCAGAACTATTTACTCTTCCGACTATTTTGTGTCTCTGTCCTACATACTTGTAATTTGTGTTCCGCTTTACAGCTTCAACACCACTTCAAAGCAACTTGGTTGAACAAAAGTTTATTATCATTAAAAATAACTTGTTTCAACGTAATGAGCTGTAGACAATATAAATTAATTAAGTGATTGTATAGAGGTTGGGATTTTTTTCATAACAAAATTTTATTAAAAAAAATTTGGAGTCCTACTGAAGATGATAAGCAGGACAGAAAAAACCCTATGTATAAATTCTACCCAATATGCAAATTATACAAATGATCGATGATCTACATTCAGACATTGCATGTTTAAAATATGAAAACAAAAGTAAAAAAAGTGGAATGTTTATAATCAAGTTATACAGAATATTTGAAATGTTACATTCGAAAATTGAGTGGATGAATATTGGATAGAACACCCCCCTCTTGGCTATGCCTTCCTGATTATTCTAGTTAATTAAATTGGTATTTATTTTTTTATATTCATCCATTATTTTTCTTGGACTTGCTAAAGGTGCTCACGAAGCTTTATTCGATCTGTATGAAAATATGTATGATCTGGTGTGTTCTGCATTAAGGTACTTAGTTGAATATTGAGCAACGTCAAGGCAATATGATTTGTATCTTTTTTCTAGGTCATAATCTTCTATCATGTTGATTCCAAAGGGAAATGATGGAGGCGGACAACATTGTGCCCAGAGAAATTCTTTGGACCTCATCAACTCCTCTGAATACAAATCAGCAGCGAAATTCAAGTATGGATAGACTTTAAAGTTCAAAGTTTACATTGAATGGCATAACCATTTCTGGAGTTGAGGGGAATGACCAAATCCTTGAAAACATACAATGACAAACAAAAGCACGTCGACAACACTTGTGAAATAGGCAACATATCTAAATGCCAGAGTAATTGTATATCATCAGCTCTTTCATGGACTGCACTTGTGAAATGTTGGGATCAATCTCAAATGTTGTAGCATCACTCATTGAGCTGACAGTTGGACAACCTAAAGAAAATGAAAGGAAAGGAAGTTCAGCTGATATTTATCAGTTGACTATTGCATAATACAGCGTCAGACCAAACCTTCAGCAGTGGGAGAAGTGGAAATGACGTAACGAAGAAGCACAAACACAGGACCGGGTATCCCCCTTTTTGCCATCAATTTCCTCTCCACATCTTCAACCCAGGGACCTCGAAGATAACACTGCACTTGATCTTTAGCCCTAAGTAATTGAGGACAATGAAAACACTAAGTGATATGAAATGATCAGTGAATGGAAAGAGGGGGAATCACAACGTACGTACCACTTGGTATCCCTCATGCAAGTCTCAAGAATAAGAGTTAGCTCCTTTTCGTGGTATCCTATGTACTTCCTCATGCGCACTGAAGAGAAGTAACGAACAAACCCGCACAAATCTGCATGATGGACAGAAATGGTTTCATGTTGACATTAACAAAAGAAGGAGGAAACAATATGTTAAAAACCAACATATTAACAGACCAAAAAAATCGCTGATGTAAACCATAGCCCACGGAATATCAGACACACACTTGAGCCGCAGCCACACCCTCGGAGAGTTGTCGTCGGAATCGTTGATGATTGTGGACCGCGATAATACCAGATGGTAATGATCATGGATACACTGTCCTCATACCCTCACAGTAAAACCCGAAATGTCATAGCATCTTCCTGTGGAAAGCCTAGACATGAAGCGGACCTTCACATCTTCGGAGTACATAGCAGCTAGCATCCGAGTTCCCTGCAACATATTTTATTTGAAGACAATATCAGACGGTATGTTTCCGGAAGATGAGGATGTATTGCATATGATAGAACAACTGAGCAGCCATAAACTAACCCGCTCGTCAAAGAGGACTACATCTACCGAAACCACTTCCTTCACAGGACAGGGTGCGTTTGGGTTCGGCAAACGAATGATCTCCCTGCTAAAGAGACGATCAACACGCACTGTGATCTGGGCAGCAGTCACCCCAGGATGGATGTCGTCCAATAAAGCTTTCGGCAGGTGGTCCATTAAGTTTGTGTTAGAAAGAAAATGAATTCAAATTTGAAGATATCAAAAACTGGATGTGGTTGCCATTATATAGGACAAAAGCAGAGAAGGAGGTTGACATTAAGTTTGCTGTCGTTCCATAAGAGTTATTGGAATGGAAATATAATTCTGAAAAGTGGCGAGTGAAAAACGCGGCAGAACTGGACTTTGAATTTGACTCGCAACCAACAAAAGCACGCAGCCCGATGTTATCACCCGGCTAAACAGAGCCCAAAATAGAGTTGGTTGCTCTTGTGAACAGTGAATTTGGTCTTATGAACAGTGTTTACTGAGAGGAGCCGATATGCTGATACGGCTTGGAGATAAGCTTCACGGAATATATATTGATGCATTTGCGCCGAGGAAGCCTATTTGGGTTTCGGCCAACTATTTGATTTATTTTTACAGTTTAGACCTACAGTTATATTATTTTAACAGTGAGGTTTTGGGTTATTGTTTATGGGCCAATGGTTTGCTAATTTTATTTTTGGAATTTAATGTTGGGCTTTATTTATGTTGTTTAAGCCATTTGCTTTATTTTCTCAAAAATTATTAGAGCTAAATAAATGTTGTTTTGAGCTTTTATTGTCAAGTACTCATTTAGCATTCTATTTATTCATATATATTCTCTTGCATGTACTATTTTAATTGCTTAATTTAACTGTTTTGACATCATAAAATTCTTCAAATTCCTTTTGTGAGTTATATAAATCATCTAAATATTTATAGTGCTGATTTTGGGCAATTATAATTGTTAGAATTTTGTGGAATTAATTTTGAGTTTGAGATATGCTGATTATATTTTAAGCAATCCTTGAGTACATGAACCAATGGGAGAATTTCAGTTATTTAGTCACTCTTGTTAATTAGATTAATTGTTTAAATTCTCATTAAGTTATTGGTGCATATTTATATTTTAAATGCACATAATATTCGTGCTTAGCATATTTGTTCCTGGAGGAGTAGACATAACATCCTCAATTGTGCTACATGCACATTTTCAATCACATATGGCATTATAGAATATCGATTGTTATTAAAAATGAAATTATAATTTGTCTTTGCCCACATGTAGATAATTATAATTGCGTATTTAATTAGGATGAAATAGAATGTCATTGTATAATCTAAATAACCCACATATATTAGGAAATATAACTGCATTTTAGTTTCATCAATTTAAGATAAATGCATTGCATGCTAATATTCTTTACCCAGAGGTAGATATTAGTGATACATATTTGTAATTGCATGCCTTATTTGAGTTAGGTATGCCTAGTGCAATAATTGTGATTACTTCAAAACTGACATGTGAGTATATTTAAAATTTTGTAGTTCCCGTTGCCACCTGTAGGATTGTTGCTGTTGTCAGTAACAAAATTATCTTGGATAGTACTAATTACCCCATGATAATTTTGTTATTAAAGCAATCACAATTATTGTGCCATGCATGCTTATCTCAAATAAGGCATTGCAATTATAAATACATATAACTAATATCTACTTATGGGCTAATAATATTAGCATAGCATGTATTTGTCTCAAATTGATGAAATTAGAATGCAGTTAGATTTCCTAATGCATGTGGGTTGCTTAGATAATACAATGCCATTCTATTTCATCCTAAATACACAATTATAATTATCTACCTGTGGGCAAAGATAAATTAATTTCATATTTAATTACAATCGATATTTTATTATGTAATTAAAAATGTGCATGCAATAGAATTGAGGATACTGTGGCTACTCTTCAAAGAACAAACATGCTAATCATGAATATCATCTACATTTAAAACATGAATATGCACCAATAACTTAATGGGAATGTAAACAATTAATCTAATCACAACAGTGGCTAAATAACTAAATTCTCCAGTTGCTTCATGTATTCAAGGATTGCTTAAAATATCTTCAGCATATCTCAACTTAGAATTAATTCCACAAAATTCCAACAATTATAATTGCCTAAAATCAACGTTATAAATATTTATACAATTTTAAATAACTCACAAAAGGAATTTGCAAATTTTATCATGGCAAAATAGTAACATTTAAGCAATTAATATAGTACATGCAAGAGAGTATATATGGATAAATAGAACGCAAAATGAGTAGATGAGAATAAAAGCTCAAAACAACATTTAATTAGCTTTAATAATTTTTGAGAAAATAAAGCAAATGGCTTAAACAACATAAATAAAGCCCAACATTAAATTCCATAAATAAAATAAATTAGCAAACCATGGCCCAGAAACAAAATCCCAAATCCTTAGTTATTGAATTCCCTTCCTCCTTCATATGACGTTTTCAAAGTCTCATATAACATACATCAGGAAAAATGGTCAGTGGATGAGTTGCTGGCTGTGTGTGTTCAAGAAGACTGCTGATGAATGGGAAGTTTGCACATAAGGAAGAACATTTTGTTGAAAGTTCCAAGACTGGTGCTAGAAGGGGGAGGCAAAGTGAGAAGAATAAAAACAAAAACAAACTTCCTCCTATTGCAGCTACAAACAAGAAGAATGCCAAGTTTTTCTTTTGTAAAAAGAAGGGACACATGAAGAATAAGTGTCTCAAGAGAAAGGCTTGGCTTGAAAAGAGAGGTATGCTTTCATCTTGTACTGTTTTTGAATCTCATTTTACTTTTGTTAGTGATGACACTTGGGGGATTGATACCAGTTCCATGATCCACATATCGAATAGAATGTAGGGCTTTCCAAACTACAAGCCTCCACATCCCAACGAGGAAAAAGTCTTTTTAGGTAAGGGGAGAGGAGATGTTGTGAAGTTCAATGGACCATTTAGGATAGTTCTTTCTAATAATTATGTTTTAGATCTTTTTGAGACATTTTATGTTCCCTCTTATAAGAGGAATTTGATTTCTATGTCTAAGTTAACTCCTTTCATATATGGATTAAACCTTTCAATGGATCTTATGAGTTTTAGTAAAGATTTAGTTTCAATTGCACATGTGATTATGGTTAATGGCTTTCTAATCTACCTCAATCATTATTTGTTACGTGTGGTATTAAATGAAGTGTCATCAATGAGAATTCGATTAACCTGTGGCATAGGAGATTAGGACATATCTCCTTTGAAAGAATTAAGAGGTTAACTAAAGATGGAGCTATCTTGGTTCTTGTGTGGACTGTATCAGGGAAAAGTAGACCAACAAGTTACATAAAGGGGCTAGAAGAAGTTCTAAATTATTTGAGAGTATACACATAGATATATATTGTCCTAATTTAATTACACATGGTCAAAAATATTTCATTATCTTTATTGATGATTACTCATGATTTATGTATATTTACATGCTTGATAATAAAAGTGAGGAACTAGATGCCTTTAAAGAATACAAAGCTGAAGTAGAAACACAAATTAGGAAGGCTCAAGTATACTTTTAGTTTTTTAAGTTTTATATTAGATATACTTTTGGTCCTATATTTCTAACACCGTAATGTTGGTAATAGAAAATGTTGACGTAGCAAACTCAAGTGATGAGTGTGCAACTAACAGAGCATATTTAAGTTTTAATTTTTTTAATGTAGTATATTTAGATTATTAAGCTAAAATGAATCATCAAATCATTGCAAATGAAATCAAAGTTTTGATATTTAGATTATTAAATTAATTTTTTAATACAATTGATATTTTGATTTTGATTGCTTTGTTAGGTTTTAGATATTTTTTAATTTACATATATTTTAAATTTAAGATTAATAGCATTAAAATACATAGTCATCACTTAGGCTTACACAGTCATCATTTGAGTTTGTTACGTCAGCATTTTGTGTTAGCAACATTAATGGTGTTAGAGTTATAGGATCAAAAGTATACTTTATAAAGTTAAGGGACCAAAAAAATACCTTATATAAACATAAAGGACTAAAACTATATTTTAGCCAATTGGGAAACTAATTAAAATTGTGAGATCAAATAAAGGTGGTGAGTATATTTTGGTAGGTACACTAGTGCAACGTCCAAAATTTGGAAAACAATGAGCCGCAACCAAAATTTTGAAGAATGATAATTTTGGAAACCCTTTTTTTAAATGAAACTGGTCTGCAAAAACTATTTAGGGTTCAGGAGTCACTTGTGTATGGGAAAGGTGTTAGGCACCCCACAACATCTATTCATAAGAATAGTTACCCTAAGTTAATTATTTAAAAATAAATATGACATTTAATCTTATGATAATTACTCAAATAAAAAGAGAATATTTACAAAAATAAATAAAATGAAAACTAAAGAAAAAATGAACATTTATTTACAAAAAGAAAATAAGGAAAAATATATTTATTTATAAAGTTGGACTTGACCTAAGAAGAGAGCCTAGGGCCCGACCTACCTACCCTTTAGAGGGATCAAAGCTCATATAGTTCGGGAGTAGAAAAGCATGTCACTTTGTTAGTCATCTAGTTTTACCGCAAGTGTACGGGTCGCAAGTAATATAAAAAGATCGTTCCCACGAGGACTATGACAAAAATGAATTAATTATCTTAATTAAGTTATCAATCAGGTTAAGTGAGAATATTTCGAAAGAAATTTCATACTTAATAATTAATTGATTAAATCGAGAACTTCAAGACAGGAGGAACCTAAGATTATCTATCCCCTATTTATTCAAGAACTAATTAATTTGCCCTCAATAAGCAATAAAATGAAGATATGTATTTGCCTAAGATTCAAAAACATTTGATAACACTCTCTTGAGTCAACCAAATATTTATCCTAATAAACTAATCAATCTCTTGTATTAATTTATAAGGACTAACTTTAAACACCAATCTTAATATGATAATGCTAGGTTAGTAACTATATCTCTATGATACTAACAAACCATCCATTTAATATACCTAAACTTCAAGTCTATATGATTTTAACCAAGTTCTACACTTAAATTATCTTTCTCAAGATTAATTTTAAATGAACAAGACAACTAAATGGTGATTATGCATTTAGAGGCATTAAGAGCAAGATAAAATCAATACAAAAACTTCATTTGATGCAAAAAGAGAGTAAATAAATAATTCAATCCATAAATAGGTTTAAGAAAATCCTAGAATAAGAAAATTAGCTTCTCATGTTCATCAACAAACCAAAACCATAAATAATAATTCGGTTCATATCATAAACAAAGAAAAAGAGAGAGAAGAAAATTAATGGAAAACCAAATTTAAAGCTCCAAATCTCTTTGAATCTTCAAGTCCCAGCTCTCTAATCTCTATTTCTTGATCCGCTCCTCATCTCCGCTTCCCACGGTTGTGTCTCATCGTTCGGCTTTTGGATCTGTGTTGCTTTGCTTTTGATTCCCTTTTATAAATGTGTTTTAGAGCAATTTTTTCCACTCGCGGGGTCCATGGTTTTCTTTTTCAATTCCTTAAAGATATGATCGTCATATCTTTTTAACGAATCTGCATCTCATATCATTATATTATATTTGGTTTCGTCTTTTCCTCACGTGGACCCTGCGCTTTCTTTTCTTTTTATTTTCTTCAATTTGCTGTAGGACGTTTTACTATATATATATATATATATATTTAAGCCATTGGATTCCTTTTTATCTCTTTTTTCATATAATATCTCCTACATAATAAAATAAGATTGGATATGAGTAGATTTTCTGTTAAAATTTCTTATTATCCTATCATTATCAAAAAGATAGAAAAAATATATAAACCATAATTAAATAGGCACAAAGCATTAATAAATCCAATGAACATATCAAAAATATATACTTATTTAATTATAAAATATATACTTATTAAACTCCCCCACATTAAATCTTTTGCACTCTTGGGCAGAGAAAAGTCGATCTTGAAAATAGGTTGAAGAAAGAAGAGAGACAAATTGAATTAACTAAGAAACTGTGAGAACTCAAGTAAATATACCCTAGGAACTAAATGTACAATATGGGTTGTCAATCACATATAAAGAAATTCATATTAAGATATGAAGTTTAACAAGATTAAATTCAGGTAAAATAGTTACACAAGGGTATAAAGTGTATCACTCAACTCACTAGCATATCGGTTGTTTTTCGCTCAGTTCGCTTGTTTAATCACCCTACTATAGGCTTGTAATAGTTCTAATTTTCCACCACCATTCACATGTGCATTCAAAAATCAAGAGGACTTTCTGGCTTGTAATGTTGGAATATAGACTATATGGAGTAGATGATGGATACTAAGCAATATGCATGTAGATCATGTTATATAGATAATTTAATGTAATAGTGATATGTGTGCTATTCTTCAAGATTCAAGAAGGGTATTCTCTCTCTCTATATATTTTTCTCTCTCTCTGTTTTTTTTTTTCAAAATTTTTTTCATCTTGAGTTTGTTGTAGGTTCCTTTTTGACGCGACCCTGCACATGGGTGATGCAGCACCGGTTACTCAATTACTTCAACAAGTGCCTCAAGAGGCTTTTAGCCCAACTCATAGCCCTCTTTGGCTTCACCGTTTGACGCGAGTGCCAATATTGGTGATGAAGTGCCCCCGGTTACTAAGTGAGGTCGAGAGAAGCCATCGGAGTTGTGGTTTTTTTTTTTCTTTTTTTTTTGAAATACCCTCCAACATAAAGCACTAATAGCAACAATACCACATCTTGTGATTTGATAACATGATCAGGCTACTACAATAATGATTATACATGCATATTAACTTAATATAGATATGATAGATGAAAAGAAAAAAAATTGATGGGCTCAAAGGGGTAGCAATGGATGAAGTGTTTGTAGCTTGTGTTTAGGATTCAAGGGTATAAAAATGAATGCCTCTATCCTATTAAAGAATTGCACATGTATTAGGTAACAGTGAAAAGAAATAAGACAAGTTCTGAAGAGTAAGTTGAGACAAGTGAAATATCACACTAGACTAGAATATTTTAGGCTTAAATTTCCTTCCAACAAGGCTATACTATCTCACTCAATTTAATCAATTTAAACAATATATCATCATATAAATTGCAATATATGTAATCAACTTCCCTTCATGCAACTAGTAACTAAGCTATATTTATTCAAATTCAACAATCTCAAAATCAAGACAAAGTACCTCTGTTCCCTTCATTATTTTTTTTTGAAAAAATTCAATTAAATTACGAGTCCTAATTCTCTCCCCCACACTTAAATCAAGCATTGTCCTCAATGTTGCAAAAATTAATAAAGGAGAAAGAAACTAGTACTCCCCTGGTTTAGGTCTCAGATTCTGATATGGAGTTATTCCTATAATGTTTCAAAATTGAAGGAGGAAAGAGTGCACGAGCCGGAACTTGTAGCTGCAAGAGGAGCGATCACCCTAGAGCATGAATAGCAATGAGAGAAGAAAAAAAATGGTAAATGAAAATCAAATCATTGGGTTATCTCCTAACAAGTGCTAAGTTTATTGTCTTCAGCCAGACTATGGCATCATCTCAAGAATCAACTATTAGAGGTAATGTAGTGGTTTGACGGTCCACTTCGCTACCCCAATAGTGCTTCAATCGTTGCCCATTGACTTTGAGTTTCTCTTGACTTTTGCCTTCAAACTCTACTGCACCATAATCAAATACTTGAACCATAGTGAATAGTCCCGACCAACGAAATTTTAGCTTTCCTGGAAACAACCTCAGCCTGGAATTATACAAGAGCACCTATTGTCCTGGTTTAAAGGTCTTGAGTACGATTTTCTTATCATGCCACTTCTTAGTCTTCTCTTTATACAATTTAGAGCTTTCATAGGCATGAAATCGAAACTCCTCTAGCTCATTCAATTATAAGAGTCTCTTTTCTCCCACAGTCATAGCATCAAAGTTGAGCTTTTTGATAGCCCAATAAGCATTGTGTTCTAATTCCACCGGGAGTGACAAGCTTTCCTAAATACCAATCGATAAGGAGACATACCAATTGGTGTCTTGTAAGCAGTACGATAGGCCTATAATGCATCATCAAGTTTTATGGACCAATCTTTTCTTGTGACCCCCACTATTTTTTCAAGAATCTTCTTAATCTCCCTATTAGAAATCTCAGCTTGCCCATTAGTTTGAGGATGGTATGATAGGGCTACCTTGTGCATAACACCGTATTTCTTCAAGAGCGTTTTAAACTAGTTGTTACAAAAATGAGTACCTCCATTGCTTATAATGGCTCGTGGCACACCAAATCGAGTGAAAATATGCTTATTCAAGAATTTGACCACAACCTTACCATCATTAGTTGGAAAAGCAGCCGCTTCAACCTATTTTGACACATAATCTACAGCCACAAGAATATATTGATTATTGAAGGATTTAGGGAAAGGTCCCATTAAGTCTATTCCCTAAACGTCAAACAATTCCACTTCAAGCATGTTATTAAGTGGCATCTCATTCCGTTTAGAGATGTTTCCCAATCTTTGGCACTGATCACAAGTTAAGGTAAACTCATAAGAATCTTTAAACAAGGTGGGCCAGAAGAAGCCACATTGTAAGACTTTTGCTGCAGTTTTATTACCTCCAAAGTGACCTTCATACTCAGAAGAATGACAGTACTTCAATATTTCCTATTGCTCATTTTTTGGTACATATCTTCTTATCAATTGATCAGTAAAATGATGAAACAGGAATGGTTTTTCCCAATAATATAGCTTAACATCATGCAAGAACTTTCTTCGTTGATGATAATTCAAATCAGGAGGAATAATGTCGCAAACTAAATAGTTAACAAGGTCAGCATACCAGGGAGTATCAAAGTGGCTCACAACAAATAGTTGATCATCTGGGAAGGTCTCATGAATGGCTTTGTTAGCTTCTAGTTGAGCATTAGTACTCAACCTAGATAAATGATCAGCAAATTGATTTCCTGTACCCTTCCTATCCACAATATCAAGATCAAATTCCTATAAGAGAAGCACTCATCAAATTAATCTTGCCTTTGAATCTTTCTTGTCGAACACATATTTAAGAGCTGCATGATCTGTGTGTACAATGACTTTGGCTCCTACCAGATAAGAATGAAACTTTCCAAAAGAAAATACCACAGCAAGAAGCTCTTTCTCAGTGGTTGAATAGTTTTCTTGAGCATCATCAAGTATACGACTGTCATAATAGATTGGGTGAAAGGCTTTATCCCTCTTTTGGCCAAGAACTACTCCCAAAGCAAAGTCACTAGCATCACACATTACTATGAAGGGCAAACTCCAATTTGGGGCCATCATTATAGGCACAGTCACAAGTTTCTTCTTTAGTTCTTCAAATGCTTGAAGGCAGGCATAATCAAACTTGAATTCTACATCTTTCTCAAGAAAAGCATTGAGAGGCTTGGTAATGTTGGAGAAGTTTTTAATAAAGCGACGGTAGAAACCAGCATGGTCAAGAAAGCTTCGCACCCCCTTAACATTCACCGATGGAGGAAGTTGTTCAATCATTGCAATTTTCGCTCTATCTACTTCTAAGCCATTCTTTGAGACTTTATGGCCTAGCACAATTTCTTCTTTCACCATAAAGTGATATTTTTCCCAGTTAAGTACTAAGTTGGTTTCTTCACAACGTCTCAACACATTGGCCAAATTAAATAAGCATTCATCATAGGAATCTCCAAAGACTGTGAAGTCATCCATGAAAACTTTCATAGTTTGCTCAATTATATCAGCAAAAATGCATCGCTGAAAGGTAGCTGGTGCATTGCATAATCCAAATGGCATACACTTAAAAGCGAAGGTCCCATATGGACAAGTAAAAGTTGTCTTTTCTTGATCTTCAGGGGCAATGGCAATCTGATTATACCCATAATATCCATCCAAAAAATAGAAGAATTCCTTGCCAGCAAGTTTATCCAGCATCTGATCAATGAATGGAAGAGGAAAGTGATCCTTTCGAGTTGCTGCATTTAACTTACGATAATCCATGCAAACCCTCCAACCAATAACAATGCGAGTAGGAATTAGCTCGTTATGGGTGTTAGCCACTACAGTCATACCGCCCTTTTTGGGGACACATTGGATGGGCTCACCCAATAGTTGTCTGAGATAGGATATACTATGCCTGCGTCAAGCCATTTAAGAATTTCCTTTTTTACAACTTCCCTCATGATTGGATTCAACCTCCTTTGATGCTCAATGGATGGTTTATGCTTGTCTTCAAGGAGGATTTTATGCATATAAGTAGAGGGACTAATACCCTTGATATCAGCAATAGTCCAACCAATGGCTCTTTTATGAGCCTTCAAGATGTCAACTAGTTGCTCCTCCTATTGAACAGTGAGATCAGAAGCAATGATTACAGGAAGGGTATTATTTTCTCCTAAGTAGACATACTGCAAGTGAGATGGCAAAGCTTTTAGCTCAAGTGAAGGTGGTTCCTCTAGGGAAGGTTTCAACTTTGGTTTCTCAATAAAACCCAAATCAAGTGATTCAAACTGCATTCGTCCTTGAGGATAAGGAATCAATACATCCATAATAGCTTTGCAATCCTCTATTATAACATTTTTTGAATCAATCCCAAGTATTGCAGCTTTAAGTGGGTCATCAGTCATACCTTTTTCATATTCTTTTTGTACCATAGGATCAAGCATGTCAATGAAGAAACAATCCTCTGGAATATTAGGAGATTTAATCAACTGATTCATATTGAAGGTGACATGCTCATCAGCCACTCTTAGAGTTAACTCACCTTTCTCTACATCAATCAGTGTTCTAGCAGTTGCCAGAAATTGTCTCCCTAACAACAAAGTTAATTCTTTATCTGCTTCAAAGTCAAGTACAATGAAGTCTGTTGGAAAGATAAACTTGTCAACTTTCACTAATACATCTTCAATGATTCCACGAGGTTGAGATAGACTTCTATCAGCAAATTGAAGAGTAACTATTTTTGGTCGAGCTTCACCCAATCCCAACTGGTTGAACACAAACAAAGGCATGAGGTTAATGCTAGCTCCAAGGTCACACATTCCTTTTCCCAAGAATTTATCTCCAATATGGAAAGGAACAGAAAAGCTCCCTGGATCTTTTAATTTTGGAGGCATCTGCTTAATGATATCAGTGAAGCTCTTAGTCACAGCAACTGTCTCAAACTCATTGAATCGTCGATTCTTAGCTAGAATATCCTTCATAAATTTGGCATATGTTCCAAAGCTTTAGCGAATGGTATGTTGATGTGAAGTTGCTTGAATATTTGAATGAACTTCTTGAATTGTGAATCTTCTTGATGTTTTTTAAGTTGCTGAGGGAATGGTGGTGGAGGCACATATTTTAAAAGGGAAGTGCAGGTCTTCTCCTTATTTTCATCTATTTTCTCAAGAGCAACAAATTGCTCTGAAGCCACCTCATCAATATCTGTCTGTATTTCATCTTCTTGCCTAGTAGTAACCTCATTACTTGCACTCTCTTTCTTTCTACTTTGGCTAGGAATGTCAGCTAGTTGCTTTCCACTTCTCAAGGTTACTACTTTGCAATCTTCCTTACCATCCCTTCTAGGATTAGGAACGGTGTCACTGGGGAGACTATTTCTGTTAAATGAGTTCATTTGAGATGCTATTTGGCCTACTTGTATCTCAAGATTTCTAATGGTGGTATCATGAAGATTAACCTTACTTATTATACCTTTTTGGCTCTTAAGAATCTGTCTCAAGAGCTGGTTTGTCTCTGAATCACTTTCTCTAGATTTTTGTTGTTGTTCAAAACTTGGCGGTGCCATTGGCTTACAAGCATAGTGATTAAGTGGATTTTCACTTGGTCCATTCTTCCAAGAGAAATTTGGATGATTCCTCATACCTTGGTTGTAGGTGTTAAAATAGGGATTGCCACGAGGATATCTTTGATTGTTGTTCAAGTAATGGACTGTCTCCATAGTATGTGGGCAATCCTTATAAGAATGTGTTTCTCCATAAGTTTCACAAGAGAGGCCTGAGGCCTGGATAGCGTGAATACCCTTAGAAGATGTCTTCTCTATCTTTATTTCAAGTTGATCAAAACTCTTGGCCATAGTTGCAAGTTGAGTGACAATATCTTTAGATACACTAGAAGCATTGGAAGTATTTGGCTCTTTATAAGTCTTATACCTAGAGCGTGCTTTATCGGATTGCTGTAGAGTGCTAAAAGCAATTTCATCATACAATTTTAATAATTCAGACACTTTCTTCTTGCCAATCCCACCATTGCAAGCATTCTCAATCACAGAAACAGTGGGACCATCCAATCTAGCCTAAAAAGCTTCCAATAACACATAAGTAGTCTGCTCATGATTAGGACAGTTGCGCCACATTTCTTTGAATCTCTCCCATGCCTCATGAAAGAGTTCACCTGGTTCTTGTGCAAAGCCCAATAACTCAACTCTTTGCACTACTTGTTTACCCCTTGGAATGAATCTTGCTTTGAATAGAGAAGCTAGGTTGTCCCATGTAAAAATAGAATTGGGAGGTAGAGCCGTGAGCCAAGCTGTTGCCTTTTTATCTAAAGACATGGGGAAGAGTCTCAATCTCAGTGCATCAGAAGACACTCCTTGCTGTTTGAAATTTTCACACATTTGAACAAATTTTGTCAAATGCTCAATTGGGTCTTCATTCTGATTTCCTGTGAATGTACCAATCATCTGGAGTATCTGCAGCATAATTGGCCTCACCTCAAAATTTCTAGTAGTAATAGCTGGGAATTGAATGCTAGATTGATAGGTGGTGCTCTCCTGTTCCATATATTCATCTAAAGTACGATCCATATCCTCGTCATTAGGGTGTGCCATGATCTTTAGATTAGGTGACGTCGGTTCTTCTGATGATTTTGATTCAGACTTAAGTTCCTTTTTTTCAGAATGATGCTCGTCGTCTAGGTTGTTAGGGTGGACTACCAATGTGCCACTCATATGTTGAGAGGTACCTGTAAATCCAAACAACAACCGAGGAATATCAAAATTACAAAAAAAAAAATCAAGAAAAGAAAGAAAATATTCAAATGTGATTAATCACACATTTAAGATGACTAGTTCAATGAGCTTTTTGCCAAGTTCCCCGGCAACGGCGCCAAAAACTTGTTAGCCGTCTAGCTTTACTACAAGCGTACGGGTCACAAGTAATATAAAAAGATCGTTCCCATGAGGACTATGAAAAAAATGAATTAATTATCTTAATTAAGTTATCAATCAGGTTAAGTGAGAATATTTTGAAAGAAATTTTATACTTAAGAATTAATTGATTAAATTGAGAACTTCAAGACAGGAGGAGCATAGGATTATCTATCCCCTATTTATTTCAAGAACTAATTAATTTGCCCTTAATAAGCAATAAAATGAAGATATGTATTTGCCTAAGATTCAAAAACATTCGATAACGCTCTCTCGAGTCAATCAAATATTTATCCTAATAAACTAATCAATCTCTTGTATTAATTTATAAGGACTAACTTTAAACACCAATCTTAATCTGACAATGCTAGGTTAGTAACTATATCTCTATGATACTAACAAACCATCCGTTTAATATACCTAAACTTCAAGTCTAACATGATTTTAACCAAGTTCTACACTTAAATTATCTTTCTCAAGATTAATTTTAAATGAACAAGTCAACTAAATGGTGATAAGGCATTTAGAGGCATTAAGAGCAAGATAAAATCAATACAAAAGCTTCATTTGATGCAAAAAGAGAGTAAATAAATAATTCAATCCATAAATAGGTTCAAGAAAATGCTAGAATGAGAAAATTAGCTACTCATGTTCATCAACAAACCAAAACCATAAATAATAATTCGGTTCATATCATAAACAAAGAAAAAGAGGGAGAAGAAAATTAATGGAAAACCAAATTTAATGCTCCAAATCTCTTTGAATCTTCAAGTCCCAGCTCCCTAATCTCTATTTCTCGCTCCGCTCCTTGTCTCCGCTTCCCTCGGTTGTGTCTCAGCGTCCGGCTTCTGGATCTGTGTTGCTTTGCTTTTGATTCCCACTTATAAATGTGTTTTAGGGAAGCTTTTTCCACTCACGGGGTCCACGCTTTTCTTTTTCAATTCCTTAAAGATATTATCGTCATATCTTTTTAACGAATATGCATCTCATATCATTATATTATATTTGGTTTTGTCTTTTTCTCACGTGGGTCCTACGCTTTCTTTTCTTTTTATTTTTTTCAATTTGTTGCAGGACGTTTTAATATATATATATATATATATAAGCCATTGTATTCCTTTTTAGCTCTTTCTTCATATAATATCTCCTGCATAATAAAATAAGATTGGATATGAGTAGATTTTCTGTTAAAATTTCTTATTATCCTATCATTATCAAAAAGATAGAAAAAATATATAAACTATAATTAAATAGGCACAAAACATTAATAAATCCAGTGAATGTATCCAAAATATATACCTATTTAATTATAAAATATATATTCTTATCACACTTGGTTAGTGTTTTTTTAGAAAAATTTTATTTAATTTATTTAAGAAAAATACTTTTTGTTTGGTTAGTATTTTTTAATTTTTTTTTAAATTTTTTTCCTTATTTTATCATTTTACCCTTTTTTTTTTTTTGAAAAAGAACCATTTCATTTCATTTATGAAAATTGGGTCTAAGTTAACATCCCTTTATTTCAGCAACAAATTCACATGCATGTCAAAAACCTCACGTAAAATGAATTCCATTCTTCTCTATAAAAATGAATCTTCTCGGTGATTTAAAATTTATTGACAAAGTTAAACTAAAAGATTAGTAGGAGAGTTCATCCACCAAATAAAGAGAAAATAGAGAAGGCATGGTCATCATACGATTTTCAATAGAGTCATCAATCACACTGATCAACGTGCATGGAGATTTAAGGAAACAATGTCAGACATGCATATCTTTCATCATTTTATATGCTTTTGTGGGACACAAAAAGAATTAAGTAGTCACTTTGTCACACAAATTAGACATCACGCAAGAAAAGAAAGTGTAATCTAGCAAGTTAAGATAAGAACCAAAGCAACAAACTCATACCTTTTAAATGTGTCTTTGCTCTTCTCTCTGTTTTTTTTGTTTTTCTCTTGCTTCAACCCTTGCACTCCTATTTATAGTCTTAAGGTATGGTTTTCTTCATAAACGCTCATTCTTTTTTTGAATTTTCATTTTTGAATTTTTTTTGTATGTTATGTTAAAAACTACCTAACTTGACCTAATCACTATCAATGGAGATTTTTTTTTTATTTTCGTTTTTATTATTATTTTTTATTTTATATTAATAAAACTTCCTAACTTAACCTAATTACCATTAATGGAGATTTTTTTTTTAATTTATTGTTTTTAATTTTTTTTATATTTTCTATTAATAAAACTTTCTAGCTTGACCTAATTACCATCAATGAGAGATTTCTTTTCTTTTCTTTTTTTAAATTTTAAATTTTAATTTTTTACTATTTTTCCTACAAGTAATTTCCTAATCTAAACCTATCAACATAAATGAGAGATTTTTTATTTTTTATTTTCCTTTTTTATTATTTTTTTTATATTTTTCCTACAAGCAATTTCCTAATTTAAATCTATGAATGAGAGATATTTTTTTTTATTTTTTTAATTTCTATTTTTTTCCTCCACATTGACTTCACACTAAATTTCCTAACCCGAATATCAAATAATATCAATGAGATGAATTATTTTGAAATTTGTTTCCATTTACTACAAAACCATAAGTTCAAGACAATCACCATTAATGATGATCATTTTTCAAATTTCAAACAATCCAATCACCATCAATGTCATTTTCTTATTAATTTAGATGTGTCAGGATTAAGGATGATTTTTTCTTTTTTCATTTTTTTAATTAGTTTGAGTTGGGCCCGGACAAAATAGTGTGTTTACAACTAATGAAGAACAAGCACCCGGTCCTGTTGCATATTTTCTTTGAAAGCAAGGTGTAGTTGTTCAATATACCATGACTAACTCAACTGATATAAATAGTGAAATAGCACCTAGCTAGATATGGTTAGGGCATGTTGAGTAGCTCCAAACTACTAGTTTCCTTATGGAAGGAAGCATTCAGGACGGTCGTATACATACTAAATAGGGTTCCAACAAAAATGGTGCCTAAGTCACTCTTCAAAATGTAGAGAGGATGGAAATCTAGTCTAAATCATGTTAAAGTATAAGGTTGTCCTGGGGAAGTAAGAGTGTACAATCTATAGGAGAAGAAATTGGATCCTAAGACCATTACAACCTACTTCATTGGCTATGCATAAAGGTCTAAAGGTTATAAGTTTTATTGTGCTCCACATTTGAAAAGATTTGTGGAATCTATGAATACAAGATTTATTGAGAATGATGTGATTGGTAAGAGTGATCATTTACAAGATGATCACATAAAGGAAGTCACTAACACTTATGGTGAGGAAACATTAATGAACAAAGACATCTCTCTAATAAGGGTTGTAGAACATGTTGTGATCCCTATGACTCAAGTTGACAATATTAGACATGAGGAACATATTCATTAACTGTGAAGTAGTGTTAGAAAACGATCCATTAACTCGGTCTATGAAAAGTGTAAATTCTAAATTATGGAATGATGCTATAACAGATGAGATGAAATCTATGGCAAATAACCATGTTTGATAACATGTGGAGTTACCTAGTGGGGCTAATTTTAATATCCCAAAATTTGATTAAGGGATTACAGTTTCAAAATTGAATGTAATTATCGTTAAACCGACACTTTTGGAGAATATGATATAAGTTGTGATTTGAATGTGTTACGATCAGTGCCCAAACCTTATATTTAAGCTTAATTGTGTGATAAAGCTTAAAATGGATTGAAGAGAAGGTGAGGGTGCATGCTTGGTGTGATGGAATGAGAAAAATATGTTTGGTGGTGATTTAAGAGCAATTACCATAATCAGGGGCAAAATAGGAAAGTTAGAGGCCAATTGGTCAATTACCGAAGAGAAACCTTATTGGTAACTTGAAGATCAATGGTTGTGATGGAATGTGCAAGAGATCAAAGGGTGAAATCATGTATATATGGGTTTTTGTGAGCTCATAGAGGATGTTCCAAGATCTTGACACCTGGCATCTTGTGAACCATGGCTTGGGTCAAAAGGTTCAAACACTCTTCCCTCTCTCCTCTCTCTCTTAGGTCGGCCAAGGGCCATTTGGAGGGCCAAAAATTTGTTTCTTCTTCATCTCATCTCTCTCTCTCTTCCATGCTCCATGGACGTCCAAGCTTGAGGGAGGAAAGAGAAAGGAATAGGTGAGTTTTTGACTTGGTAAATGATCTCTTTAGCTCAAATCATCATCTATAATGTTGTTTATAGTGATGAGGGCTTCATCTCTATGGTTTTAGATTTATGAAAGAAGGTGTTTGAGAGCTTGAAGAAATTGAAAAGTTAGGAAATCAAGAAACAAGCTTGAGGAAGAGGAAGAGGTAAGATCTTCCTTTTGATATATTTATTGTGACTTTTGGTTGAGTTTTGAGAATTGTGGAATTTTCCCTGATTTAGTGCAATTATGAAATGAATGGATTGGATAGTGTATTGT
This sequence comes from Inga laurina, assembly GCA_963855925.1. Classification (NCBI taxonomy): domain Eukaryota; kingdom Viridiplantae; phylum Streptophyta; class Magnoliopsida; order Fabales; family Fabaceae; genus Inga; species Inga laurina. The sequence continues at coordinate 38,197,615 of OY979703.1, read as the reverse complement.
GGTAAAAATAGTGTCATATTGTGTTTTGGTGCCATTGAGATTGGTTTAGAACTTTGGAATGTAAAGGATTGCAATATTGAGTTTAGTATTGTGACATTATGTGACATGTTATAACTTTTGTGAAACATGTCATTGTGATGTGATTTTGAGTGTTTTGAGGTTTCCAATGGGTTCCTTGTGTAAAATTATATGGGAGTAACTTTGGGTTAGAATTTTGGGACCATTGGAAACATATGTTGGAGGTTAGGGAAAGTTTTGTCATCTACTATGTTTTGACTTCTGATAGAGCCTTACTTGAGTGATCAGGGGTCTCACTCAAGTGTAGCATCAAGTTTCTTCTTCTCCTTCACTTTTTAGTTGCACTTCCATGCCAAAAAGTAAAAGTACATTTCCTTACCTGCGAGTGAAGTGGGTCCTCACTCGAGTGCATATGTATTTTCCATTAAGAGCTGTGCCTTTGGAAAGCACTCGCAATCCATTTGTCAAGAGTGTGTGTTAGCACTTGCAAGTTTTAAATTGCCACTCGAGTGTTCAAGGTTGTCACTCAAGTGCACTTTCCACTTCAGGGTTATATTGCTCTTAGGTAGTCACTTCTGTGCTTTACCTTGTAAGACTCGAGTGAGTATGAGGTCATCACTCGAGTGCTGAGTTTGTGACTTAAGTGTAGTGATCACCTTCTGTCTCTGTTATGGCTTTCTGTCAAGCACTTGCATGAGTAAGCTGTCCTTACTTGAGTGCAAGTCATTTATTACTCGAGGGCATCATCCATCACTCGAGTGTATTAGCTAAAAATTAGTGTTTTTGCTTCTAAAAGGGGATCTTTGGTCAAGTTTCTCCCAATCCTTTAGGCATATGTTTAGCTTTCTAGTAGCCACCTAAAGGTGTCAAATGATAACCAACTTTAAGTGTTAAAGTTATGGAATTGGAAAAGGGAATAACCCTATGTCCTTGATTTGATTGTCAGGATTCGGTATTTGCCCTGATCATGATCTACTTGTGCCGGAGCACATGTAGAAAGGATAAGGTAGTGACTCTTCCCTTATACTATGTGTAAATACAGTAAATGTATGGGTTATCATTGTTTTATGATATTACGGATGCTACAAATCTTGTGAATTTGTGTGTCTTTCACTTGTGACCGTATGGGGGGTTCCCATGGCTGAGGACTGTCCCCCTGGGGTGATAGTTTATGGGGGATTGACTATGTGAGCCGAAAGGCTTTTTGTGCTACAGTGCTACATAATGATAGGCTTGCATGCTATGTGATTATGTGTGGTATGAGTGATTTTTTACTATTGGGATTCTTTTGAATATCATTGTTTCCATTGACTAACCTTTTAGACAAGGCAAGCAGTTCGAAAAACAAGCAAGCAACCAAGGACGGGTTAAGCTCCTGGTTGGGAGCATTTGGTAGTGGTTGGTTATCATAGGTTGGGAGTATTGTATAATTTGTATTTATATTTGGTTTTGGGATGTAATTTGTGGAAACGTATTATGTAGTCTCCTGTATGAGAAGCTGTAATGGGTATATGCGACCTGTAAAGCTTGAGCTAATGAATGGAACCCATGGTTAGCTAGGAATTTTATTGGGTACTTTGATATATATTTATAAATGTGATTGAACTGCGCAAGGTAATTATATTCGAAATATGGACACGAGACCAGGATATTTGGATTTTGAAAAGTATTTGTGAAAATTCCATTGTGGAGATGGGTTTGTAAATGGGTTTTACTATTCGTTGGTCTCTAATTCATCTTAGTTACGTACTTTTGAATATTAATTAGGGTTTGTAAGGCAGAGGATTACACTAATAGCTTGTTTGGATTAGCTTATTTTTCAAGAATAAGCACTTATTATGTAAGTTGAGATAAAACACCTCTCACATACTTACCTCGTATACCGTAAATCATGATTTATAAGAACTTATTGCCTAAAAATAAGCTATCCCAAATGAATACTAAGGTCGTTAGCTATAAATAGGTTTTTTGAACCAAAAGGGACTTACAAGGTAACATTGATTACTACAAAGCTAGGTTGGTTGCTAAAAGTTTTACTCAAGTGGAAGGAATTGATTACAAAGAAACCTTTTCTCTCATGTCTACAAAAGATTGTCTCCACATTATCTTGGCATTAATTTACACTTTGATATAGAATTACATTAAATGGATGTTCAAATTGCATTCCTTAATGGTGAACTTGAGGAAGAAGTCTACGTGAAGCATCCTTAAGGGTTCATTGCAGAAGGAAAAGATCATTTGGTATGCAAGTTAAAGAGATCAATATATGGTCTTAAACAAGCTTCACGTCAATGGTATTTAAAGTCCATGAAGTAATTACATCATTTGGCTTTATTGATTACATCATTAATGAATGTATATACCATAAGATTAGTGGGAGCAAGATCATATTTTTTATTTTGTATGTGGATGACATATTGTATGCAACTAATGACTTGGGGCTAACACGAGAGGTAAAACAACTTTTGTCTAAGAGTTTTGACATGAAAGATATGGGTAAAGCATCTTATGTCATTAGCATTAAGATTCACAGCGATAGACATCAATGCCTCTTGAGCTTATCTCAAGAAACCTATATCAATACAATTTTTAAACAATTTCGGATGGAAAACTATTCAACCAATATGGCTCTTATTGAAAAAGGAGATTTTTTTTTTCAGTTGGATCAATGTCATAAAGATGAGCTTAAAAGAAAAGAGATAAAAAGATCTCATTTGCCTCAGTGGTAGGAAGCTTAATGTATGCACAGGTTTGCATAAGACCTGACATAGCTTTTGTTATGGGTATGTTAGGAAGATACCAAAGTAATCCTGGTGAGAAAAATTGGATAGCTGCATAGAAAGTTTTTAGGTAGCTTCAAGGTAATAAGTATTAAATGCTCACATATAGAAGAACAGACAGTTTTAAAGTGATTAGGTGCTTATATTCTAATCTAGGAGGATGTAAAGATACGAATAAATCTACTATTGATTATGTCTTCCTACTAAGTGCTAAACAAACACTTGTAGCTCCCTCTACTTATGATGTTAAGTACATAACGTGTTTTGAAGCAAGTTCATAAGGAATCTGGATAAGAAATTTCATCGATGGGCTTAAGATTGTGGATTCAGTCTCTAGACCAATTAAGCATGTGTTTGTATTAGCTTTTGGAGAATAGTTTTTATGATTTAGGAGATAAGTATGTGAAAGGATTTTTGTTTTGGTTTGCAGAAAAATGGCTCTTGAAACCGTGGTTTCAGTGTTACCCAAACACTCACTAAGATATACCGTGACAACAACAATGAGTGGAAGTCAAAGTAAGTTTTTTTTAACTTAAAGCTGTTATCCTTAAAAGATAGAGTTAAGGATGGCCAAATCTTGGTTTAACATATCAATACAAAGTTAATTCTAGCTAAGCCTTTACTAAAGGGATGCTACCAAAGGACTTTGTTTTGCATGTATCTCATATGGGGCTTAAGCCTCTACTAAATTAAACGAGGTATGGGAAGTAATGAAATGTCACTTTATAGTTATCATCTCTATATTTGTGACATGTATACATTATGATTGTTGAGATTGATAAACATTAAGATAGGAACCAAATAAACATTGAGGTTTATTCATATGCTGACTCATTAAGTAAGAATGCTACTTGTGATGCATGGAAGGTAATACTCGATCAAAGAGGACTTATTGCCATGATTCATGTAGTGTTGCTTAAATGAACCTTGACTCACCAATAACATTAGGTTACGAGTCAAGTGGGAGAATGTTATATATTTTATTAATATGATAATATTATATCTTAATGTTTATTCATATTGTATCTAGATATATTTACTAATTGATCATATAAAGGATATTCTGGATATTACTAGTTTATTATTTTAATCAAATTAAATGTTCTAGATATTATTTGATTATTCTAAATATTATATTATTATTTTAAATATTATCTGTTTAATATATTTTGAATAAAATATATCCTGATTGTGCCCCTTATGTGATTTGGATAGAGATTTAGTTTAGGGTTACCTGCTTGATTGGTAAGCTATTGCAAGCCTTGATAGAGGCACTACCAGAAAAAAAAGGCCTATAAGGTCGCCATATCTAGACCTTTCTAGGCTAAAATGGTTTAAAAACTATGACTGATGACATTTTTGTAAATACCGTTTCAACTTTAGATCAATCGTACATTAGATAGGTCTAAATAATATTTTCTAGATTGATTGTATTTATGTCCGATCTTGACAAGAAAACAATTAGACTAGTTGTCTTGCATCTTGTAACCCCCTTCCCACCTTTGGCCGGGATTAAGTTCTTAAACTCATAATTAAGTTGTAATTAGAGACCATAATGAAATTGGGACTTAATAAGATACTCTTTTGCCCAAAATCGGATTTGCAAAACATTTTTCAAAACTTATTCACAATGGTCTCAAGTTCTCAATACAAAATAATACTGGCCTGAACAGGTGGATTCCATTTACAAATATCAGAGTGCACATAAATTCCTGACTCACTCGGGTTCCATTCATTAGATAAGGGATTTACAAAGGCACAAAGCCACAATTCAATACCCTTAACTTGGGGATTACACAAAATCTATATATACAATTCCAAAATCTACAATGATAACCATAAATTCCAAAATACACTCCTAAACAGGAGCTCTAACTACTCTTCGTCGCTCGCTTGCCTCTCGATCCTTCGGCCCTGTCTAAAAGGTTTAATTTTGGGAGAGTGAGATTCTAAAGAATCCCCGTAGTAACAAGTCAATCATATAATGTACAACAATAATGCATGTAATCAAATCATCATCCACACAAGCAACTACAACGGCAGTTACAGCGGCAATGGTTAGTATGACACATGTCATCCCTGACGATTGCTCACGCTGAATTGCTCACGCTGTATTGCATCACAACAGTCAACACAGTATAATTCACCACAGCTGGGATCCATATAAAGCATATCATATTCGCAAGCCACATAGGCAAGATACACACACACAGCCCACGGCTGGTTTTCACATACGCCGCCCCCACGGGTCGGATTCACAAAGATCCATGTCGATTACGACGGCAGTCCAACGGCCGAACTAGAGATGACCACTGTCACTCCCTATATGGCTCACGCTGACCTGCTCGCGCCGTAATGGACCATGGCACACGTTTCACAAGTTCAATGATAAGATATGCATACCAAAACATCATACAAGATATGAGAGAAAAGTCACTACCTGAGTTCTTCCGGACGTGTTCTAGCGCCGGTCTCTCTCGAGGAAGGCAAATATCAAATCCTATTTCACAATTAGGGACGAAGAGTCATTCTCTATTCCAAGACTTAATTCGCTTTATAATGCTTAATTGGTTATCATTATTGCTCTTTTGGAGTCACTAAATACCCCTAATAACACTCCTAAAGGGTAGGAAGAACTATCCCAAAGATCCCCTTTTGGAAGCACAAAACTGAGATTTTACACTGATTCACTCAAGCACAGATGACCATGCTCGAGCACAGATGTACGGACACTCGAGTGAAAACGGCTTCACTCGAGTGATGGTACGGACATCACTCGGGCACAAGAGAGAGTGAGAGGCAGCGAGTGAACACCCGAGAGCACAAGGGAGATTTCAGAAGCAGGCTCACTCGAGCACAAATGCCCTCACTCGAGCACACGTACGAAAATCACTTCAATCACAAGGAAGTGAGACAGAAAGCACACGCCCGAGAGCACCATCCCATACTAGAAGCACAAGCTCACTCGAGCACACATGGCTCACTCGAGCACGGTGCCCATACCCGCGAGTGAGAAGGCACACCCGTGCACCTACTCGCGAGTGACAACCCGAGAAGCAAGCCCTTTGGTGTCAAATACACTGATCACTCGAGCACAAAATCCTCACTCGAGTGATGTTCATCCCTCACTCGCGAGTGAGGCTATGCTTGCTATGACCCAGAGAGTGCGATAAGAACATAGAAAGCAAGAAAGGAGAATTACACTACCGCACTCGAGCAGACCCATCTCTGCTCGGGTGATATTCATCCCTCACTCGAGCAGACCCATCTCTGCTCGGGTGATGTTCATCCTTCACTCGAGCAGACCCCTCCCTGCTCGAGTGAATCCCTCAGATGGCAGAAAACGCAGAACAGAGGCACTCTCCTTAATCTTTGCCCAATTGATTCCTATGGATACAAAACTTAACCCAAAGCCATTCCCACACAAAAACACCCAATAAACTCAATGGAATACTCAGAATCAACAAAATCCTACTCCATTATCATGCTTTGGGTTTTGGGCAACAATTTCATCAAAATTCCCATTTCATCCCAACATCATATTTCAATCTCAAATCAATCTATCTAACATAAACTCATTCCAAAATGTCATTCTCATGCCATAAACATACCAAATGAACAGTGGCACTCATTTTCATGATTAGGCCATAATTCCCAGAATTTATAAACTACTTCAAATGGTATAAAACATAGATAGATAGATTGGGTTCCCTTACCTCTTTCACTTTTCCAAAGACACTCTTTGATTCACCACTTTCCAGATTTTCGTGTAGCACAAATCAGCACCAAATGGCCACACTATACACACCAAAATGAAGCCCATGATTCAAGGATCAACATTTAAGAATGGTGTTTGAGCAATGGAGATCATTTACTTACCCAAAGATCAAGCTTTTCCTTCCTTCCTTTGGCACAAAACTGACGAGAGAGAGAAAAGAGAGAGAGAGCACGAGAGAGAGAGAAAGAAATGGAGAGATGGAGTGAGAGAGAGAAAAGAGAAAAAGTGTTCCCTTGTCCTCATATGATCTCATCCAATAGCCACCACAATGCCACATGTCAGCATCTCCTTCATTCCCTCAATAAGCTCACACAAGCTAAATGCACTGGATTCCGACCCACGGTCAAGGAATCACCACCCTTGATCTTAAATACCACACATATACACTAATATTTCCAATTTCCACTATTTATGATATTAATTAAAATAGCCATAAATTACATAATAATTCCAATAAATTCATAATTATCATTAATAATCATGATTATCCCTTAATCAAAATTTGGGATATTACACATCTGGTGTAAAAAGTAATTTTTAAACTGATTGTATTTTCAACCATTCTAAATTAATTGTGCTCGTGGACCAGTTTCAATACATTCAGTCTAGAAAATTATAATTTGGAAATGCTTACACATTTAACTTGTCTAAAATTATACGCACTAATATACTTTCGCACCTAAGACCTTAGCTTCTTAGTGCATTTCTCCATGTGACCTTCTTCGCCTTTAATCTTACCAACTTCATTTCAGTCAATCAATCAATCAATCGCACTCCCCTTCAATATCTAAACTTCTACTTCAATCCTTGAACTTTCTCCCTCATTTTTTATTTTGTGACCTAAATATTTTCACAATCACATTCTACGATGAGTGTGTGAAGAGGAATCCCACTCAAGTTTAATTTTTGTAGTTTCCTGACGTAAATATCTTCAGTATGGTCTTATTCATGCCTCTAGGTATTTTGTAAAGGTTTTTTTAATTAATTACTCTTTGTATGAATCATTTTTTAGATTTATTACTCACAATTTATTTCACTCATATCGCAGGATGTCAAATATACCAAGTATATAGTGATTTGTGTAGCAATGTTGAGAAGCTCTTGTACCCAGGTTGTGAAAAATACCAAGTGTTGATACATAATTTGGTGAAATAGGTGAACTTGAAAGCATGACACGAGTAGAGCAACGTTAGTGTTTCAGAGCTACTTGAGGCTTTAAGGGACATGTTTCCTACTGAAAATTCTCTACTGTAGTGCTACTATGATGCACAGAAATTTTGTGTCTCCTTGACATGGAGTATGAAAAGATTTATGTATGCCCTAACTACTGCATATTGTATAGAAAAGATTATGAAGGTCTTGTCAAGTGTCTAAAGTGTCATACAACAATGTACAAATCAAGGAAATCTTCAACGAATATGTTGTGGTACCTGTAACCCCCTGCCTTGAAAACTGTAATTATGATTCAAAAATGCGTAATTAGAATGGATTAGAGACCGACGGATAATTAAAATTCATTTCCAATCCCTTCCTTTCGGAAGGGTTTTCAAAATCTCTTTCAAAATTTCTACCTTACCTTGGTCTCAAATTCAATATTCTAAATTTAATTACCTATGCAGTTAAATCATAATTATACGCATCAGAGTGTACAACAAAAATCTCCGCAACCCCTGGGTTTCATGTATATATACTAAGGGTTCAAACATTCCCATTTAGGGGGTTACACAACCGTATCGAAAATAATATTTATATCCCAACAATATACAGTAATCCCAATCAAAATCTGATAACCAACAACCCAAATTATATTCCTACGGGAGTCCTAGTCGCCCTTGGTTGTCTCTTTCCCTTTGGAGCCACTTGCCTTGTCTGAAGGTTAGTCCAAGGAAAGAATGAGATTCAAAAGAATCCTAGTAGTAACAAATCGCTTATTCCACACATAAACACATAGCATGCAAGTAAATAATCAAACAGTACAGTAGCATAAAAAACACAGCATACCAGCTGTCATATATACGTGTTGCCTCACTGACATACACATAACACACTACCTTACTGACACTCATATAGCCTCAATGGCTTTCACATAGCCTCACTGGGTTGCAACATTCACAATTATCACAAAACAATGATAACACATACATATAATGCGTTTACACATAGTATAAGGGAAAGTGTCACTACCTTATTCTTTCTTGGCGTGCTCCGGTATATGTTGATCATAAACAAGGCAAATGTCAAACCCTATAACCAAAATCAAGAACGGCGAATCAATTCTTTACTCTAATTTCTTACTTTAACATCACTTAAAGTTGGTTATCATTTAAACTCTTTATATGGCTACTAGAAGCCTAGACCTATGCCTAAAGGGTTGGGAAAAGCGTACCCCAAGACCATCTTTCGAAAGTTCAAAATGCCAATTTTAAATGGTTGGCCACGGCCAGCCCCCCTTGGGTCATGGCCAATAGATGGTTAAAAAGATTTGGGCCATGGTTAACACCTTTGGGCCGCTGCTAGAATCAGGTCAGAAACTTATGGGTCGTGGTGAACCTTCTTGGGCTATGGCCAAAAGTAGGTCAGGAAGTTTTGGGTTGCGGCCAGCCCCTCTTAGGCCATGTAATATCCTAAATTGTAATTAAGGGCTAATGACTTCTAGAGTGATGTAATTAATGTTAATCAAACACTTTTGAAGTATATGATGTGAATGGTGATATAAAAGGTGCTTGATGATAGTTTAGTATATATTGTGATAATCAGGGGTAAGATGGTAAATTGCCGACCAACTAGTCAGTCACCGAAGAGGAAGTCTACAAATTTAGTTGAAATTATTGTGAAAGGGGTTAGTTATTTAAGAGATTATGATAGGATGATTCCATAAATGCATGCACATAGAAGGAGTAGGGAGGAGGTTAAGATGATAACAAGTGTCATCCTAGTGGCCATAGATCTTGGTCAACTTTTCAAAATTATTTTTCTTCCTTTTCTCTCCGTCCAAGTCAGCTATTAGGCATGGGGAAAAGGGAAAATCTGATTATCTTCATCATTCTCTCATTTTCTCTTTCTCCAACTCCATTTTCGGTGAACTTAAGGTAGAAAGAGAAAGTAAAGGTGAGATTTTTATATGATACTTGGCCTCTAATGCTTTGGACCTCTTCTTTAATGTTGTGCACCTCGATGAGAACCTTATTGTTATGGTTTCAGAATTTTGAAAGGTGGTGTTTTGGTGTTGAATAAAATTTGAAAGTTGGGGAAACAAGGATTTGATCTTGGCAAGTTAAAGAGGTGAGCACTTGTGATATTTTGATATATTTGTTATGATTTTTGATTAAGTTTTGCAAATTCTGGAAATTTTGCCCTGATTTCATAAGAATTGGATAATAGAGGAGTTTAAAATGGTATGGTGTAGAAAATGATGCTAGGATGTGTTATAATGTCAATTGTTTTGGTTTGGAATTGAATGAAGAAATTTGGTAATTTGTGGTTTTGTGTGACCTTGTGAACTAGAGTTGAAAATGAGGTGATTGAGTGGAATTTGAGTTGTTTTGAGGTTACCAATAGGTTCCTTAGGAGATTTTGTGTGGGAATGAACTTTGGCATAAGTTTTGGAATGATTGGAATTAGTTTTGGTAATTTGGAAAACTCTATCAGTTGCTGCGTTTCTGGGTTCTGATGAATGTTACTCGAGTGAGTAAGGGTCTCACTCGAGTGCAGCAACATAAATTCCCTTTTCCTTCTACATTTCGCTTAGATTTTCTGGTGGGAAGCGTGGGTACACTCCCCAATCTGTGTGTGATATAGGTCATCACTCGAGTGTAAATGTATATTCATGCTAGGGGTTGCTCTCGGTCAAGCACTCGCAGGCTAAATTCTAAGAGTGTGATCTGACACTCGCAAGTGTTATGTTCTCATTCGAGTAGTAGGGGTAGTACTAGAGTGAGCTTTCTCTTTTAAGTTGGGTGTGTTCTCGAGCAAACACTTTTGGTATTCACTTTTGGGAACTCGAGTGAATTTGAGGTCATCACTCTAGTGTAGGCCGTCACGTTTGAGTGTTGTGATCACTTTAAAGTAATTGGTGGTGCTCTCTGTCAAACACTCACGAGTGTGTGCCACCTTCACCCGAGTGCAAGTCCATCATTACTCGAGTGAGGCCATCTTCACTCGAGTGAGCCATTCAAAAGTCAGTGTTTTGCTTCTTAAAAAGGCATCTTTGGGATAGTTTCTCCTAACCCTTTAGGCATATGTTTAGGCATTAACATCCACCTAAAGAGTTTACATGAATACCAACTTAAAGTACTATAGAATTAAGAACTTGGAAAAGAGATTGATCGGTTGTCCCTAATTTGGTTATAGGATTTGACATTTGCCACCCTCGCAAGCCCTCGGTGCCGAAGAACGTCAAGAAAGAACAAGGTAGTGACTCTTTCTTTTATACCAAATGTGATGCATTTTATGTGCGTTATATCATTTATTTGTGATGTTTTGGATGCTGCTATGTTTGTGGATTTGTGTATGCACCGCCATGCCAATAGTCCCTGAGTCGCTAACAACAGTTTAGGTAAGGGATGCGTACCTTCCCAGCGTGAAAGGGGATGAGGATGGGGTGTGATATTTGTGATTATGTAGGCCGAAAGGCTATTCATGGGCCAAAAGGCTATATGTGAGCCATAAGGATGTTTGTATGCACTGCCATACCAACAGTCCTTGAGTCGCTAACAATGGTTCGGGTTAGGACGGTGTGCCTTCCTGGCCGTAAAAGGGGATGAGGGTAGAGTGTGATTTGTGTTGCTGCTATTGAGTGGTGATTTGCTTACATGCTGCGTGATTACGTGTGGTATGAATGATTTGTTACTACTGGGATTCTCTTGAATCTCATTCTTTCCATTGACTAATATTTCAGATAGGGCAAGTGTCTCTAAAGAAAAGCGAACGACCAGGAGCGGTTAGGACCCTGTAGGGACACTTGATTCGGGTCATGTTGGTTATTTATTTTGGATAAGGATTACTATATGATATTTTTGAGTTGTAAATGGTTTTAAATACATGGTGGTGTAATCCCCTAATTGGGAACTGAAACCCTATAGATCTATACATAGATGAAACCCGGGGGTTGTCGGGAATTAAGTTGTACACTCTGATATGTTTAAATGTGATATAACTGCACAGGTAATTTTATTCGAAGTTTGAACTTGAGACTAGGATAGGAAATAAGTTTTGAAAATTTCATGAAATCCCTATTACAAGGAAGGAGTTTGAAATGAGTTTTAAATTATCCGGCGGTCTCTAATCCATTTTATTATGCATTATCGAATCTTAATTACGTTAATTAAGGCAGGGGGTTACAGTAGATGGTCAGAAGGTTTTGGGTTGTTGCAGTACTTTGGGCCGCGGCCAACTGATGACTTGACTCCTGGCTAATTTTCAAACGTCCATATCTTTGTGCATAAAACTCAGAATGACACAAACTTTATACGTATGGAAAGCTTGCAATGTGAACTATAATCCTAGAAAATTTACAACATTTAGACACCATTTGTTATGTCAAAATACCATGCAAAGTTGGGCCCTTGCACATCATTTTACACTTAGCCAAAATTCCAGAATTTCAGTTTTCACACCAATGCTTCCAATGGTTCCAAATTTCCATCAAACACCATTCCTATACAAATTTGCACAAGGAAGCTATTGGAAACACCAAAACCACCCAATTCATATCACATTGACATGTTTCCCAATGGTCACAACATGTCACACAATAACACAATTCAAATTTCAACATTGCAATCCTTTCTATTCCAAAATTCCAAACCATTTCTAATGGCACAAAGACACAACTTGACACCATTTACAATACAATATGCTAACCAACTCATGCATTTCAAAATTACACCAAAATCAAGGCAAAAATCACAAATCTTAAAACTTGACCAATGGTCATCCTAGTTAGGTCAAAATATAGCAATTTCTTACCTTTTCCTCTTTCCAAAGCTAGCTCTTTGATTACTCAACTTTCAAACTTCTTCAAATACTCAAACACTACCTTTCCAAAAATCTGAAACCATGGCAATGAAGCCCTCAACACTATGAATAATATTAAAGCAGTTGAGTTAAGCATACAAGATCAAATCCTCACCTAAAACTTGAACTTTTCCCTTTCTCTTTCCTTTAAGCTTGGTTGACAATGGAGGAGAGAAGAAAGATGAGATGATAATGAAGATGAGATCAGATTTTCTTGGGGCATGGAGGCCTTTAGACAAACTTTAAGAGAGAGGAGAGAGGGAAGGAGAATTGACACTTTGACTTGATCCCATGGTCCATGCAATGACACTTGGAAAAATCTTGTTTCTCCTTCCATGATCTCACATAAGCACATATACATACGATTCTAACTTCTTGATCTCTTAATCCCAACCATTGATCTTCAATTACCAATGAGTTTTTTCTTCGGTAACTGACCAAATGGTAGGTAACTTTCTTTTTTACCCATTTGCCCTTGATTATGGAAATTCAACTAGAACCACCACCAAATGCATTATATGATTCACATTACTCAACAATATGCCCTCTCCTACATTAGGGTTCATTAAAAGCTTTATCACATAATTAAGCTTAAATGTAGGGTTCGAGCACCAATCAGAACACATCCGAATCAAAATTCACATCATATTCTTCAAAAGTATTTAATTAACAATAATTATATTACTTATGAAGTCATCTTGTCTCGTAATGCCAAGGTGAAGATTTCGATTGAATTTACCAATATGTGGAGGCCAATTAGGGAAAAAAGCTACCTTGATCCCCTCATATGTATCAAGGTGCCAATCACCACATAGAATTAGGAAGAGTTTTGAATGATGTTAAGAACCCACTTTGGTAGACTATCTTGGTACAAAACACACTTTAAATTTATCACATTTTGTCCTCTGTTATCTAATAGTTATTACTATTGTTCATATTGCTAACCATTTCAATAGCATGCAATGTTGCAGCTTATATATGTTGTTCCTGATATTCAAGCATTGAAGCATAAGACACTCTCTTACTTGTGTGAACGTTTCCAAGAATTCAAGACATGATTAGCATGTAATGTCATTCATGTCTAGGTGGAGGAAGGTAAGCCTCATCCTACTCCATTTGATAAGTATCCATATATTATAGAAGAAGATTTGGCTGAATTCTGCCGGTTGTGTACTACGCTAGTAGCTATGGTAAGTTTAATTATGTTAGGTATTACTCCCTAATGATTCAGTTTAACTATTAACTGATATTTGTCTTATATTATGAATCTTACTTTTAGGAACAAAGGGCAAAAGCGATTGAAAATAGAAAAAAGAATTTTTACCCGCACATAATGTCTCGAGGTCTTTATGCCAAGGCAACTAAGGATATAATGGAGGCCAAGTGAAGGAAGTTAGAAGAAGTGGTAAAAGACGATCCTTCAATTATGCTTTCTCTACCTTCTCTAGTTTGTCATGAAGAGACATGGTTGTATGCTCACCAATCGAGGAGCAGATCATACATGAGTGAAAGTGCTCGCAAAGTTACCAAAAAAATTGTAAGACACGTTACTATATTATTTATATTATTAGATAACTAAGTACAATTTTCATTCTCATGTTTGTAATATATATGTAACAAGAAGATCCTAATAAAAAAGCAGCCGAGGTAGCCTTCAAGCGAGAAGGTAGGAATGAATTTTTGATCATTGCAATGGGAAGATAGGATCATGGAGGGCATGTTAGGGTGTTGGACAAGGGGTTGGCTTAAGTGATCAATTTGAAAAAAAAAACTTCACACATTCCATTTAATAAGGAGGTGGTCAATGGGTTGAGCACCACTATGAAGGCAGAGGCAGAAGCTTCATTTAATGAGAAACTTAATGCTTTCCAAAAAAAGGTGAGAGAAGAGATAGTTGCAATGCTTACAACAAGCAGACAAAAACCAACACCTGTCACGAAGACATATTCCTAAGCACCTTTTTACAACACTAAAGGGAGTAGCTACATTACTGGCCATTTGTTAGAGGCTCCCATTGGCAGTGATAAAGATGAGCATTGTGATCTATATCTGGAGGATCCTGATAGAAGACTAGTAGCATGTGGCAGGGTCTACAACTTTGGCCCAACTATCTACCACAAGGAACTTACAAATGACTATGTGAGAGTGTTGGTTGTCAAGGTTATAGTGGCAGAAACTTCTATCCTATTCCCCATTGATGACGTAAAGTTTGTAGGAGATTCAAAAAATACTTTTCTCATGTGGCCAAAGCTTCTTGTGTCAAATGTTCCCACTGTAGTCACCTCTCCATCCCCAGACAAACCATATTCCTTTGATACATTTCCACTTGTACACTATAAAGCAAAGCATTGCTCATCTGTGCTTTAATGATGCATACTAACCCAAGCAAGTGCATCTGAACATATCTGTTGTGGGACATAATTATTGTAAACCTTATACTTTATAAGCCAGATGAGTGCAAAAGTGTAATGAATTGAACGATTAAACGAGAAATTCAATCCTAGAACAAATATACTTTAAAATATGTTCTAAATCCGAGCTTCAAATCAGGGTTTGTACCTATAATTGAATAGCTTTTTCTAAAGAAATTAAAAATTTTCAAAACATTTTCACAAAGGTTCATTGCTTTGCTAAGTCTTATTGGCTCTTAATTCATTTCATCAGAGTTTGTGAGATCTGTGCTTAAGTGTTACGTGTCATAGATTGGTTAATGATCCCTTACCATACGAAAGCATCATTCAACTAAGTTACCCAATCATTAGATGCTACTGGTTCTACCATTGTACTATCACTATGTCTTCCAAGTTATATACAGCACCAAAATAAACAACCAATAGGAAATAAAATCTCTCCACTTTGTCCTCTAGTTGTCTGGGTTTACCTCCTTCCCCCTTGAGCTGCTAGCCTATGCTGCAGTTGTTATGGGGAAAGAGTAAGATTCAAAAGAATCTCAGTAGTAACAGACATTCAATCATATATATACAAGAACATAAAGCATGATACTCCATGATCACATAACACAAAAATAGCAATCAGTATTTAAAACACATCATGCAGCATAACACATACCATAGTGCTAGGTATATAAATCACTTGGCACCAAGTATTCACCTACCCAACAGGCCTCGAGATTCTACTTGTGTATAACAGTAATTTTCATGGCCCAGGTGTCCACCCACGTATCAGGCCTTAAGCGACTACCTCTTAAATCGTGAATGCTTCCAAAACTCATGATAATACCATAAACATACAACGTATCTTATAACATATGAAGGAAAGAGTTACTACCTGATCGCCTTCTATAAAGGGTATCTAACTATTTCTCTGAGGTCGGTCAGATCATAGATTTTAGATAGTTGATAGGTCTTATCGTAATGTCCCAAATTTTGATTAAGGGCTAATGACAATTATTGAGAATAATTTGTGTATTTAAAGTTGAATTATTATATGTTTAGTGCCAATTTCGGTAAATGTGCCAAAATCAGTGGAAAATTATTGGTTAATTAGTTAGTAATTAATGAGAAAATTAATTACCAACTAAGAGAAATGAGAAATTTAATTAAATGGCTAATGGAGTGGTTAGAGTAACCAATTAGTTACTTATTTTATGAGAGCCAATAAAATATGGACATGTGTCAAGATGAGAGGATGAGAGAGGGTGAGAAAAGTCAAAACCCCAATTGTTAATGTTTTCTCTCTCTTTCCTCCTTCTTTTCGGTTGAAGAAGCATGGGAGGGAGTATCATCATCATCATTTTCTCATCTTTCTCCACACCCTTCTTTCTCATCTTTCCTTTCTTTTGCATGCAGCCATTGTTGGCCAAGGAAGGAAGAAGAAAAGCTTGAAAAAGGTAAGAAGAATGACCTCTAATGGAAAAACTCATTTATTTAATGTTGTTCCTTTGATTGAGAGCTTTAATTCTATAGTTATAGATTGTTCATTGGTTTTGATTTGAGCTCTCAAGGAATTTTAGAGGTTAGAGAATCAAGAAGCTACTTTGGGAAAGTGGTAAAGGTGAGTAAGAGACACCTTTCCATTTAGGTTTGAAATTCTGGAATTTTTTGCTTTATTTTTAAAAATTAGGGTCATTGGTAGTTTGGCATGATTGGTTATGGAAATGGAGTTTTGGTTTGTGTTGGAATAGATAGAAATAAGTTTGAGGTTAAAATGTTGAGTTTGGCATATTTTAGGATTTTGGGTTGATTGTTGCCTAAAACCAAAGCATGATAATGGAATAGGAATTTGGTAGTTTTGATGGTTCCATTGGATTCCTTGTGCAATTTTCTATGGGAGTAGCTTTGATTTGGTATTTGGGATCAATGGAATTACTTAGGCAAAGTTTGGGAAGTTCTATCATCTTTGTTGCGATCTGGGTTCTGATAAGCTTAACTCAAGTGAAGATGGGTCTCACTCAAGTGCGGTAGTGCATTTCGCTTTGTGGTCTTCAGTATTTTTGTTGCATTTTTGCATGAAAGGAAAAAGTGTTGCCTCACTTGCGAGTATTGTGGGTTCTCACTCGAGTACAGGTGTATCTGACAATATGAACTCGCATCTTGGGTTGTCACTCACAGTTGAGTTTCAAGAGTGAGTCTTAGCACTCGCGGGTGTTAATCCTTCACTCGAGTGCAAAGAGCCCTGCTCGAGTACTCATCTCATTTAAAAGTTCCTTGTACTCTCGGGTGAGAAATTCCTGTACCCCATTTTGGGGGACTCGGGTGAGCATTAGGCTATCAATCGAGTGATTTGAGTTATGGTCTAGTGTAGCAATCAATTCTGGTTTCTGTTATTCCTTATTGCTCTCGGGTTAACACTTTATGTGCTTCACTTCCTAGAACTCGAGTGAGCATTTGGCTATCACTCGAGTGTTAACCTTGTGCTCGAGTGCAAAGTGCCTCATCACTCAAGTGAGGCCTTCTTTACTCGAGTGCAATAGTGAAAATTCTGTTCTTGTGTTCTAAAAGGGGATCTTTAGGATAGTTCTTCCAACCCTTTAAGGCTTTTGTTAGAGGCATTTGTGGCTTCCTAAAGAACATAAATGATAACCAATTTAAGTGATATGAAGTCATTTGAGTATTGGTATAGAGAATAATACTTCATCCCTAATTATGAATTATAGGATTTGACATTTGCCCTACTCGGGAGAGATCAATGCTAGAGTACACATGGAAGGACTAAGGTAGTGACTTTTCTCTCATGTTTTGTATGATGTTTGGTATGCATGACTTATCATTGAGTTGTGAAAAATCTTTGGCATGAGACCATTGCGAACTTGTGTATGTATTATCGGCCGTAGGGCATTACAACATGAGCAGTTCAGCGTAAGCAGTCATAGGGAGTGATGGTTATCACACCTACCCCTGCCGTTGTAATTGTTGAGGCTGCATTATGGAATTGTGAATTCTTGTTTGATTATCTAGCCAGTATAGCTGTGTGTGTGTGAAATATTTTATATGGATCCCAGCTGTGGTAATATATGTGATATGAACATGTGGTTGTGCAATACAGTGTGAGCACTTTAGCGTGAGCAAACGTAAGGGTGACGCAAGTCATACCTACCCTTGCCGTTGTAATTGTCATTGTATTTGCTATGTGTGTGTGATGATTTGCTTTCATGCTTTGTGATTGTGCATACTATGAGTGATTTGTTACTACGGGGATTCCTTAGAATCTTACTCTCCTAAAAACAAATTCTTAGATAGGGCCGAAGGATATAAAGGAAAGAAGGTGACGAAGAGTGGATAAAGTTCCAGGCCAAGAGTTTATTTTGGATTTTGGTTATCATTTTGGATAATTCTATATGATATTTTTTATTATAGAATAGTAACTGTGTAATCCCCTAGATTGGGAAACAGATTATGGGCGTTATGCCTTGTAAACCCTTTATTGTTTAATAGAACCCGAGTGTGTCAGGAATTTTCATTATACTCTGATATTTACGAATGGAATCTAATTGTACAGGCCATTTGTATGTTTGTAATATGAATATGAGACCATTATTGCACATGTTTAGAAAAGTTTTTGAAAACCATGATTTTAGGAAATTTACTTTTATTAAGTCCCAAATCATTTTATGGTCTCTTGTAACCCCCTTCGTAATTATGATTCGAAATATGTAATTAAAGTGAAATAGAGACCAATAATCATCCAAAGTTATTTAATATCCATTCCTTACGGAAGGGTGTTCATAAATTCTTTCAAAACTTTATCCTTAACCTGGTCTCAAATTCACGTTTTGAATATAATCACCCTGTGTAATTTAAATTACATTTATACATATCAGAGTGTACAACAAAAATCCTGGCAAACCCCAGGTTTCATACATATATACTAAGGGTTTACAGATTCCCATATAGGGGATTACACAAAATTATATCCAAAATTTACATCCCCATTTACATACAATAATCCTAATACCAAAACTGATAACCAATAACCAAAATATAAATCTCCCGAAGGAGTCCAATCTGCCTTTGGTCGTCTCCTTCCCCTTAGAGCCACTTGCTCTGTCTGAAGGTTTGTCAAAGGAAAGAATGCGATTCAAAAGAATCCTAGTAGTAACAAATCACTCATACCATACTTAATCA
Organism: Inga laurina; assembly: GCA_963855925.1. Classification (NCBI taxonomy): domain Eukaryota; kingdom Viridiplantae; phylum Streptophyta; class Magnoliopsida; order Fabales; family Fabaceae; genus Inga; species Inga laurina. The sequence continues at coordinate 38,178,440 of OY979703.1, read as the reverse complement.
CAAAGCATGTAATGATATCATCAAGCAGCATCATAGTATACAACACAACACACAGGCTGCCACATATGCACACAATCACATAGTCTTATAACCTGTATTCCACTGCCCCGAAGGCACGATCCTCCCACCATCAACACCGATGGGCCGTGGGTGATAGACTCACAAATAGCATTTTAGCTTTCACATATTTTAACGTCCCAAATTTTGATTAAGGGCTAATGATAATTATTGAGAATATATTGTAATTCAATAGAATAGTGAATATTCATGGAAATTAGATCTTGTGAATTTTGAAATATTCACATTCATAAGGTAATGGGCAAATTAATTCAAGAATTGAATTAAATTACAAAGGTGATAACAAAATCATAATTTTGCCAATTTAGCCCAAGATTAATTATTTTTCAATTAATTGGAGTTAATTTCAATTAATTAAGGAAAATAAAGGAAAATGTATAAATTGAATTTTCTTGGTGGAATAAATTAAGATTTGTGGAATAAAGTAAAAGCCCATATTTTTATTGGTGGATATTTAGGAGAAGGGAAATATTTACTTGGAAGATAAATATGCCAAGTGGCATCATCCAAATCCAAGAGATTAAAATTATAATTGCTAAATTTGGAAGAGGATAAGATCAAAGTACAAGGTGAGGTCATAAAACTTAATTTTGGAAGTAAAATAAATTGAGTAAGAATAGGAAGATATTTATGAAGCTAATGCTTCATCTTTCTCATTCTCTTTACATGACCAAACATAGAGAAAGAGAGAGAGAGAGAGAGAGAGAGAGAGAGAGAGAGAGAGAGGCTTCAAGAAGAAGTTTAGGAAAGCTAGAGGGAAGAAGGAGCAAAATCTAAAGGTAAGTATTGTAGATCTTGTGATTAAGCTTCCCTTTTTGTCAAATAGCTCCTCTAACCTTTTGATCTTCTTGGAAAACATGGGGTAGTAAGCAAAATCTCAAGGTTTAGGGGAGAAAGGGAGGACGATATTTAGAGAAAGAAAGTGAAGCAAACCAAGATAATCTCAAGAACATCAACTCTTGTGGTTTATTATTGTTGCTATTGTTGTTTTAGGCTTGTTTGGTATTGGTTGGTTGATTTTGTAAATTTGGAAAGTACTAATCCTAAGGGGTTATGCTGCCCAAATTTCTTTGAATCATGGTTAAGAAGTGTTTAAGTGAGTTAATCAAGGATTAGAAGTGGAAAAGTACAAGTTTTGGAAGCTAAAACACAAAGCTCCATTTTTCTATTTTTCCTTCAATATTTCGGCCAGGACCAGATCTGGTAGTAGGAGTTGGATTTTCATGAAATAAATGGTTCCATTGGACTCAATGGGAAAAAATATGTGGGCTTACAGTTGGGCACTTTTTCAGTAGAGGCCGAAAAAGCAAAATTACGAAAACGCCACTGAAATCCCTAAATAGGGGTTGTCAAGGGTATTTTCATAACTTGACAGTGAATTTGGTGATTTTGAGCCTCGAAATGGATTCCTTGGGCGAAAATACTTTAGAATAGCCTTGGTCAAAATTTTGGTAAAACGTGCCATCGGGCCGGGTGCGGCGAGGCCAGTCAGGGGTCCTGGGGGCATTTTGGTAAATTTTCACCATAGGCTAATATAACCATAAGAAACACTATGGAGGAGTCTAAAATGATACTTGGATAGGGTATGACCTATTTCTTGTACATTTAATATTTTAGGACCGAGTCGGAAGCCGGAAGCGGCATGTTTTACGAGGCACACTAAAAAGGTGGTCTTTGAGATAGTACTTCCCAATCCTTTTAGGCGATTGTTAGAGACTTTCATAACTACTTAAGGGACTTTAATGATAACCAAAACTAAGTATTTTGAAGTAATTTGAGCATTGGAATAAGTGATAACGCGTCGTCCTTAATTATGACTATAGGATTTGATATTTGCCCGGATCGTAGAAGGCCTACGCCTGATCAAGGACGGAAAGAACAAGGTAGTGACACTTTATCCTATATCATATATATTGCATTGCTTGTTTGCATTAGTCATTGAATACAGTTACAGTGAAAGGATGTGGTGAAAGCCTAGCCTTGATTACAGATACAGTGAGGGGACGTGGCGAAGCCCGGACTCGAATACAGATAAAGTGAAGGGGCATGGCGTAAGCCCGACCTTGTATATAGTCAAGGGAACGTGGCGAAAGCCCGGTTTCAAATATTGATTGCTGCATTGTGATATATGTTTACTTGCTTTGTATATATGCATCATATACGTAAACTGTTGCTACTGGGATTCTCTAGAATCTCATTCTTTCCAAATAACATTTTTAGACAGGGCAAGTGGATCGAAGAGCAAGCAAGTGACAATGGACGATTAGGACTGCCTGCGGTAGTCTTAGTTAAATATTTTGGTTTTATACTGAACTGGTTATCATTTTGGACAAATGTATATATTAAATAGATTTATAGTATTATAGTTTTGCGTAATCCCCGGTATGGATATTGAGATGGGCAATGCTGCCTTGTATAAACTGTTGGATTAATGTTATTATCCAGGATGAACGTCAGGAATTATGCTGATACTCTGATATTATATATGTGACGAACTGAATAGGCCTATTGATTTTATAATTGAATGAACATAGATCTAATTGTAAAGATATTTTATAAAAGTTTTAATTATCCTGGATCTCTTATTCAATTATTAAACGCGTTCAAACGCTAATCTCGGCCTGATTCTCGAAGCGGGGGTTACATAAATAGCCTTACGGCTTTAACATAGTTTCATCCCTCGGATTCCATTACCCTGAAGGCACAATCCTCTCACCGTCAACATCGATGGGCCGCAGGTGATAGACCCACAAAAATGATAAATCAAACATACATTGTATAATATATAGTATAAGGGAAAGAGTTACTACCTTGTTCTTTCCTGGTGTGCACTGGCACCGGTCGCTCACGATCAGGGCAATTGTCTAATCCGATAAACCAAATACAAGGACGATGGATTAATTCTTATCCTAAGCTCTTACTTTCACAACACTTAAAGTTGGTTATCATTCCAACTCTTTAGGTGGCTACTAAAAGCCTAGACACATGCCTAAAGGGTTGGGAACACTACACAAAAAATTCCTTTTTCAGAGGCATAACATTGATTTTTGACTCAGACACTTGAGTGAAGATGGCCTCTCTCGAGTGATATTGTGATTTGTACTCGAGCACTGAAGATCACTCGTGCGATTGTTTGGCCAAGAGCACTAACTGAAATAGAAAATAGTCACAATACTCGAGTCCTAACCCCAACACTCGAGTGATGACCTTTTGCTCACCTGAGTTCCATCGGGTGAGGCATAGGAAGTGTTTACCCGAGAGCAACATCCTTAGACTAAGAAGTATACTCGAGCACTAGCTCTGGCACTCGAGTGACAACCAACACTTGTGAGTGCCAGAACACACTCTTGGCAATTTAGCCGCGAGTATTAACCCAAGACACAACTTCAGAATGCAGATTACACATGCACTTGAGTGACACTCTAAGTACTCAAGTGATATCCCATATCACTCATAAGTGAAGAAGTGTACTCTTACTTCCTGCTTGAACACTTAACCAAAATGCAGAAAGAAAATGAAGAACATGATACTGCACTCGAGATTTCCATCCTCAATGTTTTGAGAAACAGGATACACTATCCTTTTGTTCCCACAATCTAACAACACATTATTGGCTCTCAACCAATCAAAACCCAAAATGACTTCCAATTGACAGAGCGGTAAACAAATCAGATCTACCACAGATTCACGACCCTCTATGGTTATAACACAATTTAAGCAGGCTTTTGCAGTTACAGCCTTAACACCCATCGGTGTTGACACAATCAAATCGAATGGTAACTTATACATATTCATACCCAGGCACTTTACACAATCATATGCAATAAAGGGGTGACTTGCACCCGAGTCAAACAATGCTTGTAACACACATCCATTAAGAAGAACTGTACCTTGTATCAGCTCTAGGGATTTCTGAGCTTCTTCATGAGTCATAGCAAATACTTGGCCCTGAGCCCTCAGCCTCTGCTCCACTTGCAGTCGCTGGCAATCTCTAGAAAGATGTCCTGGTTGTTTACAATTAAAATAAATCATTTCACCCCGACAATTCTTGCCATAATACGATTGGTTACAGCGATGACATTTCCACTCAGTCTCAAACTTCTGGGGTTCACGATCTCTGGGCTGGTAGGGCTTCTTACCACTGCCCTTTTATGATGATGATCCTGAGCCCTTTCGCTTCTGAGAAGCATCGCCCTTACTGGGCTCACTATGCCCACCAACAGTCTTAACTGGATACAACTCTCTCAAATTGCTCTCTGTAATCCGACATTCTTCAACTGCCTTGTTAAACTCGGAAAATTGATGGGTGGCTATTCTCTTTCTCATATCACGCCTCAAACCCCGTATAAGCAAGTTTGAGCTCAACTCCTCATCATCCATCTTTCGCAGATAGGATGAATACCGAGATAAACGGACGAAACGGGATAGGTACTCATCAAACGACTCCAAGTCCCCTTGCTTAATGTTCAGGAACTTCGTCTCCTTTTCAAGCCTCACCTACTTGGGAAAATATTTTTTGTTGAAGTACTGCTGGAACACTTCCCAGGTCAATGGCACATTTTTACTCTTTAAAGACAAAGCAATGTTCCGCCACCAGCAGTCTGCATCACCCTTAAGCTTGTACACAACCAACTTAGCTTTCACCTCTGAGGAACACTCAAGAACCTCAAAAATCTTGTCAAGGTAGTTTAGCCAATCTTCCGCTACCTGAGGATCAAATCTCCCTTTGAATGCTGGAGGTAGGTGCTTACAGAATCTAGAGACCCAAAACTGAAGATCTCTTTCCTCCCTAGCTGGCATACCATGGGATTCTTGGTTCAGAACAACATGAGGAGGAGATTCTAACGGTCTTGTCGACCCTTCAACAGTCTCTTCCTGGGTTTCCTCTCCAGTCTCTTCGTGAGTAGATTGACCCCGACCCTCATTATTCTTGGCTTTCTCAGCTCAAAGCTCTTCTCTAAGCTGAACAATCATATCCCTCTGATCCTTTATCAAACCCATCAACTCTTGCATAGGATCTGGTGGATTGTCATTGACCACCTCTACCTCGAGATATGCTTGTTGTACCCTGGGGCGACCTTTTTTTATTCTTTTCATTCTACAAAGAACTCACCCCATCAATCCAACAATTATGGTATACACATAATTCCACAAAGCACACATATATCGACATAATAAGCTCATATATGTGTATACAACAGTCATCCATAATAATCTTATATCACTAAGGCCAAACTATGGGAGCTATCCTAGCAAACTCTACCCTTGCTAGGAACTACAACTCTGATACAAAAAATCTAACCCCCTCACGGTAATTATATCCGGACTATAAAATTTAAGTGAAATAAAGACCAATAAGACAAAGTAATAAATTACAATCCCTCATCTAAGAGATGGGGTTTCTTGAAAAATGGTTCAAAATCATAATTCATCCTAGTCTCATATTCACATTCAAATATAATTACTTGAGAAACCAAATCACATTAATAAACATCAGAATGCGTAACTGAAATCCTGGCAAACCCCGGGTTACTTGCATATATACAACATGGGTTTTAAAGTTCCCAAAATGGGGATTACATATCCAAAATTTAACATTTACTTCTTATGTACAAATGGTAATCCTAAACCAAAATAGATAACCAACAACCACTAAAGTCTCAGAGTAATCCTAACTACTCTTGGTTGTCCGCTTCCCTTTCGAGCCACTCGCCCTATCTAAAAAGGTTAGTCATTTGGAAAGAGTGAGATTCTAAAGAATCCCAGTAGTAACAAATCATTCATACCACACGTAATCACATAGCATGTAAACCAATAATCACATATCAGCAACACACAAATCATACTCCATCCTCATCCCCTTTTATTGCCGAGAAGGCACACTGTCCTAACCCGAATCGTTGTTAGCAACTCAAGGACTGTTGGTATGGCAGTGCATACGAATAGCCTTACGACTCACATATAGCCTTTCGGCCCATAATTAGCCTTTCGGCCCACATAATCACATATGTCACACCCTAACCTCATCCCCTTTTACCGTTGGGAAGGCACACAGCCCTTATCTGAACCGTTGTTAGCGACTCAGGGACTATTGGTATAGCGGTGCTTTCACAATTTCACAAATATTGCAGCATACGAATTCATTACGAACTAATGATATAATACACATACAATGTATCACATAAGGTATAAAAGAAAGAGTCACTACCTGTATCTTTACTGACTGGCTCTGATACCGTGGTCTCACGAGGGCGACAGATATCAAATCCTATACCAAATTAGGGACAACCGGTCAATCTCTTTTCCAAGTTCTTAATTTCATAATGCTCTAAGTTGGTTATCATTTAGGACTCTTGAGGTGACTATTAGAGGCCTAAACATATGCCTAAAGGGTTGGAAGAAGCTACCCTGAAGACCCCTTTTTCGAAGACAAAACAGTGATTTTAGGCTGGATCACTCGAGTGAAGATGACCTCACTCGAGTGATGAGAAACTCGTACCCGAGTGAGAACGATTCTCACTCACGAGTGTTTGACAGTGAGCAACTACTACGACCAGGAACTGCTCACATCACTCGAGCATGAAACTTTACACTCGGGTGATGACTCCAAATATGCTTGAGTCCCCGAAAGTACAACACAGTGAGTGACAACCCGAGAGCACATGATACCTTAGAGGGACGAGCTCACTCAAGCATACCCTCCAGTGCTCGGGTGAGATGGCCGTGCTTGCGAGTGTCAGAGCACACTCTTGAACAATGGCCAGCGAGTGACAACCTAGAGCAGCCCTAACCAAGCTCTCACACTATCACTGGAGCAAACTCAAGCTCACTCGAGCATTATCATCAACCTCACTCACGGATATAGAAGTGCACTCGAGCCTCCCTCAAGAGAATCTCAGGCAAAACACAACGCAGAAAGGGAAAATACACACAACACTCGAGCATGATCTTCCCTCACTCGAGTGTTGTGCATCAGAGACCAGAAACGCAGCAAATGACAGAAAAATACCATATGGTCAAATCCAATCCTAATGGTTCCCAAACTTCTCACAAAGCCCATTTTAACTTAAAATGACCTAAGGAACACAATGGCAAATTCCAAAACACTCAAAAAACCCTTGCTACCACAATTTATGCCTTTGTGTCTCTATCACATACAATACCCAAATCTCATTCAACTTAAATCCAAACTTCAAAACCATATCAACTACTCAAAGAACTTCACAATAGGCCATTTCCAACATCAATCACAATGAAATTCATATATCCAAAAATAGGCATAAACTAGGGCAAATTTCCAAATTTTCACAAACTTATGCAAAAATCATAAACAATATATCAAAATGTACTAAAGGCTTACCTCTTTACTTTGCCAAATCTAAAATCTTGATTTTCCCAACTTTCAAATTTGGACCAACACACAAACCTCCACCTTTCAAGATTCTGAATCACCAAGTTGAAGCTCTCAATGAGATGCACAATATTAGAGAAGAGGTTTAGGGCAATAGAAGATCATTGCTTACCCAAAATCAAAGCTTTCCTTTCTCTTTCTTAGCTTAGTTGACAGAAATGGAAGGGAGAAGAGAGAGATGATGATGAGATGAAGCAAATGATGATGATGAAGTACAATTCTTCCCTCCTTGCCCATACCCAACCGAATAGGAGAGAGAGAATGAAAGAAAAGTGGACTTTAATCCCATGTGCTACATCTAATGGTCCACACTATGCCACATGTTACCATCCTACTCACTTCCACAATGAGATCACACAACCGCAAAGCATAGGATTCCGACCCGTAAACAATGAATCTCAACCCTTGATCTTAAATACCACACACATTTATACCAAATTTACTTCACATTAATCCCAAAAGTGCTTAATTACACACTTACAATTAATCTCAAAGCCATTAGCACTTAATCCCGAATTGGTCAGAAATGATATTCTTCGGTACACCAGGGAGCTTCACAATTTCTCGTATGTAAATCTCTGCCAGTTTATCCTGAGAGTAGCTAGCATTGATCGATATGAAGTGTGTTGACTTTGTTAACCTTTCCACAATCACTCAGATCGCATCATAATTCTTGATCCTAGGTAGTCCCACAACAAATTCCATGGTCACACTTTCCCTTTTCCATTCCGGAATCTCAGGACTCTGCAACAACATTGGTGGTCTCTGGTGCTCGATTTTTACCTTCTGCCAAGTAAGACATCGCGCCACATATTTTGTCACATCACTCTTTAATCTCGGCCACCAATACATAGATTTTAGATTATGATACATTTTAGTCATAACAGGATAAAGAATATACCGGCTTTTATATGCCTCATCAAGAATTATTTGCCTCAACTCCGCCTTAAGTAGAACACAAATTCTCTTTTAGTAACGAACCAGTCCACTAGGTGATAAATCATAGCCCTGAGCTTCTCCCTATTCAATTCTAGCCAGATTACGCTGTATCCAACCATCTTGCCTTTGAGCTTCTTCAATCTCAGATCTCAAATCACTTTCCCCTTGGGAAATACTGTAGTTGGCACAGATGATTTGGTTTGACAAGTTTAGGTCTTGAAAGTCTTCTATCAACTTTCCCTCCTGTATCATCATTGCTGCTACAAGCATTGTCTTTCAACTAAGAGCATCCGTAACTACATTTGCCTTACCCGGATGATATTGGATTTCTAGGTTGTAGTCCTTAAGCAACTCCATCCAACGACGTTGTCTCATATTCAATTCTTTCTGATCATTCAAATACTTGAGACTTTTGTAGTCGTAGCACAGTTCTACCGTCACACTATACAAATAATGTCGCCAGATTTTTAAAGCAAACACAATTATTGTAAGCTCTAGATCATAAGTGGGATAATTCATTTCATTAGGTTTGAGCTGTCGAGAGGCATAGGCCACCACATGTCCCTGCTGCATAATGACACACCCTAATCCCTGCTTACTCGCATCACTATACACAACATAAGTCAAGCTGGGATTAGGTATAATCAACACAGGTGCCGTAGCCAATCTCTTTTCCAGCTCCATAAAGGAATTTTCACATTTCTCATCCCACACAAATGGATGATCCTTCCTTGTGAGCTTGGTCATCGGCAAGGCAATACGGGAGAAATTCTGAATAAATCTCCGGTAGTAACTAGTAAGACCTAAAAAACTGCATACCTTAGCAACAGTTTCTGGCTACTTCCAGTCTAGTACTGCTTCCACCTTACTGGGATCCACAGAGACCCCTTCTTACGAGATAACATGGCCTAAGAATTTTACTTTTGACAGCCAAAACTCGCACTTACTCAACTTGGCATAGAGCTGCTTCTCATGCAATATATTTAACACAATCCTTAAATGGTGCTCATGCTTCTCCCTACTTTTGGAGTATATCAAGATATCTTCAATAAACACAACAACAAACTGATCCAGATACTGTCAAAAGACACGGTTCATATAATCCATGAATATCGATGTACATTGGTTAGCTTAAATGGCATCACCAAAAACTCATAATGCCCATATCTCATTCTGAAAGCAATTTTCGGTATGTCTTCTGCTCTCACACTTAGCTGATGATACCCTGACCTTAGATCAATCTTTAAAAACACACATGAACCAGACAATTGATCTAGAAGGTCATCAATTCTTGGCAGAGGAAACTTATTCTTCACAGTAATCTTATTCAGTTCTCGATAATCTATACACAAACAAAAGCTTTTCGTTCTTTGTTTTAACAAATAATACTGGAGCTCCCCACGACACATGCTGGGTCTAATGAACCCTTTCTCAAGTAAGTCCTCAATCTACTTCTTTAATTTCGTCATTTTATTTGGGGCCATATGGTATGGGGCCTTTGAAATAGAACCAGCTCTAGGCACAATCTTAATCAGAAATTGAACTTCCATTTCAAGAGGTAATCCGCTAAGGTCATTGGGAAATACCCCAGGGAATTCATTTACCATGGGTATATTACTCAAAGTTTCTCCGATCTCTCCTTGGATAGAAAAGAATACTATATACCCCTGGTAACCCTTCTTTAAATATTTCTCAGCTTTGGCCGTCGAAAGGAAATTCAGACTGCCAGACACATCATTCTCATTCTGAACTTTTTGAGATACTGGATATACAATCCTCTTACTCCTACAATCAAGTAACATATTGTTTGCCGTTAACCAATCAAAACCCAAAATGACTTCTAATTGATATAGCGGTAGACAAATCAAATCCATAATGGACTCAAGCCCTTCTACGGTTATAACACAGTTTAAACAAGCTTTAGCAGCCACAGCCTTGACACAACTAGATCAAAATGCAACTTATATACATGCATACCCAGGTGCTTCACACAATTATAGGCAATGAAGGAGTGACTCACACCCAAATTAAACAACACTTGCAATTCATTACCATAAAGGATAATTTTACCTTGAATGAGATCAGGGGACTTTCAGGCTTCCTTATGAGTCATGGTGAATTCTCGACCTTGAGTCCTCAGTCGCTGCTCTGCCTGTAGCCGCCGACAATCTCTAGAAAGGTGCCCCGGTTGCTTACGATTAAAACAGATCATTTCACCCTGACAGTTTCTACCATAGTGTGGTTTATTGTAATGGGGACATACCTATTCTGTTGCAAATCTCTGAGGCTCGTGATCCCTAGGCTGGTAGGGCTTTTTATCACTGCCCTTAGACGAAGAAGATCCCTGGCCCTTATGCTTCTGGGAAGTAGTACCCTTATTGGGTTCACTGCGGCTACCAGCACCCTTAGTCGGATACAGATCTCTCAAATTGTTTTCACTAACCCTGCATTCCTCTACCACTTTGTTGAACTTAGTAATCTAGTAGGCAGCTAACCTCTTTCTCAGTTCTCGTTGCAACCCATGTATCAACATATCATAACTCCACTCCTCATTTTCCATAGATATGAGGAATATCTGGATAATGGAATGAAACGAGGCAAATAATCATTAAAAGACTCCGAATTACCCTGCTTGATTGAAAGGAATTCTGTCTCCTTTTCAAGTCGTACTGACTTGGGAAAATACTTTTCATTAAATTGCAATTGGAACACTTCCCAGGTCAGTGGCACATTTCTGCTCCTCAATGTTAGGGCAATATTCTGACACCAATGATCCTTATCACCCTCGAGCTTGTAGACTGCCAATCGTGCCTTCACCTCACTGGGCACTCAAGAACCTCAAAAATCTTTTCCAGCCTATTAAACCAATCTTTAGCTGCTTGGGAATTAAATCTACCTCTAAATACTGGAGGCAGGTGCTTGTAACATTTTGAAACCCAGTATTATAGATCCCTTTCCTCTCTAACTGAGACCCTGTGTGATTCTTGATTTGGTCCAGCATGAGGAGGTGATTCTAATGGTCGTGTTGATCCTTCTGCAGTCTCTTCATGCCGAGTTTGTTCTTCAATTCCTTCCGGAGTGGACTGAATCGGGTCTTCCTTGTTCTTTGCTCTCTCTACTCTGAGCTTTCTCTCAGCTCAGTAATCATATCTTGCTGATCTTTGATCATACCCATCAGTTCTTGCATAGGATCTGATGGATTATTATTTACTTCTTCCACCTCAGGGTCTACTTGTTGAACTCTGGGTCGACCCTTTGTCTTTTTCATTCTACAAATTATTCACTACGTCAGTTCACAGATAATGTATACATATAGTCCACAAGTCTCATATATATATATATATCCATACACAAAACACATATGTGTATACACAACAAACCAACAGAAGTTATCTTCTACCACTATAGTCAAAACTAAGGAAACTATCCTAGCAAACTCTACCCTTGTCAAGAACTACAACTCTGATACAAAAAATGTAACCCCCTTCATAATTATGATTAAAAATTTGTAATTAAAGTGAAATAGAGACCAATAATCATCCAAAGTTATTTAATATCCTTTCCTTACAAAAGGGTGTTTATAAATTCTTTCAAAACTTTACCCTTAACCTGGTCTTAAATTCATGTTTCAAATATAACCAACCTGTGTAATTTAAATCACATTTATACATATCAGAGTATACAACGAAAATCCCGGCAACCCTCGAGTTTCATACATATATATTAAGGGTTTACAGATTGGATTACACAAAATCATATCCAAAATTTACATCCTCATTTACATACAGTAATCCCAACACTAAAACTGATAATCAATAACAAAAATATAAATCTCCTGAAGGAGTCCAATCCATGCTTGGTCGTCTCCTTCCCCTTGGAGCCGCTTTCTTTGTCTGAAGGTTAGTCAAAGGAAAGAATGAGATTTAAAAGAATCCCAGTAGTAATAAATCGCTCATACCATACATAATCACAAAGCATGCAATGATATCATCAAGCAACATCACAACATACAACACAGCACACAGGCTGCCATATATGCACACAATCACATAGTCTCATCCCCCGTATTCCACCACCCAGAAGGTACGATCCTCCCACCGTCAACACCGATGGGCCGTGGGTGATAGACTCACAAATAGCCTTTCGACTTTCACATATAGCCTTACAGCTTTAACATAGTCTCATCCCCCAGATTATATTGCCCTGAAGGCATGATCCTCCCACCGTCAACACCAATGGGACGCAGGTGATAGACCCACAAACAATGATAAATCAAAAATAAATTGTATCACATAGAGTATAAGGGAAAGAGTCACTACCTTGTTCTTTCCTGGTGTGTACTGGAACCGGTCACTCACGATTAGGGCAATTGACAAAGCCTATAAACCAAAATCAAGGAGGACAATTAATTCTTATCCCAAGCTCTTACTTTCATAACACTTAAAGTTGGTTATCATTCTAACTCTTTAGGTGGCTACTAAAAGCCTAGACACATGCCTAAAGGGTTGGGAACACTACACCAAAGATTCCTTTTCATGAGGCATAACACTGATTTTTGACTCAAGCACTCGAGTGAAGATGGCCTCACTCAAGTGATATTGTGATTTGCACTCGAGCAATAAAGATCACTCGTATGAGTGTTTGGCCGATAGCACCAACTTAGACAGAAAATAGTCACAACACTCAAGTCCTAACCCCAACACTCGAGTGATAACCTTTTGCTCACCCGAGTTCCATCGGGTGAGCATAGGAAGTGTTTACCCGAGAGCAACAGAAACCCAAGACTGAGAAGTACACTATTACACTAGCTCAGGTACTCATGTGACTACCCAACACTTGCGAGTGCCAGAACACACTCTTGACAATTTGACTGTGAATGTTAACCTGAGACGCAACCTCAAAGTGCAGATTACACATGTACTCAAGTGACATTTTAAGTACTCGAGTGATATCCCGTATCACTCGTAAGTGAGGAAGTGCACTCTTACTTCCTGCTTGAATACTTAACCAAAATGCTAAAAGTAAAGTGGAAGCAATACTAGACTGGAAAAGGCCAGAAGCTGTTGCTAAGATATGCAATTTTCTGGGTCTTGCTGGTTACTATCGGAGAGTTATTCAGAATTTCTCCCGTATTGCTTAACCGATGACCAAGCTCATGAGAAAAGGTCAACCATTTGTGTGGGATGAACATGATGAAAATTGCTTTGAGGAGCTGAAACAGAGGTTGACTACAGCACCTGTGTTGATTTTACCTAATCCCATTTTGACATACGTTGTGTGTAGTGATGCCAATGGGCAGGGATTAGGGTGTGTCCTTATATAGTAGGGACGTGTAGTGGCCTATGCCTCTTGACAGCTAAAACCTCATGAATTGAACTATCCCACTCATGATCTGGAGCTTGCGGCCATTGTGATTACAGCGAAAGCTGGCATAGTGCTTACCGTGAAAAGGGGCATAGTACATTGTGATACAGTCGTGAGTGCTGTCGTCTGTGGTGCGAGCCATGGATTATTGTGTTGCTGATGATGCTGGTGAACATTATAACATTAGATGCCTTGTGTTTATATATTGTATGAGTGATTTGTTACTACTGGGATTCCTTAGAATCTCACTCTTTCTAATGACTAACATTTTCAGATAGGGCAAGTGACTCGAATGGGAAGCGGCCAACCAGGAGTGGTTAGGGCTAGTAGGGACATTTTAGATTTTGGGACTGTTGGTTATCTAGCTGGAGTTTGGGATTATTGTATATATGGATTGTAAATATAAATTTTTGGATATGTAATCCCCATTTTGGGAAACTTTAAACCCATTATATATTTGCAAGTAACTCGGGGTTGGCGGGATTTTGGTTACGCACTCTGATATTTATTATGTGATATAACTACACAGGTAATTGTATTCAAAAGTGAATGTGAGACCAGATGAATTCTTTTTAAAATGTTTTGTTTGGACACCTCATCTTTTGAAGATGAGTGAATATAAATGTGATTTTTGTCTTATTGGTTTCTATTTCACTTAATTTCATAATCTGGATATAATTATCGTGAGGAGGTTACAACAAAAGACATGGTAACTTTAGTAGCGGGATGAAAATGACCAAAACAGATAATGGAATGACTTAGTGATGTCAGACCCTTATCTTTTTTTTGACATTTTTTAGAGTATTTGTGAAAAATGATACATAGTTTGGTGGGCAACACAAGAATAGCATAATTATACTGATAAAAAGTGCTAGATTATAGAAATTCTCCATAGGGGTTCATACATGATAATTACCACTAATGTAGCCATAGGGCCACTTGGGTATCTAAACCTATCCCAGTGAAATTAAGACATCTTCTCGTCTTCATTCCACCACTACTATCCTCTCATGTAGTTCTTTTCCCTAATCTTTGCATACCTTTTGTATTCACCTGTCAAAATTGTTGGTAGGGGAGGGTGAGATTCGGGAGAATCTCAGTAGGAAACAGATACCATAATACATGCATGATAGATTGTAACCCTTTACCTTAATAGTTGTAGTTATAGTTGAAAAATACGTCATTAAGTTAAATTAGAGACCAACGAATAATTCAAAACTTATTAGAAGTCCCAACTTTAAGACAGGGTTCAGTCCTGTGATAAAGTAGGTTTTTAAAAAACTTCCTTAACTTGTTTAAGACAGGCTCACATTCAACTTTTGAAAATATTTGGCCTGTGCAATTCGGTTCCATTTATCCATATCAGAGTGTATAGTAAAATTCCCGGTGACTCTCAGGTTTCATTTGCTCACAACAAGGGTTTATAGGGCATATTTGTAACATTTATAATATGTACAACAATCCCAAAAATATGATAACCAATTAACAAAGTACAAATCTCCTAGCTAGGAACTCTAGCTGCCCTTAGTCACTTGTTTCTCCTTCAATCGGCTAGCCTTGGTTCTAAGTTAATTATTGGAAAGAGTGAGATTCATAGGAATCTCAGTAGTAACAATTCACTCATATGATATATACTAACAAAGCATGTTAGCAATTATCACAAAGCAGCAATACAACAACGACATTCACAACAGTAATAATATGTGTGACTTTTGTTACATTCACGATAGCTTCAACTGTAATCACCGCACAACAGCTTCCATTGTATTCACTTTCACGACAATTTTTTCTGTATTCATAATGGCATAAACAACAACATTCTCGTTCATAACAATTCAATGATAAGTACAAACATGCAATGCAATATACATGATATAAGAGAAAGGGTCACTACCTTGGTCTTTCTGGTCCTATTCTTGCACATATTTCTTACACTCAAGGTAGATATTGAATCCTATAAATTAGAATTTAAGGATTTGACATTTGCCCTGCACATGATAAACCGGTGCTGGAGCACGAGTGGAAAGAACAATTGTTACTAGTGGGATTCATTTGAATCTCACTCTTTCCAATGACTAACCTATAGCCAGGGCTAGTGGATCGAAGGAGAAGCAAGTGACTAAGGGTAGGTAGAGTTCCCAACTAAGAGATTTGTATTTTGTTAGTCGGTTATCATATTTTTGGAATTATTGTACAATTTGTAGATGTTGCAAATTTGGTTAGTGTAATGTAATCCCTGGTATGGGAAACTGAATGGGCAAAGATGCCCTGTAAACCCTTGTGGTAAATAGATGAAACCCGAGTATTGTCAAAAATTTTGCTTACACTATGATATATATGAATGAAACCGAACTGCAAAAGCCAAGTATATTTGAAATATGAATGTGAGACCATATTGAACAGGTTTTGAAGAAAGTTTTAAAAACCAACTTTATCACAGGACCGAGCCCTGTCTTAAAGTTGGGACTTCCAATAAGTTTTGAGTTATCCATTAGTCTCTAATTTACCGTAATGACATATTTTTTAACTATAATTACGGCTATTAAGGTGGGGGTTATAGATTTCTTACGCTTAGGGTAGATATCGAATCCTATAAATTAGAATTTAAGGATGACGAGTTATTACCTATTCCAATTCTTTAAGAACTCATAATACTTGGGTTGGTTGTCGTTATAGTCATTTAATTAAGTCAACTAAGGAATTAAAGTGGTCATTTAACTTAAAAGACCAATTTTCTAACCTTAGAATTCATAGTTATTATCATGTGCCATTACCTTTGAATTTTCGCACACTTGAACCAAATCTGCCAGAATTTTTCATCAACTTTGAAAAATCATATCTTTATGTATAAAAATTGAATTACAGTGATTCCAAAGGCTATATGACCCTTATTTAGTCTATTTTCAAGGAAAAATATCATCCATAGCCAGTTGGATGCACCACATTCCTAGAGTTGTCATTTATTGCACACTGCCAGAATTCAACCCAGTATTCATGACCTAAATTCAAAAATTCATACTTCTTAGTGTACAAATTGAATTGACACAAATGTACCTATTAAATTAAATTTTGATATGTCTACTTTTATTTTGGAAAGTTTCACCTTTATTGAACATCATTTGGTTATTCAAAAACATCACACAATCAGGGTACGTCGCTGGAATCCTGTTCGGGGCAGAAAATTCAATTTTGTATTTTGAGTTTCAAAGACTAAAAATAAAATTCACAACCCAGGCTATCCCCACACCATTTTTCATGTAGAACACAATGGTAACGTCAAAATGACCAAATTTCAACTCTTTCTACACATCCCATTTTGGGCAAAAAAATCAATAAAATTCCAGAAAATTACCAAACTCCCAATTTGAGCATCAAACTTGTGTCATATGATTTCTAATCATCATAAAACACCAAATAATAACCAAAACACCATGACTTGTCCAAACCCTAACTTGGAAAAAATCAGGGTAGACATATACTTGCCCAAATACTCATTTAACTAACTCAACCAATAGTTCAAATTGAAGCCAATACTTACCTTTCTTTGATTCTACAACTTTTGTTCTTGGATGATGGCTCAAAACACCTCTTGTTGAAATTATAAAACCATAGAAATGAGGCTCTCATCAAGAGGAATAATGTTTATAAAGGACACCTGAGACATAGATGAGGTTAAGAAGGTGAAAATCAAGATCAAAGAGCTTACCTAAACTTGATTCTTCAAGCTCTTCGTATGGCAGCAGCAAACTGACTTTAGGAGAGAGGCAATATGTGATTAAATGATCATATTTTTGGCCCCTCTTATCTCTTAAAGTCTAGCCGAAAATATGGTCCAAAAGTAGAGAAAAGTTGTGGTGAAAATTACTTCATTTGGTCATATGGTGAATTAACAAAGTGTAATATGCTTCAAGTTTTCTCTTTCCTTCTTCTTCCCCTTTTGACCGAAATGGCTGCCCTTTTTATTCAAGATATCATCTTATGTTTGGCCTACAATTGTCAACCAAAATATTAGCTATTGAAGGAGCAAAAACAGTTTCTTACTTTATCATATTTCACCTCCTTTCATATTGCGTTCTTTAGTTGTAATTGTTGACCAAGTCATCATCCTTTTATAACTTGGTCAAATTGTCTCCTCTTGCTTTCATTTTGAGTCAAGTATCATTCCTTCTTGCTTTTTCTCATGTCCTACATGAGAATATGGCTCTTTGAAGAGGAAAAATGATCTCTTATAATATCTCCTTGATTTATATAGTTTAATGTTAAATTAGCATATGTTAATTTGACTTGTTGATCTCCCCTTTTTGTGTTTGGCCACAAATGCTTCCATGTGTCTCATATTATTGCATAATAAATATTCTCCTCATATTTATCTTCCATAAGCCATTTTCCCCTTCTTCTCATGTTCAACTTAGTCCTTTAGTCATTTTTGACTTTAGGTGAAAAGACTAAATAGTTATCTCAAGTTAATCATAACAAAATTTCTAGGGCAATTTTGTCCTTAATACCACTATCCATTCTGTGCATTTACCCCTTGAGTACATTTTGTAATACCCCGAATTCTGAGACTTGAGGCTAGAGAATAAGCCTGAGATTAGTGGATTGCTAAGCCCCGGTTTAGCAAGATCCTAAATTGTGATTAAGAGATAATGACTCCAAAAGTGGATGTGGTTAGTGATGAATAAACCCTTTTGGAGATTATGGTGTGATTTGGCACCCGATGTGATTCGTATGTGTTGTGAGCAGCGCCGAAACCCTATATTTAAGTTCAATTATGGATTAACATCTAAATTGACTTAAAATAGAGGGGAGGGTGCATTGTGGAAGAAAAGGAATGATATGGTGTGTTTGGTGGTGATTCAAGAGGAATTACCATAATCAGGGGCAAAACGGTAAAGTTACCGAACAATGGATCGGTTACCGAAGAGGAAACTCATTGGTAACTTCAAGATCAATGGTTAGGATTGATTTGTGTAAAGATCGAAGGGTGGAATCAAGTGTATGTGTGTGTATGTAAGCTCATGGAAGATGGAATAAGATGTTGACACTTGGCAAGTTTTGGACCCTTGAATCTTGGTCAAATTGTCAACACATTCCCTCTCTCCTCTCCTCTCTATTTGGACGTTTTTGGGCTCTCCAAAATCTGCATTCACTTCATCTCTTCATCTTCATCTCTCTATCTCTCTTGTTCTCCATTTTCGCTTAGCTCAAAGTGGAAAGAGAAAGAAGAAATTCAAGGTATGGTGCTCTAAATGGCCTCTAATGCTTAAACACCTTTCTTTAATGTTGTTCTTAGTGATGAGAGATTCATCTCTATGGTTTTAGATTCTTGATTGGAGGTTTTTGATGGCTTGAGGAAATTTGGAAAGATGAAGAATCAAAGAATTGGTTTGGGAAAGAGGAAGAAGTGAGTATTTGAAGCCTTTTGATCTAAGTTTTGTGATTTGTGGATGAGTTTTGTGAATTGTAAATTTTGCCCTGATTTTGGTAGAATTGTGAAATGCATGAATTGTCATGTGTTTTGTGTTGAAAATGGTGAATTGTGGTTAAATTGATGCCATAGTGTGTTTTGGTGTCATTGGAATTGGTTTGAGAACTTGGAATGAAAAGAATGGCAATGTGGTGTTTGTGTTGTGATTTGTGATGACATGTTGTGATTGTTGGTAAAACATGTTATTGTGATGTGAATTTGGTTGATTTGATATTTCCAATGGATTCCTTGTGAAATTTTGTGTGAGAATGATGTTTGATATGAAAATTGGACCATTGGAAGCCAATTGTGCAAATTTGGAATTCTGTCTTTTGAAACTCTATTCTGGATAGTCTTCTTGTGTTGCCGTTTTGAATGGGCAAATGATGTCAGAAAATTATGAAACTTTTCATTCTTGAATTTCACATCCCAAGCTTCAAAATGGATATATAAATTGTGTCATTTCATTTTTTTAACTGGGATTTATATTTGCCCAAAGTTTGAGGCCGAAACTGGGTTTGATTCTGGAGCAGTATGGATATTTGTGTAATTCTGTATTTTTTTGGTGATTTCCAGTAATGATCCATATTTTTCCTATGAAGAGGACTTGAATAGCTTTAATTTGGCTTTGGAATCACCTCATTTCTATTTTTTTGGAATTAGTTATAAATTTTCGAAGTTGCCTTGGCTGCAGCAGAAACTCTTGGGTGCAGCGCAAAAGTTTCTGTGCACGTTTTGGCCGCAGCCAGAAATTCTTGGCTGCAGCCAAAAACCTTCTGTACGTGTTCTGGCTGCAGCTAGAGGATTCTTGGCAGCAGCCAACCCCCATTTTCAGTATTTTGAGATTTTGAAAGGTGATTTCCAACCTAGTACGTCCCAATCCTTTAAGCTTTCGTTGAGCTTATTTTAGCCACCTAAAGGGTGTGAATGGTAACCAACCTTAAGTGATATAAAAGTAAAGATTTGGAATAGAGAATAACCCTATGTACTTGGTTTGGTTATAGGGTTGGATATTCGCTTTGATCGTAAGTAGCCGATGCTGGAGCAAACGTGGAAAGAACAAGTGTAGGGAACTCACCTCTCTTGCATGCTTTGATATTTGTGTTTGTGTATTAATGCATGTATTGCTTTGCTTGATTATGTGAAACATGTATGAATGATTGTAGCTCTGTTTCTAGTTTTGCTATGGCCATGAGCATGTTGTTGAAACATTGAGCACGCAGATATGTCATTGTGTGAGCATGAGTTGTGTATTGCAAGCATGTCATGCATTAAACACATATCATACATGCACATAGGTATTTGTTTCCTACTGAGATTCTCTTGAATCTCACCCTCCCCTACCAACATTTTAGCCAGGGTAGGTGGATCGAGGATGGGGCAAGCAGTCAAGGGCGACGGGACTCGTTCGGGTTGTAATCTTTTGATAGTTGGTTCTCATAATTGGGATGATTTGTATTCGTATTTGGATATGAGTTGCATATATTGTGGAATGTATATTTGGATATTCGTATTTGGATTTGGATGTATATATATGGATGTATATTTGATTATGTATAGAGATGAGACTTGTGTAATCCCCGTTTGAGGAATTGTAAAGGGCGAATGTGCCTTATGAATTTTATTTAAAGGTATGAACCCAGAAGTTGCCAGGATGATATTGTTGTACACTCTGATATTTGTATAAATGTGATATTCCACGTGATGTAATTGTATTCGATATTGAATATGAGACCAGGTTAATTAGATTTCAAAACGTATTTGTGAAAACCCCGTCTGGGAGATGGGATTGTAAATGAGTTTTAATTGTTATTGGTCTCTATTTCACTTTAATCACATATTTCGGATATAATTACGGAAGGGGGTTACACATTTTGTGGTATTACATAGATGCTATGTATATGACATGTTAGCTTTAACTGGATGTATGCCCTATAATGACATTTCTATATGCTCAATGTTTCATGCAACAAACTATGGCCACAGTGAAAACAGGAACAAAGCTTTATTTATTCAAATATGCTCTATACAATCAAGTAAAGCAATCACATACATCACTACATAAGCAAAGATATCAAATATATGCAAGTAAGGTATGTTCCCTACCTTAAACCTTTTTCACATCGAAACTCGTGCCTCGTAATGCATGCCAACCCCTCGGGCTCTCAATTCGGTCCTAAAATATCAAATGTACAAAAATTAGGTTAAAACTCATTCCTGTACCAATTTAGGCACTTCTATAGTGTTTATAGTGGTCATATAAGCCTATTATGAAAATTTACCAAAATGCCCCCGAGGACTCGGCTTGGCCCTGCTCTGTTGTACCCTGTCTGAACGTACTTTTTCTGAAATTTTGACATGGGCTATTCTCACATATTTTCACCCAAAGAATCAATTTCTAAACTCAGAATTACCAAATTCATTGCCAAAAGATAAGAATGCCCTTGGTAGCCCCTAACTTAGGGTTTCAAGGGCGTTTTGGTCATTATGCTCTTTAAGGCTTTTCTGGAAAAGTGATCAACTGCAACCCTACCTAATTTTCCATCTTGAATGCAATGGAAACATCATATCATAAAAAATCCAACTTTAAGTCCTCCAAAAAGCATTGGCCGAATCTCAAGATTCTCTTGAAAAAATTGGGGTTATCCAAATCTAACTTCGCAGACTTGCTCCTTTTTGCTTCTAACCACTTTATTAACTATTTAATTACGTTAAGACCACCATTTACACTCAAATGCAGCATAACATTTAGGACACCATATTCCCAAATTTTGCATTTAGAGCAAATTCAGCAAAAATTTACTGATTAAACTACTCGCAAAAGCCAGAATAATCAGTATTTGAAGTTTCAGAAGTTACCTTAAGCTCTTTCTTGCTTTTCCTTTAGGTGACTGAAACCCTAACCCCTTTCATCTTCAAAATTTTGCTTCCAATAACCTTGAATCACATGAAAGAGAAACTTAGAGGAAGGATTATACACATTAGGACCCAATTTACTGAAGAAATCAACCTACCTTATGAGATTTTCCTCCTTTTATCTCCAAAATTCTCAAACTCTCTTTCTCTCTCTTAGAACACCAAAACCATTGGCCTTATGGGAGAAAGATGAAGCAAAATGACTTTTATAATATCATGCTTATGTCATCTAATGTCTTGCTTACATCATAATTGTTCAATTTCCCAAAAATCCAAATTTCAACTCTTATGTACATGAAATATGGTCATAAGCCCAATTATATTGCAACTAATATTTTTCCTCTCTTGGCCCATGTAAAAGACGTCCTAGGGTCCTTATCTTTAGGTCCAAATTGGCTTCATAACATTGTTCAAGTCACATGTATACTCGTGTCACATTTTTCCCATTTTCGAATTTGTGACAATTTCTGGTAGATTTTCTGCCCAATATTTGAAAAATTATAACTAAATTTGTAGACCTCAAATTGGAGTGATTATAAAGGCTATAAAACCCTTATTAAGTCTAGTTTCAAGGAAAAATGTATCCCTTTGCCAATTGGAAGCATAAAATTCTCAGAATTAAATTTTTTGGATGTTGTTCCAGAAAATCAATAGTTTTTCTGGGCTAATTTCAAAAATTCATAATTTTTTTAAATACAGCTCCAAAAATTACCCATTACATATCAAATTAAAGCTCATGATGTCTGCTTTCACCCTATAAAATTTCACAATCTTTGAATATCATTTAGTCTTACAAAATCACATAATAAACTCACTACTTCACTGAAATTTTTACTAGCAGCATAATCACATTCTTCAAAATTCCCACTTCCATTTCATTAAATGCCACAAATGTCTACAAGGCACATTAGGGAATAAAATTTGGGGTGTTACAGGTGAAATGAATGGATGGGTGGTCATTGATTTAATAATTAATCTCCAGTGGTTAATTGGATATTATATACTCCATATGGTTCTTAATATAAGACATGTTTTCCTAATTTGATTTGATCAAAGAAGTTAGTTGAGTTAGTCAATGAGACATGTAATTTTTAAAACACCATAGTGGTCTTCTTTAATTCTCTCATTCGCTCTCCTATTTGATTATTGTTGAGGGAACATCTATAAAGATAAATTAGGGCAAGATTGACAATATAAAAACTATTTCTTATATTTATGACTAAGATCAATTCCCCAAGTAGAGGAGTAAGTTTTATAAGAAATCGGATATGATATTGCTCCAAGTGGAATTAATGGATAAAACACAAATAGAAGAATGGAATGAATTAAGGCATTGGAGTGAGGGTGAGTGGAATGGAATTATGGAGGTTGAAATGAAGGATTAAAAATGAAAAAAAAGTATTTTATTTATTATTTATTATTAAAATAATAATAAATAAAGAGCCTTAATGGGGACATTAATTTAGCGGATGACGCATGGGAATTTGAAAGGAGGGAATGAATGTGAACTGTAGTTGGACTATGTTCACCCTAAAAACATAATAATAAAAGAAATGTGAAATGCCAAGTTGCCAACTAAAATGAGACTAAAAGGGAATTAAATGATGATCCCTCTAATCTATAAGCTGGTCTAATCATTGGCAAAAAAAAAAAAAAAAAAAAAAAGCTGGTCTAATCCTCTGTAAAAGATAAACTTAAAATATGTGTGAAATTTCTAAGGTTCTGAAACCCGAACCGGATACTGAATCGGTTGAGGTGGTGATTCAATGGTTAGTGGGTCAGACCGGAGTCAACCCGGCCATATTAAAATAATAGATTTAATAGATCATATCTTATATTATTAGGCATTTTATATTTTATGAAAATTAATTGGTTAAATCATAGATATTTATGATTACATTTTTTATTTAATAGTTTTAATGTTTTATAAATGTGGCTATTGAATATTATTTTATTTTTAAGCATATTTTTAGAGTTTAATTAAATATTAATGACGAAAAAGAAAAACAATTGTGCCTAAATGAATTAGGTTTTATTTTATTTCTTCTTAAGTAATTTGTGTAAATATTGGGGAATAAAAGGGTAGTTTTGTCTTTATATTTTTTAACATTAGGTTAAATGTTTGAGAGAAGCTGCCGCCTTACCTTTAGGGGGTGTTTGGTTGAGGTTTTTTTAAAGTTAGGTAAGGTTAGGGGAGGGTTGAAGATTAAAAAACCTTGTTAGTTGGAAGGAGGTGAGCTGAGTGGAGGTAAAAAAATTGTCTTGTAGTGCTCGCTCCCCTCCTTTCTCAAACCTCCAAATTTGAGGGTTTTCCTATGTGAGAAAAAATTTATGATTTATTTTGACTAGATTGCTCATGATAATTTTTTTATTATTTCACATATATTCTTATAATATAAAACCCTTTTTTCCTCATGGAGGTACTCATTGTTCTTCACGTTCTTTTGGCCTTATATTATTCCGTTCTCATTTTTTTTAGTGCAATGGGAATTAATTCATTCAAAAACGCTGTACATGTACATGTGCGATAGGAATTAGAACTACAAAAGAGAATTGAAACTAGAAAAACTTTTAATGGTATGGCTAACTATTGATTGTATCTGAGCAATAATAACATCCACCGTGAAGGTTTTTGCGGTGAAAAGCCGTTTATTCCTTCCCAAAGTTTCCAGCATGCGATGTAGATGCAGATCTTCTTAATGTTTGTTTGGGATAATTTATTTTTGACTTATAAATACTTTTAAATAGTGATTTACGGTATACGAGGTAAGTATGTGAGATGTCTCGACTTATGTGAAAAACACTTATAAGTGAAATATAAGCTATTATTCTATTCTTATTGTTATTTTAAATAAGTCTCTCTGTTCTTCTGGTAAACAAAAAAAGTCTCTATATTATTTCCACTTTTGTTATAAGAAATAATTGCATATCATTAACGCATGTGGGAATCAATACTAATAAGCAATTTAACTCAAAATTCAGATTAAGCTTCATGAAGAATTCTATTAATAAATTAAGAAATAATCATTTTATTAAAAAAACAATGGTAAATGAAGAAGGAAAATATATAGATAAAGAGAAAAGGATATATTTGTCAACTTATAATTAACTCTACTCATCTACCCTTTTAAACCAAACAAAAAACCAAATCTCACATCCCCTAATCTTGAACCAAACAAAGCTTTAGACCATCATTATTAGGTGCACACGTTTCTCTAGGTAAAAAAGCACAGTAATTTCTCTCATTCGGTCATTCCATCTTCTGCAAGCCGGTTCTTTTCTCCCTCTTTCTTTGCTTCCACCATCTTTTCGTCTTTTTAGCATGCTTCCATTTTCTTCTTCTTCAAGCATACTTCACAAAGGCAACCGTGAGAAACCATGCGATTGCATCTAAAAATCAACCCTAACGAATGGATCTAAAAATCAATTCCGACAACTAGATCTGCTTCTTTTCTTCTTCAACGTCCATTGTTTTTGGGATTTTAGCCTTTGATTTTGGATCTGCTCGTCCCTTTCTTCTTCAATCTTCGATTTGGATATGCTCTTTTTTTTTTCTTATTGGGCCTTTGTTCAGGATTTGGCATTTTTAAAAACTTAACTCGGCCAACTTGCCCAAGTTAGTCCAAGTTAGCCGAGTCAGCCCCCAGTTGATAGCAACTCCGAGTTAGGGTCTCACCCAGACCAGTTTTCTGACCTGTTCGCTGGTTTGCGGTCCGAACTGGCTGGTCCTGTCTAGGTTCCAAAACCATGGAAATTTGAACTAATGTTATTTTTGTTTTTGCTTGCACGAAATATATATTATATCTTTGCATTAATTAGTTTTCACACAACTCTTTTTTTTAACTCGTTCTTCCCCCCATATATAAAGGATGTTCTTAGAAAATAAAACACACTTTTATATATTTATTATCTTTAAGTAGTTTGTAAAAAAAAATTGTTTTAGACAAAAAGCACACATTTAGTCTTTTAACTTTATACAAAATTTTAGTTTCATCTTTTAATTTTAAAACGCATGTTTTCAGTCATTTACTTTTAATATATTTAATCTCACATGATAATTTTTTTTGTTAATGATCATAGTTATTTGAAAAATTAAACTTAATATGTCAGCATTTGAAATCCCAATATCAGCATTTTTTATTAATGCTGCTAGGGTTAAAGAACTATAAAGATATTTTATAAAGTTAAGAGACAAATGAAATTTTCATAAAGTTAAATAATTAAATCTATACTTTTACCCTTTTTCACTAATTTTTTTTATTTATGTAATTAAGCTATTTGTAATTTATATCTAGGATCGGAGAGTGATTAACTTTCATGTGTCCTAATAAATCTCTCTCCTTTTGTGTAATGTGTAACATCCCAACTTTTTATACTTATAATTTAAGTAATATTGGGATGTGGTTGTTTTTTTATAAATGAAATTTATTATGTAACCATTTGATTATGGAGAATTTACTCAACATGGAATTAAATTTTCTTAAGAAAATTAATAAAATTAGGTTGAATTAAATAAAATTATTTACAGTTTTCTTTTAAATAACATATTATAAGCATTTCATTATTATGAGAATGACATGTGAGTAAAATAAATAAATATAGCTCGATCCTTTGAATTCTGTGAATTTTTAGAAAAGTGTTTGAGAATATGAGTATATATAGATTTATAAACATGAAATTGAAAAAAATTAGAAAAGGAGGTTTATAAGAGAGAGAAAGAGAGAGAGAACCAAACAGATTTTAAAAAAACGGTGTATATATTCAAAAAAAAAAAAATGACGATGGAATGGTGGGAGTCACGTGACTCCACACCATCCATTAAAACCACTCAAACCTTCCCCCC
The DNA here is from genome assembly GCA_963855925.1 of Inga laurina. NCBI lineage: Eukaryota > Viridiplantae > Streptophyta > Magnoliopsida > Fabales > Fabaceae > Inga > Inga laurina. Next base: position 38,151,422 of record OY979703.1, on the reverse strand, counting down.
ATTTTAATCAATTCCTCCCGCACCCATCAGAACCCCGCGCCACACCTCTGGTCCTTTTATTTCCTCCTAGGTGATGCAGCTGAGAGAGAGGGTCGAGAGTGTGTGTGTGTGTGAGAGAGCGAGAGAGAGGGGGGGGGGGGTGTGTGTGTGTTAGAGGGAGATAATTTGGGTGCTATTTGGTAAGTTATTTATCCCCTATTTATTTTTAGTTTCTTCTCTCTTATAAATCTAAGGTTTGATACATGTTGAAAATTTGAAGCTTCTATTTGATTGTTTTGCTTTTAGTAGAGTTAGTGAGGTTTTAATAAGAGTTATATGGTTTAGATTCTTGTTTGAGTGGTTGATTTGAGAAAACTAGAGTTAGGGTTTGATTGAGAAATTTGTGACTTATGATATTGAGATTTTTAGATTCAAATTTCATGATATATTTTAGCTTATTGGGATTTATGTTGATAATTGAATGGATTGACTTTGAAGTTTATGATGAAATGTGAATAATGAAAATTTTGGTTGAAACTTTTTAAGTGCTGAAATAAAGTTTTTGAAGTATTATTATCATTAGTTTTAATGGGTGAAATATAGTTATTAGATGATGAAAATATTGTTGGGATAAAGAAATTGAGTTATGGTTGTAAATTGGAAATTTTGAAAATTTATATTAAAGTGAAAATTTTGAAGGTCAGATGAAGATTTGAAATAAAGTATGATTTTTGGAGTTAAATTTTGAGTTGATATTGATAATGTGATTATGAGAAATGAGATTTGGTAATTGGGTTGATTAGGAATAATCAAATATGATAATTGGTGCTTCTAGAGAGACTTTTACCACTCAATTAGTTTGGATACTAAATTGTGGTTCCAATTGATTGTTTTAGATTGATTTGTGGATTATGGTTGGGCTTGAAGCTTGGATTCTTGTGGTAAACTTAGTTTTGGCGAGAGGTAACCACGTTCCACTTGTTATATGTGTTGGTTTGTTGTTTGTGAGTATTTTGTAAAATGATTATGACAACAAAAATGATATATTGATATTGATAAGGTATTTCAATGATTACTTTGAAATGTTTATGAAGATTGAGAAAGTTATTATGATGTCCATGAGTATTTTGATAGAAATTTCCTTGTGGAACCTTATGATTTGAATTGTGATATATATATAGATATATATGAGTTGAGACTTGAGATGTCATGACATGAATATGAAAATGATTTGAAAATGAAAATCTTGAGAAATTCTTATTAAGTTATTTATTGATAATTATTGTGATGGTTGGATTGGGGATATATGGAGTAGTTTGTTCCACCATGTGGTGTAACTTCTATTGGTGTACGATGGGTGGCTTTCTATTGTCCCACTAGTTCAATTAGGGATTGTCCTACTAGTTCAATGAATGATTGTCCCACTAGTTCAATGAGGGGATGGACACCCCACTAGTTCAACTAGGGGAAAAGACCTATGGCCTGGGCATATGCTCTGTGGATTTTAGCCAGTCTTCATCACATAACCATTGAGCTTTAGAGTGGCTAGTAACATGGATAGTAACTTAATCCATGGATCTAGTCGGCAGAAATAAGGCGGTTCAGTGGAATTGATGGGAGGCAACTTGGAAATTGTGATATAGAAATTGTGATACAAAATCTGTAATACAAAATTCCTGATATGGAATTTGTAATATGAAATTGTAATACGAAATTCTTGATATGGAATTTGTGATATGAAATTGTGATATAGAAATTGTGATACGGAATTTGTGATATTGAACTTGTAATATTGAATTTGTGATGTTGAAATTGTGATACAGAATTTGTGATATTGAAATTGTTATATGGAAGTTGTGACATAAAGATTGAGTTACAGGATTTGTGATATGGAATTTGCGATATGGAAGTTGTGATATAAAATTTTGTGAATTATATCACTAATACTTTGTTTAATAAATTGTTCCACTTGGCACCCTACGAGCACATATTAGCATGTGTAATGAGTTGGATAGCTGGTCATTGAGGCTTTTGTCTAACCCCATTGATTTAACATAGTTTTTCTGCTAGTCTATTGTGGAAGGTTCTGGAGGTTTGATTATTGTGATAATCTTTGTAAAACCTCCTCTTTTTTATTTATGTGATGAATTGTTGTGTATTTCCATTGTAGGACTCATGTTGCATACTTTGATGTGAAATTATGTTTTGGATCATTGTTTTATGTCATGGATGAGTAATTCAAGTGAATATCTGAGAGAAGTTTTGTTCAAGTATTATGATAATTGTGTTTGATATTGGGCCTATGGTCGAATGATTATATTCTGGACTTCAAGAAGTCCAAGGCCAGCCCAAGTGTGTTGATTAATTATGATTTAGTTTGTGAAATTGTGAGCAAAAAATATTATCTATGAAAGTTTTTACATGACTGATTTATTCTTTTCCATCACAGATAGATATTTGCAATGATTTAAATCATTTATAATCATGGTAGTGTTTCCAAGTATTAGTTGAACTCTTTTCTACCATAGTTAATCCTTTGAAAGACAAGTTGTAATATTTTCTACTATGATAGACCTTCAGGTTTAAATTTTATTTTTAATGCCATAGTATTAAATTTGATTAAATGTATGGATAATCGAGTTTTAAAGAAATGACTTTACAATTTGGTATTAGAGCCTTTGATTTTGCGATCTATGTCACATTGCATTGCATATAGTGGCTATGTAATGACCCAAAAATAAGATTGGGGGCTAATGACTTTAAAAGTGGATGCAATTATTGCTGAATAAATACTTTTGGAGAATGTGTGATGGGAATTTGATTGTTTTAATAATTCCAATGGTTTCCTTGTGAAAAATTGTGTGGGAATAGGTTTGATTGTTGATTTTGGAGCTATTGGATACATTGGTTAGAAATTGGAAAAGTTGTCAAGTGTAATTCTGTGGAGGGCAGTCGGTTTGCATGGACATTTTGAATGAGCTAATGGTGTCAAAAAATTCTGAATCTTTCCAGTCTTAAAGTTCACATATCAAGCTTCAAAATGGACATATAATTTGTATCATTTCGATTTGTGAGCTGGGATTTATGAATGTTTGAAGTTTGCTCAGCGAAATTGATTATTTTCTGGAACAGCAGGTAAAGATTAAGATTCTGGGAATTTTGTCATTCCAGATAGCAAAAGTCTATATTTTTGCTTGAATCTAGACTCAATAAGGGTTCTATAGGCTTTAGAATCACTCCAATTAGATTTTTCTAGAATTAGTTATGATTTTTCAAATTTTGGGCAGAAATCTCCCAGAATTTTTGATAAATATGAAATTGTTGGAAATTAAATTAATAATTAAATATCATATAATATATGATATTAACTATCATCATCCTTCTTTCTCCAGCCATTTTCACGCACTCAGATCTGAAATTAGAGAGAGAAGAGTTGAGAGAGTCTAGAGAGAGAAAGTGAAGAGAACTCGCAATGAAAGCCAATTTCTCTGACGATCTAGTTCCTAATGCATATAATTCTACTCTTAAGCTTCTCTTTCATGTACTTCAAGGCTGTTGGAGCTCAAATTTTCTGTTTAAAGAGAGTTAGGTTTTAGCCAAGAAGAAGAAAAGCTAGTGGGAGCTTGAGCTAACTTCCAAACCTTCGTATATTGACTATTTTGGTTGTTGTGGGCAATTTAATCAATGAAATTTCGCCGGATTGCCGTTGGTTTTAAATTTTGGAAATTGAGTTGCTTAAGGGTTATGGTATCCAATTTTGGTTCAAATGGTAGTTATAACCTAATGTAATAGTTAATAAAGTGCCTAGGAATAGAAAGGAACGAGTTTACGGAGCCGAAATCATAAAACCCTAATTTTCCCCGGACAACACATAAATTTTGGCTAGCTCTAGAAATGGGTCTTAGAGTTCAATTTTTAATGATTTGATGGTTCCATTGAGTTCAGAAGAGAAAATTAGGTGGGGTTACAGTTGGTCACTTTTTCGGAAAAGACTAAAAAATCATAATTACGAGAACACCACTGAAACCCTTAAAGTGGGGCTGCCAAGGATAAATTTGTAATTTAACATGATTTTGATAATTTTGAGTCTAGAAATGGATTCCTTAGGTGGAAATATGTTAGATTAGCTCAGGTTAAAATTTCGGGAAAAGTGTAGCCAAACTGAGTACGGCAGGGCCGGGCCGGGTCCCCTAGGGTATTTTTATAAATTTTCATTATAAACTCATATAACTCCCAGAAACACTATGAAAGTGACTAAATGGTGCATTTGGAATTTTAGGATTCGACATTTGCCCTAATCATGAATGACCTGTGCCAGAGCATGTTCGGAAAGAACCACGTAGTGACTCTTTCTCTTATACTATGTGTAATGTACTGTATGTGTGTTGTATCACTGTTTTGTGATGACTTCTGATGTTGCTATGGTTACAGCTGGTGATAGCTGTCGTTATACAGTGCAAGCTGTCGATATTGTGATTATAGCGTAAGCTGTCGTGATTGTGATTACAGCGTAAGCTGTCGTGGTTGTGATTATAGTGAGAGCTGTTGCATTGTGTAACCCCCTCCGTAATTATATCCGAAATACGCGATTAAAATGAAATAGAGACCAATAATAATCAAATAACATTTACTAACCCATCACATGATGGGGTTTTCAAAAATACCTTTTAAAATCTAGTTAAATTGATCTCATATTCACATTTCGAATACAATTACTACGTGAAGATAAATCACATTCATATAAATATCAGAGTGCACAATATAATCATCCCGGCAATCCCGGGTATATACCTTCGCTAAAAATACATAGGGCACAATTGCCCATTACAATTCTTCAAAAGGGGATTACACAATCTCATCTCGAAGGAGTCCTAGCCGCTCCCTCCACAAGCCACTTGCCCTTTCTAAATTGTTGGTAAGGGAGGGTGAGATTCGAGAGAATCTCAGTAGGAAACAGATACCATAATGCATGCATGATAGATGCTATGTGTATGACATGTTAGCTTTATCTAGATGCATGCCCCATAATGATATTTCTGTATGCTCAATATTTCATGTAACAAAACTATGGCCACAGTAAAACAGAAACAGAGCTTCATTTATTCAAATATGCTCTACACAATCAAGTAAAGCAATCACATACATCACTACACAAGCAAAGATATCAAATACATGCAAGTAAGGTAAGTCCCCTACCTCCAGTCTTTTCTCCTCGATTTGCGTGCCAGCAACTCGGGGCTTCACATTCGATCCTACAATGTCAAATGTACCATTTAGACACTTCCATAGTGTTTCTGGGGGTTATATGAGGCTATATTGAAAATTTACTAAAATACCCCCGGGGACCCGGCCCGGCCCCGCCGTACCCGGTCCGGCTGTACTTTTCTTGAAATTTTGACATGGGCTATTCTAACATATTTTCGTCCAAGGAATCCATTTCTGTACTCGGAATTATCAAATTCAATGTCAAATTACAAAATTGCCCTTGGCAGCCCTACTTTTAGGGTTTTAGGGGCGTTTCTGTAATTATGCTTTCTCGGCCTTTTCCGAAAAAGTGCCCAACTGTAACCCCAACTATTTTTGCCCACTTAATCCAATGGAATCATCAAATCATTGAAAATCCAACTCTAAGACCCATTTACAATGCTGGCCGAAATATATGGGTTTTAAGGGGAAAATTGGGGTTTTTCGGTTTCGGCTCCGTAAACGTGTTTCTTTCCACTCCTGACCACTTTATTGACTATTCCATTAGGTTACAACTACCATTTAGTATCAATTTGGGCAGCATAACAGCCCCTACAACCCATTTCCATAAATTAAAACCAACGGCAATCAGGTGAAATTTCACCGATTAAATTGCCCACAGCAGCTAGAATAGTCAATATACCAGAGTTTGGAAGTTACCTCAAGCTCCCACTAGCTTTTCTCAAAGATGGCTGAAAACCCTAACTTTCAAAACACCAAATTTGAGCTTTCCAAACCTTAAAGAATAAAGAGGAGTAGTTTAGAGTCGCAGTTATACGCGTTAGGAGCGAAATCGTCGGAGAAATCGGCTTACCTTGTGATTTTTCTTCTCTTTCTCTCTCTAAACTCTCTCAACTTTCTCACACTATGTTCAGGTGCTGTGCGTGAATGAGCAGCTGAAGATGATGAGAAGATGTTTTAATTCCATGCTTATGTCATCTTGCCTTTTGATGATGTCATAATTCCCAAAATTGGCATTTTCGGATTTTCTGGCAGATTTTCTGCCCAATCTTTGAAAAATCATAACTAATTCTAGAAAAATCAAAATGAGATGATTCCAAAGCCAAATGAAAGATATTTAAGTCCTATTTATAGGAAAAATATTTACCAATACTAGGAATCACCACAAAAATCCAGAATTACACAAATTTCATCACTGCCCCAAAACAGAGTCCATTTTCGACCTCAAATTTTGGACAGTCATATCTCCCCGTTCCCAACATGAAATGGCACAAATTATATGTCAATTTTGAAGCTTGGGATGTGATCTTTAAGACTGAAACTTTTCATAATTTTCTGACATCATTTGCCTAATAAAAACGTCCACACGAGAAGACTGCCCAGACAGCATTCACACTGGACAGCATTTCCAATTTTGCAACCAATGTGTCCAATCCAATTTAAATCAATTCCAATGATTAAATACCACAACATGACACCATTTCCATCACAATACCCCATTCAATTCTTCCCTCTATTCTAAGTCAATTTGGATGTTAATCCACAATTGAACTCAAATACAGGATTTTGGCGTTGCTCATAACACAAGCGACTACAATCCACTTTATATTCTCCAAAAGGGTTCATTAATCACTAACCATGTCCACTTTTGTAGTCATTAAACCCTAATCACAATTTGGGATATTGCTAAACCGGGGCCTAGCAATCCACTAATCTCAGGCTTATTCTTTAAGCTCAAGTCTCAAAATTCGGGGTATTACACATTGTGTGTACAGCTGTGAGTGCTGTCATTTATGGTAAAAGCCATGTATCTTTGTGCTGCTGCTGCTATTGTTTGTGATTTACTTACACGTTGTGTGCTGATATATTGTATGAGTGACTTGTTACTATTGAGATTCTTTTGAATCTCATTCTTTTTATGAACTGACCTACAGACAGGGCAAGTGACTCAAAAGGGAAGCGGACAACCAAGAGCGGCTAGGACTCCTTAGAGATCTTTGATGTTAGTTGTTGTTATCCATTTTGATTTGGGATTACTGTATATATGTGGAATGATTTTGTGTAATCCCCTACATGGGAAACTATAAAACCTTAGTGAATGAATGAAACCCAGGGGATGTTGGGATTTTTTTGTACACTCTGATATGTATGAATGCGATTCAAATGCACAAGGTGATTATATTCAAAACTTGAATTTGAGACCATAATAGGAATGAAATTTTGAAAAGGTTTGTGAAAACCCTACCGTACGGAGGGGAGTTTGAAATGAGTTTAATTATTCGTTGGTCTCTAATTCATTTTAATTACGTCTTTTCGAATCATAATTATGGTTTTCGAGGTAGGGGATTACAGGCTATACAAATTATTCACACATATCCTTCCTAGTCTTGTTTTGATTGTGTTGTGTTTTGTTTGATTGCTTACTTTTCATGGGTTGCATCCTTAGAAGGGGAGAATGAGTAAGAAATTAAGAAACTTACCATGTTATAAACATGTTTATGCATCAAAACAATGTGATTTTGAGGCAAATAAAAGCTATGTTGATTGATTTTAGTGCAAAAGTGTAAACTCTGGAAGTGGAAGTAGCAGGTAAAGATGTCTTAGAAAACAATAAAAAAAGAAAAATCTTGTGTTGGAAGCAGAATAGTAAGCTTCATATTGTGTTTAATGACAAGATTAGCTCAATTAAATGTGCTTTTTAAGGAAATTGTAGGGTTATTAACTAAGCAAATCCGATACTAATAAGTACTAACCAATTGGTTATAGAAATTTATTGTTGTCTAGATGGACTCTTCACAAGATAAATAATAAATATATTTCTTTATGTAGCTTGCACCTTGTTGTTTCCCAAGCAATTAAGTTATTATGGAATTGACAAGTTATTAAGGAAGATATTTGGAAATTTTGTAATGACAGAGTAAAAGTAAATGTGAGAAAATAAAAGTTTTGAAAACTTTTAAGTTAAAGACAATTATGATTTGAATGAACTTGGTAAGGAAATTATAATTAAGTAAGTGCATTATTTGAATCAAAGAAAAATCTTAGAATTGGAATTTGAGGCATAGATTGTTAAAGTAGGTTGATGATAAGTTATTTAACTTAAGCATGATATGGATAGTTAAAACATTGTGTAATGATTAAGTCAAGAGTATTAGAGAATCGTGCGATTGTGGAGAAGACAGGTCACACATAAATCCTGATCGGATCTGTGCGCAACCCGGTTTAAAATCCCTTTTTCTGAATTTTTTCCCTGTTTTTCCCCATCTTGTTTCCTTTGATAAACCAACTTCCCACCAGGGTTTTCACAACCGTGTGTTGGTTGGATTTGGTGGCATAGCTGTGATGCTTCTTGTACGTGAGACGTTGCACCATCTTCTCATCGCGACTCCAAGCTCCTCCTCAGTCAGTCTTCGTCTTGCTGGGAAACAACCTCCATCTTGTTTCCTTTTCTATCGGCTTATTTTCAGCTTCATAATTCCCTATTATCTTTTTTTAGATATTATAATATTCCATGCTATCCAGTCAAGATATTACACATTTAAGAACCCCTTTCCCTTTTTTTCAGTTTTTTCCAATTTTTTTTTCCGTTTTTTTATATTCTCTGTTATCTTTTTTTTAATATTATATTCCCAGCTATCTAATTAAAATTTTTGGTGGTTTTTATTCAATTAAACGTTTTTATAATATTTTTAAGTTTGAGAATAAAACATCTAAATTGAAGAAACCAATCAAAGAATATTAAATTTTTTAAGAAAAAATATTATATATAAATTATTATATATAAAATATCTAAATCTAGTATATATTATGATATTTGATAGATTTCAACTGAATTTTATTTTGACTACAAGATTATGATTCAAATTTTTAATACATTACATTTCAACCAAATTTTAGGGGATTTTAAATGAATAATGATGAGTGATGAATGCTATGTTTAGCTTTTTTTTTTTTTTTTTTTTTTGTAAAAAAAATAAGTTAGGGTTTTGAAGTGTGACATTGATTTAACTGATTTCAATTGATCTTTGGGACTTTTATGTTTACTCTTTAAATGTTAGCTTTACTAAATTAGGTGTTATTTGCCTTTAAAATGCTAAATTGCTCATATCTATAAACTTATAAATGTTCTCTTATATGAACATTACATTTTTGTCATCCTAAATAATTGATTATGAATCTTACAATTCACGATATGTTTCGATTCACGCTTCCAAAAATAGATTTTTTTTATTCACGATTCGTATCCCAATTTGATAATCATGATATGAATATTTGTATGTATTCAAGTATGAATTACGTTTGTGTTGAAGAATCTTTTGACTTAGAAATGACTTAAAGGGGTGTGATGGGACAAATTATTTAGTAAATGACTACTTTCTTGTGTATTTCAATTTTTTATGCCAAAAGCAATTCTAAAGATCCTACTTGAAAAGTCTAGAATAGATGAATGTTCCTATTAAATCTCTTCTCAAACTATTTGTGAAAATAAATGATTTCTTATAGTAACTAAACGACATTATTTCTTATTTTATACTAAGGAAATTTATCTATTTTACACGGCACATGTGAAAATTAAAAAAAAAATTGTTGTCACACTTTTATTGTTTATACAAAAAGGAGTGCAAAATTTTGGGGCAAGTACAAAATCTTGAAATATAAGTATTTTTATAATTAGTGACATGAAGACAAGAATTTTTGTAGTTGAAGTATCATTTGAGGTTAAATATTTTGATTTGGTATTTGACCAAATATTATGAATATTATTTGAATATAAGAGTATTACTGACGAGGTTGATAGATGATGGTAAATTAGGTTAAATCATTAATCTTGATATGAGATTAGAAATGTGACTATGTATACACATACAAGCTTTTGTGAAATTTTATAGTATTTTAGTTTTATTTCTTATCCTTATTTTTGAATGATACCTTTATAACCAAAATATTCTTATAAATTGTGTTTTGACAAACAATATATATCATGCGCATTTATGACCACAAGTTTAAACCTCTTTTTGCCGTCGGTGCGAGTGTTTCTCTCTGCTAGGGTTCCTTCCTTCAAGAGGGGGTGGTCTCCTCTAGATACAGCTGATCCGACTAGGGGATCCAGTTCGTCCCTCTCTCTGTAAGCCTCTCTCTCCCCATATGGTAAAGTCCTTTAGTAGCCCCCTTATGTCGAGGCCAGTGGAGGTGTTGGCTGGGAGTGAATCCGACGGTGGCGGTGAGTGGGGAAGTAGGGTGGAGGGTTGCGAGAAAGCGTTTAGGCTACAATCCTCTGGGAGACCCGCTGATAATGTTCTTCGATGGGTTCTCCCTTGGTAGTCGCAGCGGAAGAACAGTGTGAAAAAGTAGATCGCTCTCCTACCAAGTGGAAGGGTAAACATGATGATCGCTCTCTGAGGAATCTAAAGGCAGAGTCACAGAGGCATATAAAGGTATGAAACGTTCTACTCTTTGATTTTGAGGTACATGACTTGATAAAGGTTCCAATTTTCCCCATTAATTTCTGTTTGGGAGTGATATTTGTGATTGGTTGGACTGGTTTGCATTCTTTTAATCTCTATATGCTAAGCATTGATGCCTTTTCTGAAGCTTGGATAATGGGTGTAATTTGTTTAATTTTGTATGAGTGGGTACTTCGTTATATATCTTCACTGGTTAGAGGATTTTACAATTCAAAGCCTTGTATCTACGCTGCCTCTGTCCTAATAGATTTGGTGTGTAAGGTTTTTAGATGGTAAAGAGTACAAATGATTGATCCAAGCTACATAAGCAGGGATTTTGACACCACTCCAAAAAATGGTTGTGCTTGGTGGTCAAAGGTATTGGTATGTGGTGAAATGGTAAAGTGTTTTATTGATCAACTGTCTATAGAATGTGCAACAGATAGACAACTAAGAATTATTAGTCTGTGGTTGATCAATATGTCTCTATGCACTGTTCATTATTGGCTAAACATGTGCATGTTCAGTGTGTTGCTCAACACTGTTCATTCTCAGTGTATATGGCTTTATTGCTCATCCTCGGGCTGAGGTAGTATTTCTTTATCCTATTGTCTATTTGATTGTGAGTTCTTTGATATGTTGATAAAGGTTCTCTTGGAATACTTACTGGCTCAAAGGAATAGGGTTAGGAACCCTTCTTGCACGTGTGTTCTAATGGAAGCAGATTTGACAGTCAGATGGATTGCCAAGGCTTCATTGGAAGGGTCTTGCCTTGTAGTTCAGGTATTTTGACATTTGTTTTTGCTGTAGGCCTATTTAGTGTATGGTGCAGTGCGTGATTTGGCTTTGTACTTATTTTATCCTTGTAACAGAGATCCTTTAATTACTTGATTCTCTAATATGTTAGCTAGGTTTGTAGGTATGTGTGTTTTCTCCTTTTCTCTGCGTGTCCTAGTTTGTTTAGTTCCTAATCATGAGACATTGTATTTTATTTGCTTTTAATATTACTAGTTTCCTTTGATGGAAATATATATATATATATATATATAATGCGCGTTTGCTTATTTATTTATTATTACAATATAAGTGTATGTGCATGTGTACTTAATAGTGAACTTTAAATACATATATTGCAAGTTGGAAATGATGTTATGAATTTATTAAATGTTTGAATCTCCAATCCTTTATGACGTGTTGAAAAAAATTACAAACAAGAAAACTTTGGTGGGATCATAACGAAAGGATGTTGAGATAAGAATTTCAATGATTAATTATTGTTCATCCTTGCTTCTTTTTACAAATCTTTTGTTGTGAAATATTTAAGAAATATTCTTCAGGTGTTCTAAAAACATGAGAATTTCGAGTACAAAATATTTGACTGTTGAAAGAAAAAGTTTAGCTACAATTAACTTTTTTTAAGATAAGTGTTTGAAGAAAGAGTTTTCATAAGTAGTTGTCTTTCACTTGAATTTAAAATGTAGAAAAAAAATTGTGATGACTAATGATTATTTGCAATTTTTTCTTTTCTAAGAGAAGTGGTCAAAACCTAGATTTGTGAAATTCATGCTTCTTGTGTGAGTTACAAAGGAAACGATTTTTAAACTATAATTCAACAACTTGAACATGTTTGAAGCTTGTATATCCATGAATAGCGGGTTTTTAATTTTGGATCGAATTTAGTTCTTTCCTTTCGTTAATAACTTCCATGATTAACTCTATTGAGAATGCACCAAAATTCCTTTGAAAACCATTTTGAATCATGAAATTTCATGGCACGGGGGAAAATTTTTAAAGAGGTCATGATATTTACAGTTCTTAACTTGTTTGAAATTATGAAAAGGTTGAAAATAAGATTTGAGTAGAAATGTTTATGATTCGCGCATATGGAATTTGGGGATTTTTTTTTTGTGTATAAAAGTGGATGATGTGGAGATCTAGCTAAGATAATAATTTGAGGAAACTAGATTAAGTTGTGGGTTATAACCAAGATAAAGATGCCATGGCTTTTGATGTTCCTCAGAGTGAGGGGATAGGTCTTTAAGGCTTGTATGCATTTCCTCCTCACAGAGAGACTCAATTTGAGTTGTTATCCATCATTATAGTTATATTAAAAATGTTGATCCTACAAGCTTTTGAATATATTTTTTATCTCTTTAGAGGTTGAGAATGAGCTTAGGAGTGACCCTTATAAGGTAACAAATTATAAGATTTGAGTGGAAATGTTTACGATTTAATAGTAATAATAAGTGTATAAGAAATTTGGGGCCATGTGGCAACATTTAACTAGAGAAAAATCCATTTAGACAAACTAAAGATGAAAGACTTGAATCGATTGTCATACTTCTAGAGGATTGCATCAAGTAGTTTAAGTTGTGATGTCCATTGAAGATTCTAAATTAAACTATGAAAATAAAATGAACTGGACACAAAGATAACTTAGAATTGAAGTAGAGACTCTATTAATACAAGAACGTTGATTATCATATGGTAAATTTGGATGATAAGATAAGCTATCTGTAACACCTCAAACCAAACTGACAAATGTTTAACCAAAGTATCTCACATATAGCCAATAAGGTTGTCCAATGTAACAGCCCCAAATTTTATTCACTAAGAATTTATTGTAATTATTTAATATATTCAATAAAATGGTGAATATTCATGCTAATAGGAATTAAATATTTGAAATTGAAAGGTGAACCATGCTTCTTGTGAAATCACCTGCGAGACAGTGAGTTTGTTCTATGGTTTTGGATGACCAAATGATAAGCAAAAATTATGAAAGTTTACTGGATGCAAGTAGACATTCTAAGCTTTAATTTGATAGATAATGGGTAATTTTTGGAACTGTATAAAAAAAGTTATGTATTTTTGAAGTTTACCCAGTGAAACTGGAAAGTTTCTGGACCAATGTCCAAAGAATTTAATTCTAGGAATTGTGAGCTTCCAATTGGCTAAATACTATATTTTTCCTCGCAATTAGACTTAATAAGGGTTCTACTCTATAGTCTTTGGAATCACTCCAATATGAGGTTTACAAATTTAGTTATGATTTTTCAAAAGTTGGGCAAAAAATATGCCGAAATGTGTATAAATCTGAAAATGGGGAATTAAATTAAAGGAAAATATGGATATGTTATAAAAAATTTTCATCATCCTCTTCCTCATTAAACTGTTGGTTTTGGCTGCCAAAAGAGAGAGAAGGAAGAAGAATTCACAATGTAAGTTGATTTCTTCAGTAAATTAGCTTTTAACATCGTAATCCTTCATCTAAGCTTCTCTTCTATATGATTCAAGGTTTTTGAAGCACTTTTGATTTTTGAGAGGCTAGGGGTTTTGGCTAGGAAGAGAACAACCAAAGGGAAGCTAAGATAACTTCATAAGTTTCAATCTTTGGTTATTCTGGTTGTTGTGGTTTATTTAATCGGTGAATTTTGTGGTCTTTTTGTCGTAATTGTAGAATTTGGGAAACATTGAACTTTAGGTGTTATGCTGCCAAAATTGAGATTAAATGGTGGTTTTAATATAATTAAATAGTTAATAAATTGATTAGGAGTAGAAAGGAGCAAGTATGTGGAGTTAGAATCGAAAAACCCCAACTTTTCCTAGAGAACCTTAAGTTTCAGCCAGTGCTAGTTTAGGGGGTCAGAGTTGGATTTTTGATGATATGATGATTCCATTGAGTTCGGGAGGGAAATTTAGGTGGGGTTACATTTGATCACTTTTCCAGAAAGGCCTTAAAAAGCATAATTACCAAAATGCCCCTGAAACCTGAAATAGGGGTTGCCAAGGGAATTTTGGTCTTTTGATAGTGAATTTTGGTAAGTCTGAGTCCAAAAATGGATTCTTTGGGTGGAAATATGTTAGAATAGCCCATGTCAAAATTTCAAAAAAAGTACAGTTAGACCGGTTAAGTCTAGGCCGGGCTAGGTCCCCAGGGGCATTTTGGTAAATTTTCACAATAAACTCATATAACCTCTAAAAAATCTATGAAAGTGCCTAGAATAGTACGTGAATGTGTTTGAACCTATTCTTGTACATTTGACATTTTAGGACCAAGTTGAGAGCCTAATTGTTGGCATACATTATAAGGCAGAGTTTCAAGGTGAAAAGGGTTAATGTAGTAATTATAATCTCTCATATACTATGTGATTTTTGATATGTTGTATGTTACTATATTCTATGATATGAACATGGTGCCTGAGGTTTGTTTCCTAGCTATAGTTAGGTACCCAGCTGAGGTATGCCTGGGGTACATTACCTAGCTGTGGTTAGGGGCCCAGCTGAGGTACACATAGGGGATTCAAACAATGATTTGGCCCTGAGCTTTATGTACACAGATGTATTGCTATGACTTTTCATTTTACATTATACAATGTATTGCATATTTAATTCTCGCATTTTATATGTTTAGTTATATTTTATTACTGGGATTCCTCGAAATCTCATTCTTTTTTCAAAAATGATATTGTGCCAGTGGGAACCAACGGATCCAAAGGCAAGTTCATAGACATGGAGAAATGTTGTTGCAGATCTCGAGGCAAAGATAATGGTTATATATGTAGTCTTATTTTGGGCATTTTGTATACTTTTGTGAATATCATCAAACCTTATGGGGAAAACCTGTGTTGTAATCAAGTACCTTGTATCAATATATCAATATATTTATGTTATCCTTGTGCAGCTTACCAAACTATGTGCAAGCGATCTGAAAATGGTAAAAATAAGACAAGGCTGTGGCATTTTGGCATTAGAGCGTCAAGTGGTTTTAGAAGAACCCAAGAGGTTCTGGCAGAATGGAGGCTCTGGTAACAAGATAGTATACTGATATGGTCTTGATTATATAATGTTTGGACACATGTACGGACGGGGGTATCAAGGGAGTGAGACACCCTAGTCTGTGAATTAGCCTCTAAGGATCAACAAATATCTGAAAGGCATCAAGTAGAGCAATATCCAACAGAAAATGTTTTAAGGGTATTGTGAAATCTGAGGAAGTGGATATGGCTAAGCTAGTATGCAGATCACACACAGTATTTAGTCAACCAGAGGTAGCTGGCATGATGTTTAAGATGAGAGTAGTCTCAGGGTACCAGTGGTCAGGAGCATATAGAGCCGGTATCTGCGTTTTGGCACGGGCACACAAAAGTTAAGCTGCTCAACCTAGGTAAATCTTAATATGTGTGATCTCCTGGGAAGTTAAGTTGACATGGTCATAGAGACTTGAGGAATAGTAATTTTCTTGAGGTTTCTTCATGGCTTGTAATCATTTTAGTTAGATGACCCAAAGGATGCTTAGAAGCATGGAGATGTTGACATGTAACTATTAATTTTAATTCGAGTCATTTCTATTACAGTAAGTATTGCATAGAAAAGTTCATTTGATAAGGTGATGGGAAACTTGAGATGTAGTAAATGTTTTGAGGTTTTTCCATGCTAAGTAATGATCCTTAATAACACTATGGTGTTAAGGGGATGTAGATACGATATACGGTGCTATATGATGAGTGGTGATCATACCTTATAGTGATCATAGAGGATTCAATCTGATAATACTAAAGGATGATGATAGACTTGTATTTGATCTAAGCTGAAATAATGCTTAGATCGGAATGTGAATTGTTGCACTATGGTTCTGTTCTATGATGGAAGTTTGAACCTTATGAACAGTGTTGAACCTTCAGTAATGTTTTAAGGATAAAACCAAATACCATAGAGGTTAGAATAGGTGATATTGATCCTGATTCTTAGCAAACCTATTGGGTGTAATTGAGGAAAATGATTTCCAATTTATGTGATGTTGAGGTTCTAGATTTCATGAGGAACCTAAAAGTTGGGTTAGAGACCCTAGGCTATATGATATTACACATCATATATATTGTAGTAGACCTGTGTGTCCAGCCAGAGGCCCTAAGACCTAAGGGACTAGTATGTCCTCAGGCTGGCAGAGGTATTCAGAATAGTGTTGAGTTAGTGATGATCCGTGGAATTGAGGAACAAAATTCTTACCGACATGAATCCTTGCAGAAAGGAATTTTGAAAATTTGCTAGCTGTTAAATCTAGCATAGAGAAAGATTATGATAATTAAATATTCCCTTAGAGGATTGATTGAGGTATTAGCTTTCTAATGAAATGAGAGAAGAGATTGGTTTGCCTGCTATTCCACTAACTTGAGGCTATATCAGGATTCGATCGATGGATGCCAATTGAGGTTATGAAAGGTATGAGAAGAAGGGTTACCAAGTAATCTGTAACCCATTTTGATTTCACAAGAATTTGAAATGAATGGCCTAGAATGATTACTAGCACAAAGAAACACATATGTCTAGTGTAGTCAGGATTATAGGAGGTTCCTGTGAGACTCCTACCAAATCACCCTAATATTATAAAAGCTCATGTGAGGAGATAAATCTCACAGTGCGCAGCAAAAGTCTATGACTCTGTGTTGATTATAGGAAAGTGAATAAGGTAACTGTTGAGATCAAGTACCTACTTTCTGGAATGGATGATTTGCTCGATCAGTTATATGGTTCCTGTGTATTCTTGAAGATTGATTTGTGATCGGGATACCATTAACTTAGGGTAAAAGCAAATAATGTGCCAAAAAATGCTTTCAGAACTAGATGTAGCCATTGCGAGTTTCTAGTGATGTCATTGGACTGACCAATGCACCTGTCGTGTTAATGGACTACAAGAATCAAATTTTTTGTTCGTATTCAAAACAATTCGTAGTAGTCTTCATTAATGATATATTGGTATACTCGTAGAGTAGAACACGAGCAACATTTGAAAATCATATTAAACATATAGAAATCTAAGCAACTCCATTCTATGTTGAGCAAATGTGAGTTTTGACTTTTAGAAGTTATACTTTTAGGCTATATAATCTTACAACAAGGAGTCATGGAAGATCCTTACAAGGTGGAAGTAGTACTAAATTGGAAAGGCTAGAGACTATAGTTGTGATATGCACTGTTCTGAGTCTTGTTGATTATTATAAGGGGTATGTACTTTTCCCCAAAAAACTCAACATTATGTGTGGGCTGATGATTTTGAAAGGAGCTTTGTAGAGCTGAGATGGTAATTTATTATAGCACCAGTGTTGAACATCCCAAAACATAATATGGCCTTGATGGTCAAGAGTATTACAGTTTGTGTGATGTACAGTCTTACACCCTGCGTGGTATACAGTGCAATGACCTGTATGGTCAATAGTCACACAACCTTTATGGTTTGTGGTGACACATGTGAACTGTAACACCCCAATTTTCAATTAAAGGCTAATGGTAATTATTGAGGATAATTATCGAATTAAAGTGGAATAATTATGGGTTTGGTGGCTATATTAATTAATATGCCATAATTGTTGGGAAAATTGAAAGAATGGCTCTAAATTAGTGATTAATGGAAGAGATTAATTACTAATTAAGAGGGCATGAGATGTGAAATTAAAATGGATAATGAAGTGGTTAGAGTAACTAGTTGGGTTACTTGCTTTATTGAAGCCAATGAAAAGTTGACATGTGGCAAAAGGAGGTGAAGCAAGAGAGTGAGGAAAAGCCAAATGAGATATTTTAATAATTTCTCTCTCTCTTTCCTTATTGTTTTCGCTGAAGAGTGTGGGAGGGAGTATCATTTATTCATCTTCTCCAACTCATTTCCCTCTCTTCCTTCTCTCTCTCACGTTCTCTCTCTTCTCTCCCTTGTGCAGCCATTGTTGGCCAAGAAAGAGAAAGAAAAAGTTGGATTTTGAGGTAAGCAAATGGCCTCAAATGCCAAAATGCTCTTCATTAATATTGTTCCTTGAGCTAAGAGCTTTCATCCTATGGTTGTAGATTCTCCATTGGTGGTGATTTGAGGAATCACAAAATTATGGACTTGGGAGAATCATGAAGTGCCTTTGGGAAAGTTGTTGAGGTAAGTGAAAGCTTCTTTTTCATATAAGTTTTATGGCCATTTGTTGGGCCTTGAATTTCTAGAATTTAAGCCCTAATTTTCATGATTTAGGGTCTTGGGGAGTATAACATGTTGTTGTCATGGAATTGGTGCCTTGTTTAGTGTTTTGAATTGATAGAATATTATTGAAGCTTAAATGTGAAAGTTGATCCCTTTGTGATAGCTTTGGTTAAAACAGGGCATGTTGATAGGTTGTGATTTTGGTCATTTTGAGGTTACCATTGTGTTCCTTGAGTGATTTTTTGTGGGAATAAGCTTGGTTATTAATTTTGGAGTTATTGAACACTTTGGTAGAAAATTGGAAATCTGTTTGGTTTAAGCTCTGTTTTGTGCAGTAATTTTGTATGAGCGTTTTGAATGACCAAATGGTATTGGAAAATTCTGAAATTTTCCAGTCTTAAATTCATCATCCCAAGCTTCAAAATGGACATATATTTTGTGTCATTTCGTTGAGTATTCTGTGAGATATGGTTGTCCAAAGTTTGGGATTGAAACAGAACTCTGTTTTGGGGGCAGTGATGAGTGTTGTGTAATTCTGGAATTGTGTAGTGATTTCCAGTGAAGGTCTATATTTTTCCTTGAAAGAGGACTCATATACCTTTCATTTGGCTTTGGAATCACTTCGTTTCGATTTTTCTAGAATTAGTTATGGTTTTTCGAAGTTCAGCCCAGAGTCAGGAAATTTCTAGGCCGCGGCCCAAGAGTGGCTGGCCGCGGCCCAAGCCTTTCTGACCTGATTTGGGCCACAGCCCATGAGTGGCGGGCTGCCGCCCAAGACCTTCTGACCATATTTGGGCCGCAGCCCAAGGAAGGGCGGGCCGCGGCCCAACCCTGTGTTCCAGCACTTTGTGTTTTCGAAAAGTGACCTTTAACCTTTTGTTTCCCAACCTTTTAGGGCTTTCATTAGAGGCATTTGTGGTCTTTTAAGAGTCCTAAATGATAACCATTTAAGTTATAAGAAGTCATTGAGAATTGGAATAAAGGATTGATACTTTGTCACGCATTGTGAATTATAGGAAGCGACGTGTGCCCTCTTGGGAGCAAGCCGTGCTAGAGTGTGCACGGAAGGAACGAACAGGTAGTGATTTCTCACTCATATTGTGTATGATATATGGTATGCATGATTTATCATAGTGTTTGTGAAACGTGACTTTGTGCTTAGTGATTTGTGAATTGTATGTGCCATGGTCCATTACAGCGTGAGCAGGTTAGCGTGAGCGTTTAGGGAGTGACAGTGGTCATCTCTAGCTCGGCCGTTGAATTGCCGTTGTAATCGATATGGATCGATTGTGAATTGAAAACCGGCCAGTACGGCTGTGCATTGTGAATTGTTATATGAATCCCAGCTGTGGTGAAGTATATATGTGTTTGTGAACTGTGATACGTGCGATATAGCGTGTGCACTTCAGCGTGAGCAAACGTAAGGGTGACATGAGTCATGCCTGCCTTTGCCGCTGTAACTGCCGTTGTAGTTGCAATGTCTGTGTTATGTGATTGCTTTCATGCCTTACTGTTATGCACATTCTGAGTGATTTGACACTACGGAGATTCTTTAGAATCTCACTCTCCCAAAAACAATGTTTTAGACAGGGCCAAAGGATCGAAGGGAAAGCGGGTGACGAAGAGCGGATAGTGCTCCGGTTTAGAAGTATATTTGGTTTTATTGGTTATCATATATGTATATCTTTTGGGATGATTTTGGGAAACAATTGTGTAAATTGGGATTGATAGTATAGTTTTATGTAATCCCCAAGTTAAGGGTATTGAATTGTGGGCTTTGTGCCTTTGTAAATACCTTAGTAATGAATGGAACCTGAGTGTGTCGGGAATTTCTTTATACTCTGATATTAATGAATGAAATCAACTTGTACAGGCCATTTAGTATTGAAATGTGAATATGAGACCGTCATGAACAGATTTTGTAAAAGTTTTTGAAAGCCATGGTTTTGGGAAGTTTGATTTTGTTTAAGTCCCAAAATCATCTAAGGTCTCTAATTCTACATCAATTACGGGTTTATAAACTAAATCTCGGCCTTAATCGTGAAGGGGGTTACATGAACTAGAAGTGGGGATGTGTTTTGATGCGAGTCGAGTAGGGTGTATGCATCTTGTCATCTGAAGCTTTAGGAATTGAATTATTCCACTCATAATCTTGAGTTGATGGTAATAGTATTTGTATTGAATCTAGAAAGTTGCCTTTATAGAGAGATCGTAGAGTCATACTGCGAGAACTAGGGTTTAAAATATTTATATGATAAAAAAGAACTAAACTTGAGAAATCACAGATGGATGGAGCTGTTTAAAGATTTTAACTTGGAAATAAAGTATCATCCAGGAAAGGCTAATGTCGTTGATAACGCATTGAACCATAAAACAATGCAAGTGGCAGCCATGATGATCTATGAGCAGAAAATGATAGAGGATTTTAGAGAATCTTAGTCTCTCTAAGCAAATTTTGATTAGTGGTAATAATGTTAGTGAGACATATAAGGATCTGAGAGCAACAATTGAAAAAGCTGTGATCAAGGATAGATGAGCGCAATCTACCAGGAACATGTAATTAATTTGAAGATGTGGATATATGGGATTATTTGACGTATGAAGTCATACATGACCGAGTCATTTATCTGCCAAAGAAATGGCTAAGATACATAAGTATCCAACTCATAAAAGTTATTTGGCAGGGATTATCACTTATAGGGGCAACGTGGGAAATAAAGGAAGATATGCTGAAGCGTCACCATGAGTTTAAGGCTCTGTATATGTAACAAATTTTGGGGACATAATTTATTTAAGTTGGGGAGAACTGTAACACCTTAAATTTTATTCACCAAGAATGTATTGTAATTATTTAAGATAGTCAATAAAATGGTGAATATTCATGGCTATAGGAATTAAATATTTGAAATTGAAAAGTGAACCATGCTTCCAGTGAAATCGCCTGTGAGGGAGTGGGTTTATTATGTGATTTTGGAGTATCAAATGATGAGCAAAAATTAGGAAATTTTAGAAGATGAAAGTAGACATCCTAAACTTTAATTGGACAAGTAATGGGTAATTTTTGGAGTTGTATACAAAAAGTTATGTATTTTTGAAATTTACCCAGTGAAACTGAAAAGTTTCTAGAACAGCTTCCAAAGAATTTAATTTTGGGAATTGTTAGCTTCCAATTGGTTAAAGGCTAGATTTTTCCTTGAAATTAGAATCAATAAGGGTTCTATATCCTTTGGATTCACTCCAATATGATGTCTATAAATTTAGTTATGATTTTTTAAAATTTGAGCAGAAAATCTGCCATAATTTGTACAAACTCAAAAATGGGGAATTAAATTAAAGGAAAATATGGATATGTTATAAAACAACTTCATCATCCTCTTCCTCCTAAAACCATTGGTTTTGGCTGCCAAAAGAGAGAGAAAGCTTGTATGTATTTCTAGAGAGCGAAGGAAGAATAATTCACAAGGTAATTTGATTTCTTCAGTAAATTAGCTACTAACCTACATAATCCTTCCTCTAAACTTCTCTTCTACATGATTCAAGGTGTTTGAAGCACAAATTTTAAAGTTTGAGAGGCTAGGGTTTTTTTCCAGGAGAACAATCAAAGAGAAGCTAAGGTAACTTCATAAACTTCAATCTTTGGTTATTCTAGCTACTGTGGTTGATTTAATCAGTGAATTTTTGGTCATTTTGCTGTAATTGTAGAATTTGGGAAATATTGAACCCTAGGAATTATACTACAAAAATTGAGTCTAAATGGTGGTTTTAACGTAATTAAATAGTTAATAAAGTGATTAGGAGTAGAAAGGAGCAAGTCTGCGGACTTAGAATTGAAAAACCCCAACTTTTCCTAGATAACGTTAAGTTTCGGCTAGTATTGGTTCAGGGGGTTGGAGTTGGATTTTTGATGATTTGATGATTCCATTAAGTTCAAGAGAGAATATTAGGTGGGGTTACATTTAATCACTTTTCCAGAAAGGCCTTAAAAAGTATAATTACCAAAATGCCCTTGAAACCTTGAAATAAGGCTGCCAAGGCCATTCTGGTCTTTTGACAGTGAATGTGCTAATTCCGAGTCTGGAAATGGATTCCTTGGACAAAAATATGTCAGAATAGCCTAGGTCAAAATTTCAGGAAAAATACGGTCGGACCAGGTAAGTGGAGGCCGGGCTTGGTCCCTAGGGGCATTTTGGTAAATTTTCACAATAGACTCATATAACCACTAAAAACACTATGGAATTGCCTGGAATAGTGCATGAATATGTTTGAACCTAATTTGTATACATTTGATATTTTAGGATCAAGTTGAGAGCTTAGTCGTTGGCACTCATTACAAGGCATGGGTTTCGAGGTGAAAAGGGTTAAGGTAGTAACTATAATTTCTCATACACTATGTGATTGTTGATATGTTGTATGTTACTGTATTCTGTGATATGAACACAGTGCCTGAGTTATGTTACTTAGTTGTGGTTAGGTACCTAGTTGAGGTACGCCTGAGGTACATTACTTAGTTGTAGTTAGGGGCCCAGTTAAGGTACACGTAGGGGATCCAATCAGCGATTTGGCCTTGAGCTTTCTATACACACACATATTGTTATGAATTTTCATTTTACATTAGATGGTGCGTTACATATTTAATTCTCTCATTTTATATGTTTGATTATATGTTACTATTGGGATTCCTCGGAATCTCATTCTTTTTTCAAAATTGATAATGTGCTAGCGGGAACCAATGGATCTGAAGGTAAGTTGGTAAAAATGGAAAAATGATGTTACGGATCTTGAGGTAAAGATAGTGGTTATATATGTAGTCTTATTTTGGACATTTTTTATACATTTGTGAATATAATTAAACCTTGTGGGGAAAACTTGTGTTTTAATATCAATATATCAGTATATTTATGCTATTCTTATGCAGCTCAATGAACTATGTGCAAGCACTCTGAAAATGGTAAAAATAATATAAGGGTGTGACATCCAACATCCAAATTATCAAAATACATAATTAGCTTAGATAAAACCCACACTAAATTGTCAAATTAAATCCTCATGATATTTTAGAAATTAAAAATAAAATGCAGAAGTATGAGGGTCATGGCAAATAAAACGACATAACATACGCTTAAGGAGCGCAAAGGAGCCTTCAAGGCTTACTCCATAAGTGCCTTCCCAAGCTTCCTACTAGAACAATCGCTTGAAAAATGTTAATATATAGGGATGATATTCCACATCTCGGTAACTACTGAAAGTTTTTACCTTACACAAGCAAACTGCATACGATTTAAAACAAAGAAATGATTACGTATATGTTTGCTTATACCATAATCCTCATACAAAATAATTACAAATTTATTATCATTATGTCAATCTATATTTTCATCACAACATGTAGTATACAATTATGCAATATGCAACTACCCTTATATCACCATTCATCATTATACCACTGACTGAAGCCATAGACTAACACATAGTCTAACAGAAACCCATCCATTTGACTAGATTGTCCTAAACTCACAAATTCTTAAGATATACCTGGCCAAGGGTGTAGAGCTTAAGTTTGGACTATGACTCCCTTCCTTAAAAAAAAACACAACTAAGGAGGTGTCACATATCCCACAGATCCAATGCAATCCCGACTAAAGAAGACACGAAAGAAGGGGCCTTGACAAGTGCCATCTATAATGCACTGAGTCATACCACATAGCTAAAGATCACATCATACAAATTCCTCCTTACTCCAGCCCATCACAAATGCAACAACTATGACAATTATACTCAATCACCAATAAATATAATATCATTAAAAGACAAGGTACAATAAATCATACTTTTATTCTTATCAAATACATCACATATTCAAACATGCCTAGAAGGAAACAATAATCCATTAATATATTAATTATAATTAAATTATTAACTATATGAATAAAGAAAGTAATAAAGATATTTACTTATAACATTGCTTACTTGAGAATTTACAATACATACATATATACATATAATTAAGTCCATTTCTTTAACACAAGATAGTCATTCACAATCATAAACAATTCACAAGTATATGGATGAATATTCATAGTTACTTGTTACTCCTTAGCTCATAAACATGTTACAATGTAGCTCATAAGCTTTTACTGAAGAAATACTCCAAAGCTGTAATTTTCCAAATTTTGGGACTAGAAGCTGGAGAGTCTCAATCAAGTGGACTGTTAAGCCCTAGTTTAGCAAAAGTCCAAAGAATGTCTAAGAGTCATAATGACTGTTAGACACTAATTTGGAAATTAATTATGGGATTAAGTTCCAATTAGTTAAAGGAAAATATCCATTTCCTTTATCCAAAATCAAATAGGATCTAAAACATAGCTTGGATCCAGAAAGAGAGGGAAATTGTGTCTTGGAAGAAGGAAGATAAAATAGAATAAAAGAACTGACGACAATTCAATTAATATTGCCATGATTAAGGGAGAAAGAGACATTTACCATTGGATCTTGAGGTTAAAATTGAAAACCAAGATGAAGGGCTAGGATTTGTTCTTGAAAAGCAAGAGTAATCATGAGGTTGAAGAGAAAAAATAAACTCCCTTCTCTTATGGTTAAATACATCCAAACAAGGGCAAAAATGGAAGAAGAAAGAGTTGGTCAAAGTTTCAAACTTATTTGCAAGAAGACTGAGTATATGAACTAAAAGGTGATTGGTCAACAAATTTCCTCTTCCATTGGGATCTTAATTTTGGTCAAGAGTAAGGAAGAAAGTGAGATGAGTGAAATTCAATTGACCAAGCCGCAAAGCAAAGAAAGAAGAAAAGAAGAAAAGTTAACAAGACTTGCAATTAGTTACAACTTGGAAAGTGACCAAAAAGCAAAATTTCAAGGAGGGAATTGGTCAACAATTCCAACTCCTTTTTGAGTGGGACAATTCACCCAAAAAGAAGAAGAGGATAGGAAGGAAAATTCCAATTAAAGTCAATTAACTACACTTGGTTAATTAAGTTGGCTTGTGCAAGAAGAAGCATTTTTTCCACATGATATTTTATTTTCCCCCTTATTTCTTTAAGCCAATTTTAGCCAAACATTTAAGGGCAAGGAAACAGAAAAATTAGACCATTTCCACTCTCTTTCTCACTTGTAAATTTCATCCAAGAAGCTTAAGGAAAGAGAAAGAGGAAGACAACTTCAAGGTAAGAGCTTCTAGCTCAATTTTTGATCTTCCAAATCACCTTTCTAGCCCTTAAGGTCCTCATAAATGTTGTTCCTTTCATCAAGAGCTTTATTTCTATGGTTTTAGTTTCTTGAGAAGAGGTGTTTCATGTTGTCCATTGTGATGTCTCAAATTTTGGGATTAGAGGCTTGAGAATAAGCTTGAATCAAGTAGACTACTAAGCCCCAATTTAGCAAGAGTCCCAGGAACGAGGATTTACAGCCAGTGAAAGTTTCCTGGGAGGAAGCGACACTATTATATGGTTTTGGATGATCAAATGATGTCCAAAAATTATGAAATTTTATAGGATGAAGTAAACATCTTGAGCTTAATTTGATAAGTAATGGGTAATTATTGGAGCTATATACAAAGAGTTATGGATTTTTGAAATTAGACTAGGAAAATTGTCTATTTTCTAGAACAACATCCAAAGAATGAAATTCTGGGAATTGTGAGCTTTCAATTGGCTAAAGGCTATATTTTTCCTTGAAACTAGACTCAATAAGGGTTTCATAATCTTTAGAATCACTCTAATTTGATGTCTATAAATTTAGTTATGATTTTTCCAAGTTTAGGCAGAAAATATGCCAAAATTTCCACTAAAACTGAAAATGAAAAAAAAAACATGATGGCAACATTGTAATTATGCAGTAAATTGTTATCAACCTATTTTGGCTCTAACTTGGGCCCTTATGCATGAGTATGGTCTGACTAAAAGAGGGAAAGAGTATTTTGATTTTTATGGAGCTTTATGACACAATTACATGTGACACAAAAGTTAGCATTTTTGGGATTTTTGGTAATTAAATAAATCAAGGGAAATTGTGATATTTTATAAAACACTTATCCCTTCATCTTTCCTTCATTTTCTATCTGCCAATCTTAGAACAAGAGAGAGTGAGTGAGTTTTTGCATTCTAGAGAGAAGGAAGAGAGAAATCTCAAGGTAAGTTGTGATTTCTCTTGTGATTTAGCTTCTAGCTTGTGAAATTCCTCTCTAAGCTTCCCTTCTCCATGATTCCATGTGTTTAGCAAGCATATTTCAAGGTTTGAAGAGGAAGAGGGTTCAGTTAGAGAAAGAAAGAAGGAGAAAGCCATAGGAAACTTAACAAACCTCTAACTCTTGATGCTATTATTGTTGTGGTTGAAGTTATCGGTGGATTTGTGGTTGGATTGCTTTGATTTATAGCTTTGGGAAGTATTAATCCTAACGTGTTATACTGCTCAAATTTCATGAAATCCTAGGTATTTAGGTGTTTAAATGATTGATCGAGTGGTTAAGAGTGAAAAGGAGGAAGCTTTCGAAGTTAAAAATCAAAAAACTGCATTTTCCCTTTTTATGCCCTAAGTTTCGGCCAGAGCAAACACAAGGGGTAGGAGCTGGATTTTCATGAAATTGGTGGTTCTATTATATTCAGGAGGGAAAATTAGGTGGGGTTAGTGTTGAACACTTGTTCAGAAAAGCCCTAGAAAGCAAAATGACCAAAATGTTCTCAAAATACTAATTAACAATCTGCTATTTCTGTATGACTTACGGAACTTTGTGGTCATTTGTGCTATTAAAGAAAAGTTTGAAAGGATGTCCCTTATAGCACAACCTAACACGTGATGGAGAAATAGGAATGACAAAGGCAAGACTTACAAGAGACAAAAAAAGGAAAGAAGGACTAAAAGTGGGAAACACTAAAATCTGAGGGCAGTGATAAGATTTAAATATGGATATTTTAGAAAAATGAAGACTGAGAGTGAAATAGGAAGAACAAGAAATGAGTTTCAACATATAGATCTCTATGTACGCAATAAAGCAGAAGACCATAAGCGCAATTTAAAAATATGTATACTAATATATATATACCCACACACTCACATAGAAAAATGGGCATGAAGAGATAATAAAATACACACACCAACAGTGACCAAGGGAAGATGTGGGATAAGGATCATACATATACAGACGGTGGACAAAACACAACAACATTCATTGAAGAAAGGAAGAGAAAACAACATGAAAAATGGTGTTGACAAGACATTAGGCAGGAAGTTAAGATGAAGAAAAGGAAATGCACCGTATGATTGTGAGAGTGAAGTAGTGCCAAAAATGAGGTGCACGATGGTTGGCTTTCTATTGTCCCACTAGTTCAATCAGGGACTGGCTCACTGGTTCAATAAGGGGATGTGACACCCTACTAGTTTGATAAGGGGAAAAGACCCATGGTCTAGGCCTGTGCCCTATGGATTTTGGCTAGTCTTCATGACATGACCAGTTAGGGTTAAAGTGGCCATTAACATGGATAGTAGCTTAGTCTATAGGTCTAGTCAGTTAAAATAAGGCGGTTTGATTGGATTGATGGGAGATCTCTTTGGAATTTGATATAGAATCTGTTATACAAAATTATTGATGTGGAACTTGTGATATGAAATTGTGATACATTAATTGTGATACGAAATTCTTGATATGGATTTGTGACATAGCAATTGTGATATGGAATTTGTGGTATCGAACTTGTAATATGGACATTGCAATACGGAATTGTGATGTTGAAATTGTGATATGGAAATTGCGACATAAAGATTTGTTACATGACTTGTGATATGGAATTTGCGATATGGAAGTTGCAATATAGAATTTTGTGAATTATATCAATAATACTCTATTTTATAAATTGTTCCACTTGGCACCTCACTAGCACATATTAGCATGTGTAATGAGTTGGATAATTGGTTAATAAGGCTTTTGCTCACCATATTTATTTAATATTTTTTAGGTGATAGTTCTTCTACTAGTCCATTGGGGAAGGCTCTGGAGGCTTGGTTATTGTGTAATCTTTGTAAAGCCTCCTTTTTATTTATGATAAATTGTTGTGCATTGCCACTATAGGGCTTATGTTGCACTCTTTATTATGAAATTATATTTTGGATTATTGTTTTTGTTAGCTCTCATAATTTTTTGATTTAAACAAGCCTTGATATCTAAGTATATTTTGACAAAAAATAAGGACGACACAATGTTGACTTGATGATTCAAGTTACTCGAGTGAAGATTTTATGCACTCAAATGATGTAAGTGTTTATTGAAAAACTTGAATCAGCAAGTTACTCGAGCGATGATTTTCTAATTCAAGTAATTTATAAATAGAAAAGTAGAACTATGTGGTAATCTTCTCTGCCTTGGAAGAATCACTCGAGTGATGGTCTTAACACTTGAGTGCTAGCCAAGTATAATCAATGTTAACCAAAGAGGATCGTTCGAACGATAGTGAATGCACTTAAGTGATGAAGCTTCACCTTCAAAAATCCAGCTAGTCACTCGATGTTATTAGATCAAGTAAAGATTTCAGAAATAAAATCGCTCAAACATATGTTAAGAACTGGAGTGATGGGTATCACTTGTAGGCCACTTACAAGTGATAAGAAAGTTTGTGATGTAATAGAAGCAGATTACTTGAGTGACAAGTTAAGCACTTAAGTGATTAAGCATTACTTGCAGGACACTCACAAGTGATCAAGAACATGATTTGATAAGAGCAGATCACTTGAGTGACAAGTTGAGCACTCGAGTAATGAGCTCCACTTGCGAGTCACTTACAATTGGGTCTGAGGTGTTGTGATCTTCAATGTAGAGATTAGTCAAGTGAATGGTAAATCACTCGAGTGATTCAAGATCACTTGCAAGTCACCCGTAAGCAATCAGAAAGTGATAAAATGTTTAAGGGAAGATCACTCAAGTTATGGTTTGAGCACTTGAGTGATATGAATCACTTGCAAGTCACTCGGTAGTGATAAAAATAATTTTCAAAACACAAAACTTCTAAGTCACTCGCTAGTAATTATCTGTATGCTTTAACTAAGATCACTTGAGCACTCGAGCGATAAGGTAAGCACTTGAGTGATAAGACGTCATTGGAGTGATTTTGAGTCATACTCAAATGATTGATCTTTAGATGTTAGAATCAGTGTCTCAATAATTTTGATGAAATTTCTCCAACTCTCTTCTCTTGATTAAAGTTATTAACTAAATTTTAAAATTTTTAATATCACCTAATTCACCCCCCCTTTTGGGTGAAACGCTGACACTAACATTTGGTATTAGAGCTTGGTCATCTTGTTTCAGGCTTAACATCCAAAGAAGGATCCTATGGTGAGCATGAGTAAAGGAATATTACTCAATTTTCTCAAAATAAAATTAGGAGAAATAATTGCTGTGTTTTAACTTAGATACACCCACTTATAAATCAATTGGGTGCACTTAGGAAATTTTATGATTAAACGTCCCAAGTGAGAAAAATACTAAACATTCTCTTAAAGGAGTGTGAAGCCAAAGTCATTGCAATAGAAGAGGCCTAAGGAGGATCAATGCGATCAATAGCTTCCTTATTTGGAAGTCTTTCTAAATACAAAAGCAAGCAGAGGTTTAAACGAGAATTAAAGGAAATTGAAGAAAAGAAGAAGAAAGGTGTAGTCCTTAATGTGATCAAGGAAGATAAGCAATAGAAGGAAGAAGAGGAATTTGATGATGATGAAATGGGCCTAATTGTGAAAAGGTTCAAGAAATTCTACAAGAAGAGTCAAGGGCTCAATAACTTTCACAAAGGAGGAACTAACAACAGAAAAGAGACAAAGGAGCAAATTATTTGCTATGAGAGTAGCAAGCCAGGATATATCAAATCAGAGTGCTCCAAGTACTTAAAGAATAAAGAAAGAAAGAAGAACAAATACTTCAAGAAAAAGGCATTTGTCTCAACAATCTGGGGAGATAGTTCCCCGGATGAAGATAGTGATAATAAAGAATTTGCCAACATTTGCTGGTAGCTTAAGAAGAATTAAAGGATGAAGAGGTAAATGATTTAGCCCTTACCTATGATGAATTACATACTGAATATAATACCTTACATTCTAAATTTATCAAAATTGTTAAGGAGTTAATTAGCTATAAGAAATGGATTAAGTTTCTTGAGGATCAACTCAAGGAACCTAATGTGAATTCTTGTGATACTTGTCAAGTCCTAGAAAAGAAAAACACTGATCTTACGAAAACACCTGAGAAGTTTACTGAGGGAAGTGAAATGCTCAAAGTGATTTTAAAAGCTCAGAGATTTACTAATGATTGGTCTAGAATTGGATATGATCTAAAGTCAAATAAAAAGAAAGGAAAGAAAAAGTTAGGCCGAAA
This sequence comes from Inga laurina, assembly GCA_963855925.1. NCBI lineage: Eukaryota > Viridiplantae > Streptophyta > Magnoliopsida > Fabales > Fabaceae > Inga > Inga laurina. The sequence continues at coordinate 38,120,470 of OY979703.1, read as the reverse complement.
AACTTACTTGAAATATTTCTAAAACTTTTTTCGCATGTCCAATCCTTTTTCACATTGTAATTTTTGTAACAGAAAGGGACATTATACTTCCTCTTGTGTTCATAAAAAGTAAAGGAAGATAGGAACCTATAAGTAGGTACCTAAGGGATCACACATCCCAAGAGTGATCCATACTAACCTGTAAGGACTTGAGATTGCATGGGTATCTAAAATTTGATTATCTTTCCTTATAGGTGTGTCTTAAGGCATTAAGAACCAATAAGTGGTACATAGATAGTGGATGCTCAAGACATATGACTGGAGACAGAGAAAAGTTTGCAAAATGGAGCCCCAAGAAGGAGTCAAAGTAAAATTTGGAGGAAACTAGTCAGGAAAGATAGCTAGAATAGGTGAAGTCAGTAATAGTAATGAAATACAAATTAAAGATGTTTTCTATATAAATGGTCTATACCATAACTTGCTGAGTGTGATCAAAGCACTAATAAAGACAATTGAATCATATTTGACTTAGAAGAATGTCTCATAATAAGCAAGAAGGATCTTTAACTTAAGAAGGAAGACCTTCAGAAAATTGTGTTTTAAGTAATACCAATGAAAGTTGGCTATGGCATAAGAGACTCACTCATGTCAATATGCACCAACTAGGAAAATTGCTTAAACATGATTTGGTAATTGGATTACCCAAATTACATTTCAAAAATAATTTAGTTTGTGATTCTTGTCAAAAAAGTAAAAAAATAAAATATTCATTTAAGTCTAAGAAGGAAATCACAACAAAGAGACCACTTCAACAACTCCATAGGGACTTAGTTGGTCTATCAAGAGTAAAGAGTCCTAGTGGTAATTTATATACATTAGGCATTGTTGATGATTATTCTAGATTTACATTGACCATTTTCTTTCTTCAAAAGATGAAACTTTTGGTGAGTTTGTTGTTTTTGCCAAGAAAGTGCAAAATGAGAAAGTTATGTCTATTGCAGCTATTAGAATAGATCATAGGGGAGAATTTGAGAATCAATCCTTTAGAGACTATTTGATACAAATGGAATTAATCACAACTTCTCTGCTCTAATTCCACAATAAAATGGAGTTGTAGAAAGAAAAAATAGAGTTTTTATAGAAATGGCTAGAGTCATGCTCAATAAGAAGAATGTCTCACAAGTCTTTTGGGCTAATACAATGAGCACTGCGAGCTGTATCTCCAAAAGAGCATATATTAGATGAAAGCTTGGGAATACACCCTATAAGCTCTACATGGGAAGAAAACCAAATTTAGCTCACCTACACATATTTGGCTGTAAGTGTTTCATTCATAACATTGGCAAAGACAACCTAGGAAAATTTGATCCTAAGGCTGATAAAGGTATATTTTTAGGTTATTTTAACAAAAGTAAAGTTTATAGAGTTTTCAATCAATGAACTTGTGTTATTGAAGAATCCATACATGTTGTGTTTGTTCAAAATGAACCACTAGTCAAACCCATAGAAGATGAACTAAAAGTGATCATGCATTAAGAAAATCAAATTGTTTCTAAAACATCTACCACCTTAGCTAAAAAACCTAAGGATAATAATAAACCTCCCAACTAGAGTCAACCTAGAGCTTGGAGATATAATAAGAGTCATCTATTAGACTAAGTCATAGGTGATTTAAATAAAGGAGTAAAAACTAGAAAAAAATCCTTAATGAAGTTAGTTTTACTGCCTTTATCTCTGAATTAGAACCTTCTAACATTAATGAAGCCCTATCAGACAATGATTAGGTGATAGCAATGCAAGAAGAACTTAATCAATTTGAAAAAAATCAAGTTTAGGATTTAGTACCCCAGCCTAAGGATCATGTTATCATTGCGACTAAATGGGTGTTTAATGACAATCGAGATGAATCTGTAATCATTGTCAGAAACAAGACAAGATTGATAGCTAAAGGCTATAATCAGGAAGTAGGAATTGATTATGAGGAAACATATGCTCTAGTAGCTAGATTGGAAGCCATATGAGTACTCTTAGCCTTTACATGCATAAAGGAATTCAAACTTTATCAACTATATGTCAAAAGTGTGTTTCTAAATGGATACATCATAGAAGAGGTATATGTAGAGCAACCTAGTTTTGAAGATGAATCAAAACCCAACCATGTCTATAGGCTTAAGAAAGCACTTGATGGTCATAAACAAGCTCCAAGAGCCTGGTATGAAAGGTTAAGTAAATTTCTCATTGACCAATGATTTTTTATAGGAAAGGTAAACACAACGTTCTTTATCAAACACAAGAAACATGAAATTTTAATTGTGTGAATATATGTTGATGACATTATTTTGGTGCTACTAATAATCTTTTATGTAAAGAGTTTTTTGATACGATAAAGGGGAAGTTTGAGATGTCTATGATAGGAGAGCTAACCTTTTTCCTTGGCCTGCAAATCAAACAAAGGAAGAATGCCATATTTATATCTCAAACCAAATATCTTAAAGAACTCTTAAAGAAATTTTGTATGGATCAAGCCAATGGAGCATATACTCTAATGAGTTCAATAAGCCTGCTTGATGATGATGTCAAGGAAGCTGACTTCAACATCACCAAATAAAGAAGAATGATTGGATCACAACTATACCTCACTACTAGTAGACCTGACATTCAATTTAGTGTTGGTACGTATGCAAGATACCAATCAGCACCCAAAGAGTCTCATGTTGAAACTGTCAAAAGAATATTTAGATATCTTACTAACATGGTTGAACTAGGGATATGGTATCAAAAAGGAGGAAATGAATACTTGGTTGCCTACTCAAACTTTGACCATGGAAGGTATAAAACTGATAGGAAGAGCATAAGTGGACAATATCAATTTCTTGGTGGCTTAATAGTACCATGGTTCAACAAGAAGCAAAAAACTATGTCTTTATCTTTAATGAAGGTTGAGTATGTTGCTGCATCAAGTTGTTATGCACAAGTGCTCTGGCTAAAACAACAACTTCAAGACATGGGTATTCATTTAAAAGAAATCTCAATCTATTGTGATAATACTAGCATAATAAGCTTGGCAAATAACCTTATTCAATACTCAAGAACCAAGCATATTGATGTGAGACATCATTTTATAAGAGATCGTGTATAAAAGAAAGATCTCAAAGTAGTATTTCATTCCTACACATCTTCAGATAACATATATTTTCACCAAACCATTGGCTAAATATCAATTTTTGTGTATAAGAAGAGAATTGGGAATGGTAAACCCCAATGAACCGTAAGGAGATTCTTTCAATTTATTGATTTTAAGTATGTTTTGATGATTCATTAACTAACTTAAGCATTTGAGTATCTAGATAATTCTTTTGTAGGATCCTCTGTTCTTGTGTTGAAAAATAGAGGTAAATAGAGAAGGAGTCACCTGCTGGAGTAACTCGAGTAATTAAAAAGTGCAAGAAAAATCACTCGAGTGATTGACAATGGAATTCGAGTGTTGGTTGAAAGCATAGCAGAATTACCTCTGAAGGAAGAAATCACTTGAGTGGAGGAAGCAGCACTTAAGTGGTTCACCTAAAAAAACTCATCTAGAAGAAGTAACACTCGAGCAGAAGAAACAATACTCAAGTAACACAATTCTTTCACAAGAAGCAACAAAATTTAAGTGCTCACAGTACATACTCGAGTAAGGTAATTTTTTTAATGAATCACTCGAGTGACTAAAAATATCACTTGAATGAAGTAACTTTTTAATGAATCACTTGAGAAACTTAAAATATCACTCGAGTGACGTAATATCTATAATGAATCACTCGAGTAACTTAAAATTCACTCAAGTGAAGACTTGTGAGAAAACATATTATATCAAATCAGCTTCCGAACTCTCACAAAGTTACTTCGCTCATAAAATCCTCTTCACTCTCACATTCTAACAAGTCTGAAACTTCAATCATCAGATTCCTTTACCTTCAATCCTTTTAGTTACACTGATTAAGCTTCTGGACACCTCAATCAACCCTATTTCCTTCTCACCTTCTTCTCACTTGACTGAAACCCCAACTCACCAAACCCTAATTCTGAGACTTTTGAACCCGAAAATCTTTAACTCAATATGACTAGAACAAAGAGGCTGAATGTTGACAACGATGAGTCACCTTTACCTCTGTCAAAGAAATCAAAGACCTCCAAGCCTTCAATATTAGAGAAGCATAAACCCAAAGTTCATGAGTCTGGTCTCCCAAACTGAGATAGAATGCTAAGGGTGTGGTTATTTAGGGAACCAAGAGAGACTCAATCATCGACAAAATCGATTCCTCAAGGTAAATAGAAAGAAACTGAGGTTTCTCATATGGAAGCTGATATTCAAGACTCAATCTTCTGGGCCAAACTTGATTCAGTCATCTAAAAAATTACTTCTGAGAGTCTAATCCCAAAGAAGTTGAGATATGCTTCTTCTTTACAAGATCATGAAGCTAATGCAAGTCATACTATATTGATTCTATCATCTTCATTCATGCTACACCATAATTGTTAGCCAAAGAGGAGGAATTACTAACATTACCTCCAAATTTCAATACAAGGGAGCAAAAGGCAACAAAGCAAGGTGCTTAGGTTATTGAATTTTCTAAGAGACCTTTTTGTTTAGTTGTATATGTTAATTTATCTTAGCTTAAAAAGGATTTAAATTTGAACTTATATCACTACCTAAGATAGTGTCAACCCTGGTTAAGTATTAGGACATCTTATTGTCCCTCTATGGTTAAGATTTCTATTGCAACATGAAGATAGAAGATGACTAAGATGACAAAGGCAAAGTTGTAGATGAGAGAAATGAAACCACTATGAGGAATCAAAAAATTACAATATCTATAGACTTGATAAACACTTATCTAGGGATAAGAGAAGTTCCAAATTGACCCCTTAAGGAGTTCAGTGCCACTCAAATTCATAAGATACTCAAGCTTGCGGAGCCAGTTAGGCCATGTACTCTAACACCATGTTCTTTGAGTGATATTCACAAAGTGGTATTCTATATCATATTATTGGCAAGGATTATTTGATGATGGCATCAATCGAATCCCAAGAGAAAAAGAATGTTGGGGAGCTTATATTTCAAAAGGATGCAGATATTTAGATTCTACTCTACCAAGATAATTACTATTCATTTTCCTTAGTTGGTCTCTTACTTTCTCAGACTAGACAACATCTAGCATTTAAACATTGGTGAGGAACTAGTAAGGATTCCCAAGTTTGGGAAAGTTTTGCTATGAAGAATGGGAACTACTTTGCTACTTGGTGAACATAATGATCAGTCTTAGCTACAACCAAAGAAGAAGACCAAGAAATTGGGACCATTAACTTCTAGAGTAGATGAGGCTTAATCTTCTAGGGCTGGTTCTCTAGGGCATCTTTCAAGGGGCCCACTATTCAGGGATACATCTAAGACTCCGTTAAAGGTTCTATCGAAGAGCTTAAGAAATCTAATATTTATTTGGTCAATTAGGTAGATTCCTAGGTCAGAGTCTTGGTAGCTGTTGTGAATTACAACTGCAAGCAGCTTTTTGACCTCCAAGTAGCTCAGGCGCTTAGATGACAAAGAATGGAGGATATGATGAGGACGTTAGAATTCCTATCTGTAAGAGGCAAGCTTCACCCAAGAGGGGGGTGAATTGGGTGATGTTATAAATTTTTCGTTTGAGATGGTGATATGTAAATATAGTGGATAGAGTAGAGTAGAGAAGATTTGAACACAGAGAGTTATACTGGTTCGGCCTAACAACAATGCCTACGTCCAGTCCTCAGAGATCAAGACCTACTGAGCTTTTCACAATATCTCCAAGATTCAATGGGCTCTCAGGACGCCACAAGACAACAATCGTCCTTGAATGGACTACGAGCAGAAATATTCTCTCAACAAGAAACTTCTCTCCCCCTTACGACAAGCCTTATGTGCAGAGAAACAACCTATGATTCTTCTCACTTGCTTATGTATACAAGACTTATGAGCAGCAACGTTTTCTTCCGCTTACACCACTGTAAGTCTTATGAACAACAACGTTCTCTCCTGCTTGTATCTTATAAGGCTTATGAGTGAAAGATACTACAAGGAATTCTCTCAACTGCTTCTCTCGTAAGGAATAACTACTCTCTCAAGATCCCAATACCTTGAGATTACACAAACATAGAATTTTGAGTTTGTATGAAGACTCTCTTACAGAGTAAATAAATAAACACTGAAGATTAAAAGTGTATACAGAGAAAACAGATGAATAACAGAGAATTGATATGAGCTTGTGAGTTCTTGCGCTATGTTCCTCTGTTTCTCCGTGAGTCTCTGTGTATATATAGTTGCTCCAACTTTTGCCCGTTTGGAATTTCTTCAGTTGTGGAGCGGGACATTTGAAAATATTGGCAGACATGCGCATGTTGAATAATCTGAGTGTGGTCGGTGACAGCGTGTATATAATCATATTGTCTGCCGTTATTTGACTTTTCCTCATGTGGTCCACTTCCAACGTTTATATTCCTGTATTATACTTTTAAAATAATCAAAACAATGTTAAACAATGATAAAGAGTAGTGATGATATGAATAAACAATAATCAATCATATTCGGAATGAACGTTGTGATTCTTAGCATTTTCGGTGGTCAAACAGGGCATCACTCGAGCATGAAAGATTCACTTCGAGTGATCTCCTATTTTCCTTCATATACCTCTGTTATCGGGTTGTGCTTCCATGGAAAATCAGAGAGAAAAGATCTTCACTCGCGGGTGAAGAGAGGCCTCACTCGAGCACAAAATCTCTGCTCGAGTGATCTTTGCACTTTACACTGGGAATGTCTTCTCGGGTCATCACTCGCATTCCATTTTGACAAGAGTGAGAATTTGCACTCGCGAGTGATATGGACCCTCACTCGAGCACACTTACCTCTGCTCGAGTGAGAAGCATATTCTCAAGGAATATGCTCTCTAAACCATCACTCGCATCAGAATTCCAGAGGGATAGAATTTTCACTCGCAAGTGATTTTGGTCCTCACTCGAGCACACTTACCTCTGCTCGAGTGAGAAGCATATTCTCAAGGAATATGCTCTCTTGAACAAGCACTCGCAACTGATCTTGAGAGGGTTGGACATATTACTCGCAAGCATATCTGAACTTCAAGACTCTCGGCCAAGTACTCGCAGTGCCTTGCTCGAGTGGAGAAGAAAGCATGCCTTTGCTTGCTCTCGGCCAAGCACTCGCATACCCTTGCTCGAGTGAATATAGGAAGCATACCATTACTTGCTCTCGGCCAAGCACTCGCATACCCTTACTCGCATCCGTGCTCGAGTGAGAATGACTTCTCTGCTCGAGTGCATACTTTGTGCTTCGAGTGATCCATTGATTACAAAGGGAGAATGCTTCTCGGGTACTCACTTCCTGGCTTTCTCTCACACCTGCTCGAGTACAGAAGTGATTTGTGCTCGAGTGCAGATTTCATGCTCGAGCACTCAAGTGCATTTTCACAGCAGATATCAGCAAACATCAAATATGCATTTGGTAACTTCAAAACTTTTCTTAACCTTCTAAAAACATGTTTTGCACATAATTGAATTATTGTTATCATCAAAACTTGGGATCTAACATTCTCCCCCTTTTTGATGATGACAAAACTCTTTGTGATGAAGGTTTAAAAGAAATTGAATGAAATTGAAAAATTTTGAAATTTCTTCAAAGTTTCCAAAATGCATATCAAGGTGAAGTTCCAAATTCAAGTTTTCCTGCAATGTTTCCTTTGGACACTTAACAGCCAAGATAAGTATAGTGTGAGGTATATAACTTAACAAGAATTTAATAACTTGAAACATTGAAATTTTGAAAACTTGAACCATGTCATTAATTGTAACAAACTTGAACAACACATAATACCAGAATATAACTTCAAAATAGTAACATGACATATTTCTCAAAATCCTACCCATTACAGAAAATCTACCCAAACAACCCAAACACCCATATACACCCTTCAGAAGCTCAGAAAACATCACACACCCTTCTCCCCCGTTTTGTCAACATCAGAAGGGGGGCTGTGGAGGTGGAACAAAGGGTACCATGGCAGTGAGAGGGTCAATAGGCGGATCAGAAGGAGATGTTGGCTGTGGTAAAGGCGACCGATCAAAGGTAACATCAACATTAGACTCTAGATCAGTGAAAAGTACATGAGTCTGTGGATGAGTTGGTGAGGTATGAGTGGTCTCTGGAGGCACCCCGGAAGACGAGGAGGGAAAATGTGAGTGCAGGAAAGTCTCCATCTTGGTGATCCTCTGTGACATCTCATCTTGTGTTTTGAACATTAGTTCAAAGTTAAGATTGGCCTGGTCTACCAATTTAATGACTTGTGTTTCCATCTTCTCCACAAGCTTCTCATATTCATCTACCAACTCCTTCTTCAAACTTGATACAGCTTGATTAATTACCTCAGTCAGATGATTAGACAAAGAGGCATTGAGAAAGGAAGGAGGAGGAATAGGCCCTTGTGCAGATGATTGTGCCTCATCTCCTCTGGATGGAGTGGCTTCCCTCTTTGATGTGGCTTTGGTCCGACTCACCGGAAGATTGATACCCATGTGAGTTAATTGAGTCTTACCAAACCGTGAGATTAGGACCCTTTCTTTTCCTTCCAAATACCAAATTTTGTTTTTCATCAAGATGAAGGAAACAAGTTGAGGGTAAGGAATGGTTGCAGATTTTGTTGAAGAGAATCTAAACCTTCTTATTTCATTAAAAATGATCTCCCCTACATTCCTTTGTTGTTTAGCAACCAAAGAAGCCAAGAGATAATAATCTTTTTGAGCAAAGTGAGTAAAGTTCCTGGATTTATTGACTATGCTCCGAGAATAAATGTAATGAAGGATTCTGTGATTATCAGGCATCTCAATAGGCTTGAAAGTAAGGGGGCCAATTGGGTCTTTAGGTCTTAAAATTTTAAAGGTTTCATTGGCAGAGAAAAAGGGTGGATCAGTAAGAGGTACCACATAACCAAGTAAATCATTTATGATTTTGGCAGAGATCATAATGAATTTCCCTCTAATGGTTGTAGATACAGCTTCTTCAATCAAATCACCAGATCTAGACATGATATTATGAATTTTCATGTTGGAATAAAATGTCTTTACAACAGTGGGGGAATATGGCATATGAATGTTTAGCCAGGGAGCATAGTACTGAAGATAAGGATACAAGTCCAAATGACAATTCTTTTTCAGATAATCCAAATCAACATATACTACTGGACAGAAATGCCTATGTTTGAATTCATCATCATATACCTGCTGAGATACTGCCTTAAGTTCTGTCACATTGAATCCCTTAGGAGGGCTAGTGAGTTGGTCATCCACTGGTGCTTGGGAGGCCGAAGGTGCTCTAGAGGCAGAAACACTGGGTTGCTTAACTTTATGTGAACTTGAAGCACCAACCTGAGATGCAATCTTCCCAACTATCTTGTCCAATTTGGATTTTTCTATTGCTTCTCTGAGTTGTCTCCCCAATGTATCATCAGAGGAAGAGGATGATTGGGGTTGCTCTGAATCCTTCTTCTTCCCTTTTCCTTGCACTTCTTTGGATTGAGACCGGGTGATTATAGGTTCCTTGAATGCCACACCCTTGGGTTTCTTTTGAGGAGGTTGATCTTTCTTTGAAACACGAGGTTTTGGGTGAGGTTTCTTAGCCGGAGTCCTCTTCTTGGTCTTGGGTTTAGGAGGAGGTGACGGTGAAGATGAAATTTTAGGAGATGGAGGTGTTGGTTCAGGGGTACCCGATTTACTGCCAGCAGACTGAGTAGGAGATGGAGAATGGGATCTTTGAGGAATAGAAGGTGTTTTGGTTCTTGCCATTGGAGAATCAAGAAAGAAAAATAAAAACGCACAACTTTCGAATGTTAAGAGAAAAGAGAAATTAGGGTTTGAATGAGAAATGCAGAAGGTAAAAATCACCTTTTATGGAAGATTGAAGAGTTGTAACGGTGATTTAAAGTAGAAAGACGTGATTGAATGGTGAGAGAACGGTTGAAGGTGAAGAGTTGTGTCTTTCGAGTGAGAGAGCACTTCGAGTGAGAGAAGGAAGTGCGACGTTCTGAGCTCCCCAGTAACTGATATAAGTGACAGTGCTCGAGCATGAACCCTAGTGCTCGAGTGATGTTCATACTGTGCTCGCGAGTGTTCTATCTGTGCTCGAGTGATTTTCTGGAAAAATAAAGAAGCAATTAAAACGTACCTGGATTGTGAATTTCTTGACATATTTTTGCATCTTTGTACTCAAATCCTCCAAGATCATTTGAGTAACCATAATTTGGATAGCTTTTGCACAGAGATTCTTCTTTCTCACTCGAGCAGGCATTCCTCACCTCAAGCATGTTCATCCCATGCTCGAGTGAGAATTCCTCACTCGCGAGTGAGCTCAATTCTCACTGTTGTTTATGATGTATTCCCTTGATATTTTTAACTCCTCTGTTAACCTCTGTTCTAACTAAAAGAGAACAGAGTATCATGAATAGTGCTGTGCTCGAGCAGAGCTTCTTGTGCTCGAGTGACACAGCTCCTCACTCGAGCAGTACCTCCTGTGCTTCGAGTGAGACTCAACTCATTGGGATTAACCATTCCCAATTCTCTTCGAATATAGAGAAATTGCTCTTTTGCAATCGGTTTCGTGAAAATATCCGCAAGTTGAAGATGAGTTGGTATGAATTCCACTTTGACATCTTTCTTTTGAACATGATCTCGAATGAAATGATGTCGAATGTCTATATGCTTGGTTCTTGAATGTTGTACAGGATTCTTTGCCAAGCTTATCGTGCTAGTATTATCACAATAGATTGGGATTTCTTTTAAATAAATTCCCAAATCTTGAAGTTGTTGTTTTAACCATAGCACTTGAGAACAGCAGCTTGCTACAGCTATATATTCAGCTTCAGTCGAAGATAATGAAACCGTGTTCTGCTTCTTGCTGAACCATGACACTAGAGAACCTCCGAGAAATTGACATTGTCCACTGGTACTCTTTCTGTCAGTTTTATATCCACCGTGATCTGAATCTGAATATGCCATTAGATACTCGTTCCCACTCTTTGGATACCAAAGTCCAAGCTCTGAAGTATCTCCTAGATATTTGAAAATTCTTTTTACTGTCTCTGCATGAGATACTTTAGGATTGGATTGATACCTTGCACACATTCCTACACTGAACTGAATATCTGGCCTGCTTGCTGTAAGATAGAGTAATGAACCAATCATTCCTCTATACTTTGTGATGTTGAAGCTTGGTCCCTTTGCATCAGCATCCAGCAATGTTGTAGAACTCATTGGAGTATCAGCTCCATTAGCATTATCTAGTCCATATTTCTTCAGCAACTCTTTCAAATACTTTGTCTGAGATATAAATATGCCATTCTTCTTTTGTTTGATCTGAAGTCCAAGGAAGAAGTTCAATTCTCCCATCATGGACATTTCAAATTCACCCTGCATGATCTTAGAGAAATCTTGACACATAGATTCGTTAGTAGCACCAAAAATAATATCATCAACATAAATTTGAACTATTAGAATATCACTTTTGTTATGTTTGATGAATAGAGTTGTATCGACTTTACCTCTGACAAAACCTTGATCAAGAAGAAATTTGCTTAGTCTTTCATACCAAGCTCTGGGTGCTTGTTTCAAACCATATAGTGCTTTCTTAAGTTTGAAGACATAATCAGGTTTTGTTTCATCTTCAAAACCCAGAGGCTGTTCGACGTAAACTTCCTCCATAATATAACCATTTAGAAAAGCGCTTTTTACATCCATTTGATAAAGTTTGAAACTTTTGATGCAAGCAAAAGCTAAGAGTACTCGTATTGCTTCCAATCTTGCCACTGGAGCATATGTTTCCTCATAATCAATACCTTCTTCTTGATTATAGCCTTTGGCAACCAATCTTGCTTTATTTCTTACAATGATTGCTGATTCATCAAGTTTGTTTTTGAAAACCCATTTGGTCCCTATAACCGTATGGTCTTTAGGTCGAGGAACCAAATCCCAAACTTGATTTCTTTGAAATTGATTTAGTTCTTCTTGCATAGCAATCACCCAATCATTGTCAGATAAAGCTTCTTCTATATTAGAAGGCTCAATTTCAGAAATAAAAGCTGAAAAAGTTACCTCATTAAGGATTCTATTTCTGGTTTTGACACCTTCATGAATATCTCCTATAACTTGATCAATTGGATGATCTTTCATATGTCTCCATGCTTTGGGTTGAGCATGATCATCGACATCTTCTATATTTTGAAAATCATTTGTTTCAAAATCATCCTGATTTGAAATGGATTTGTTTTTCTTGATTGAATCCATTTCTTCTTCATCATTAAGTTTTGTCTGAGATTCAATTTCATCAAACACAACATGAATAGATTCTTCAATAGTACATGTTCTTTTATTGAAAACTCTATAAGCTTTACTTCTATTAGAATATCCTAGAAAAATACCTTCATCAGACTTAGAATCAAATTTACCTAAATTTTCCTTACCATTGTTATGAATGAAGCACTTACACCCAAAGATATGAAGATGAGCAATGTTTGGCTTCCTTCCTTTGTAAAGTTCATATGGTGTCTTTCCAAGAGATTTGCGAATATATGCTCTGTTTGAGATATAGCATGCAGTACTCATTGCATCTGCCCAGAACACTTGTGACATTTCTTTTTCATTAAGTAAGGCTCTTGCCATTTCTGTAAGCACTCTGTTCTTCCTCTCCACTACTCCATTTTGTTGAGGTGTTCTTGGAGCTGAGAAGTTGTGATCTATCCCTTCGTTGTTGCAGTAATCTTCAAACAATTGATTATCAAATTCTCCTCCATGATCTGTTCTAATAGAAACAATAGAAACACCTTTCTCATTTTGAACCTTTTTGGCAAACATAATAAATTCAGCAAAAGTTTCATCTTTTGAGCCAATGAATATGGTCCAAGCAAATCTAGTAAAATCATCTACAATTACTAACGTATATAAATTTCCTCCAAAACTTTTTACTCTTGCAGGTCCTACCAAATCCATATGAAGTAATTGTAAAGGTTTTGAAGTAGAAATTTCATATTTTGTTTTAAAAGAAGATTTAGTTTGTTTGCCTTTTTGACATGCTTCACAAATCATGTTATCTTTGAATTTTAGCTTAGGAAGGCCAACAACTAAATCTTTTCTGATCAATTTGTCAAGTTGATTCATATTGACATGAGCCAAACGCTTATGCCATAACCAACTTTCCTCTGATCGACTCAGAAAACAATTTTCAGAGGAATTTGAATTAAAATCAATTGTATAACAATTACCGTCCCTTTGAGCTCGGATTTTTGCCTTGATAGTTTCTTTGTTTAGAGGTAGATCTTTCTTACTGACTATCAAGCATTCTTTTGAGTCGAAGATCACCCAGTTATCTTTGTCAGTGCTTTGGCTCACGCTTAAGAGATTGTGGCATAAACCTTCAACATAATATACTCCGTTGATTTGAAAGCCATCTGTTCTTCCCACTTCACCAATTCCAGCAATACGACCGGATTGATTTCCTCCAAAAGTCACCTTTCCTCCTTCTCTAGGTTCAAACATGGTGAACTTATTTTTGTCACCAGTCATGTGTCTCGAACATCCACTATCGATATACCATTTGTTCGCTCGAGATGCCTTGAGACATACCTAGAATAAGATGATCAAGTTTTAGGTACCCACGCTTTCTTGGGTCCTTTGTGGTTAGTATTTGGAATATGTGTCCCTTTCGGAACCCATTTATATGTTCCAACAACCTTTCCCTTTTTGAAGTAACATGATGAAGTATAATGTCCTTTCCTATTACAAAAATTGCATGACACAAATGGATTTGATGTATGCACAGAATTCCTAAAATATTTAATATAGTCTCTACTACTCTTCTTATTCTTATTATGCACAGCATTATATCCAATTCCAGATTTATCAAAGGAAACTTTCTGAGAATTTAAGATAACCTTGAGAGTTTCACTTCCTTTAGTAAATTTTTCAACAATCTTTGTTAAGTCTTCTATTTTCTTATCTTTCTCTTTACACATTTCATGTGATGATATGACATTACTTTCTAATTCTTTTACTTTCTTCTTATAACTAACCATTTCTTTAGCAACTTTAATGAACTCAGTATGCAATGCATTATATTCAGATAATAATTCATTATAAGAGGGTTCGGAGTCACTTACCTCAGAGTCTGATTCTTCTTCCTTAGCTACCAAGCATAGATTGGCTACTTCGTCGTTGTCATTTTCTTCGTCTGACGAACTATCACCCCAAATAGATGATATATATGCTTTCTTTTTCTGCTTCCTTTTGTCTTTATTTCTGAAGCATTCAGATTTGATGTGTCCTGGTTTCCCACATTCATAGCACACTATTTGTTGTTCTTTGTTTTCTTTCTTGCTTGATCCACCTTGATAGTTCTTGAAATTCCTTTGTCCTCTTCTGTAAAATTTCTTGAACTTTCTCACTATCATTCCCATTTCATCATCACTAGGAACATCTTCATTTTCGGAAGTTTCTTCTTGTTCTTTGATAGCTTTAAGTGCAACTCCCTTTTTCTTTTTATCATCGAATTCTTCAAGTTCCTTTTTGAATCTCAACTTACCTTCATATTCAGAAAGACTTCCAAAGAGAGCAGCTACGGATCTCATAGACTCTCCTTTGGCTTCTTCAATGGCTGTCACCTTAGCTTCCCACTCTTTTGTAAGAATATTAAGAATCTTTCTTACCTGGGAATTTTGATCAAACGACTTTCCAAGAGCAGATAATTGATTAACAAGATGAGTATACCTTAGTTCAAATTCTGATATACTTTCTCCAGATTTCATACGAAATAAATCATATTCTGTAATTAAAGTATTGATTCTATTCTCTTTAATTCCAGATGTACCTTCGTGAGCAATTTCAAGAGCATCCCACATATCTTTGGCAGTAGGTAAAGTACATATACGAAAATATTCTTTTTGACTAAGAGCACTCTGTATCATTAAAATGGCTTTGCTATTTAATGTTACTAACCTCTTGTCATTCTCGTCAAACTCATCTGGGCTCTTTTTAACAGTTCTATCTTCGATTTTCTTTATTGGAACATAGTCACCATCTTGTATAACATTCCACAATCCATACTCGTTGGTCATCACGAACACTCTGAATTTGGCTTTCCAGAACGAAAAATGTTCTCCAGCAAAACCAGGAGGTCTAGTGATTGAGGCTCCATCAGGAAGGATATTTTCACCCATTGTTGCCATTTGACGGATCCTTCTCAAGCTGTTAGGCTCTTCGGAGAAGACAAGGCTCTGATACCAAATGTAAGAGGCAAGCTTCACCCAAGAGGGGGGTGAATTGGGTGATGTTATAAATTTTTCGTTTGAGATGGTGATATGTAAATATAGTGGATAGAGTAGAGTAGAGAAGATTTGAACACAGAGAGTTATACTGGTTCAGCCTAACAACAATGCCTACGTCCAGTCCTCAGAGATCAAGACCTACTGAGCTTTTCACAATATCTCCAAGATTCAATGGGCTCTCAGGACGCCACAAGACAACAATCGTCCTTGAATGGACTACGAGCAGAAATATTCTCTCAACAAGAAACTTCTCTCCCCCTTACGACAAGCCTTATGTGCAGAGAAACAACCTATGATTCTTCTCACTTGCTTATGTATACAAGACTTATGAGCAGCAACGTTTTCTTCCGCTTACACCACTGTAAGTCTTATGAACAACAACGTTCTCTCCTGCTTGTATCTTATAAGGCTTATGAGTGAAAGATACTACAAGGAATTCTCTCAACTGCTTCTCTCGTAAGGAATAACTACTCTCTCAAGATCCCAATACCTTGAGATTACACAAACATAGAATTTTGAGTTTGTATGAAGACTCTCTTACAGAGTAAATAAATAAACACTGAAGATTAAAAGTGTATACAGAGAAAACAGATGAATAACAGAGAATTGATATGAGCTTGTGAGTTCTTGCGCTATGTTCCTCTGTTTCTCCGTGAGTCTCTGTGTATATATAGTTGCTCCAACTTTTGCCCGTTTGGAATTTCTTCAGTTGTGGAGCGGGACATTTGAAAATATTGGCAGACATGCGCATGTTGAATAATCTGAGTGTGGTCGGTGACAGCGTGTATATAATCATATTGTCTGCCGTTATTTGACTTTTCCTCATGTGGTCCACTTCCAACGTTTATATTCCTGTATTATACTTTTAAAATAATCAAAACAATGTTAAACAATGATAAAGAGTAGTGATGATATGAATAAACAATAATCAATCATATTCGGAATGAACGTTGTGATTCTTAGCATTTTCGGTGGTCAAACAGGGCATCACTCGAGCATGAAAGATTCACTTCGAGTGATCTCCTATTTTCCTTCATATACCTCTGTTATCGGGTTGTGCTTCCATGGAAAATCAGAGAGAAAAGATCTTCACTCGCGGGTGAAGAGAGGCCTCACTCGAGCACAAAATCTCTGCTCGAGTGATCTTTGCACTTTACACTGGGAATGTCTTCTCGGGTCATCACTCGCATTCCATTTTGACAAGAGTGAGAATTTGCACTCGCGAGTGATATGGACCCTCACTCGAGCACACTTACCTCTGCTCGAGTGAGAAGCATATTCTCAAGGAATATGCTCTCTAAACCATCACTCGCATCAGAATTCCAGAGGGATAGAATTTTCACTCGCAAGTGATTTTGGTCCTCACTCGAGCACACTTACCTCTGCTCGAGTGAGAAGCATATTCTCAAGGAATATGCTCTCTTGAACAAGCACTCGCAACTGATCTTGAGAGGGTTGGACATATTACTCGCAAGCATATCTGAACTTCAAGACTCTCGGCCAAGTACTCGCAGTGCCTTACTCGAGTGGAGAAGAAAGCATGCCTTTGCTTGCTCTCGGCCAAGCACTCGCATACCCTTGCTCGAGTGAATATAGGAAGCATACCATTACTTGCTCTCGGCCAAGCACTCGCATACCCTCACTCGCATCCGTGCTCGAGTGAGAATGACTTCTCTGCTCGAGTACATACTTTGTGCTTCGAGTGATCCATTGATTACAAAGGGAGAATGCTTCTCGGGTACTCACTTCCTGGCTTTCTCTCACACCTGCTCGAGTACAGAAGTGATTTGTGCTCGAGTGCAGATTTCATGCTCGAGCACTCAAGTGCATTTTCACAGCAGATATCAGCAAACATCAAATATGCATTTGGTAACTTCAAAACTTTTCTTAACCTTCTAAAAACATGTTTTGCACATAATTGAATTATTGTTATCATCAAAACTTGGGATCTAACACTATCCCTGAGACTTCTACTATTACTACCGTTATCCCTGACACTATCCCTATCACCCCTGCTACTCCAGATACCACCGCCATCATTCTTGATACCACTATCACCATACCACCAAATCCTCATACCACAACTAATACCAACCCATCTACCATACTTATATCTAACACCATTTTAGGTGGGCATTTGCCTCATGGCGACTCAATTTTTCAGCCTCTATCTCATTCCTCTCCTCATTGCTCTCACTACTCTGACTCCAGCTCTTATACTAAAGAGATCAAGATTCTTTATCAAGCACCCATTTCTACACCTATTTTACCCTTATCTCACATACTCATTGTGATATCCTGAATTTTAGATTAGAAACTTGAGAATAAGTCTGAATCAGGTAGACTACCAGACCCAAGTTTAGCAAGAGTCCCAAGAATATTTGAGAAGTAGAATGATTTCCAGGGACTATATCTGGGTAGACAATGATTTTCTCAATTATATGAGGGTTATGAGGTTTTAGTTAGTCAAAGAAATAGACTGATGCATATACTTAAGTACATATGGCACCCTTAGGGGGGAGAAGGCCACTTGGTGCCATTTTGAATGGCGAACACAAGTATTTATGGGCCATGTTAGGCCCTAGAATGTGTGATTCAGCTCCTCAAGGTAAAAGACTAAGTCTCTGGATTATATGGGGGTTCAGTGTGTGCGATTAGATGGATAAAATATGTCAGTAGAAGTATGCACATGACATTTTTAGGGCAAGTACATATACCCTACGTTCTTGAAAGGGAAGAAAGACATAGGCCTTGTGGGTTCCACTTGTAGACACACTGACATATACACTCGGCAATCCCCCAAGACAGCATATTTTGCGCAGTATCGCGCAAAACCCGAGTAGGATCCTGAGTAAGCATTGATATAGTAGCTTTATTAAAGTAACTTAAATACATCAAGTAATGATGATTAATGATGATACTACTTTTTGGTTGGCACCATAGTAAGGTGACATGTATCCCTAATCATGGCACTTACTTTTTTGACTTTTGTGTTGGCTCACTCAAGATGTGCCACATGTCCGTTAATGATGAGGGTCACTTTTTGACTTTTTAGTTGGCACTCTGTAAAGGTGCCACCTAGCCTTTGAGCCCAAGGAATCCACCAGTCTCTGGCCTGTTAGGTACTTGACTTTCCTGAATAAAGAACCTAGGAGTCAGGGCAATTCATCAGGCTTCTCTTCCCTAGACCAAAAAGGATGCCTTAAAGAGAGAGAAAAAGAGAAAAAAAGAGGCTTAAAGGAGACTTGTCACACCATGGCACTATTATATCAAAAGATCAAGACACTTGGCAAATATTTAACACCTCCCTTCCCTTTTAATAATATTTGCCAGCATGGAGAAAAGGAAAGAAAAAATAGAGAAAATCAAAGAGAAAATGGAAGAGGAGAGAATGTGGATGAATTGTGTTGTATTCTTGAGCTCCGGAGCCAATTTTACCTCTGAAGTCACATTTCTAGCTCCCGAGGCCTTCTCTAATGTTGTTCCTCTAAGTGAGAGCAACATTTCTATGGTTTTGGATTCTTGATCAGAGGTTTTTGGTACCGTATAGATGGCCTGAGTACTGCTAAAATCAAGAACCGGTTATAGAATTGGGTATAGGTACGTATCAGCTTCCCCTAATATCTTGAGGTTTTGTTAAGTTTTTATAATGCCTTGATTTCGCCTGGACTTGGAAAATAGGGAAGGAAGATTATTTTGGTGTTTTTGAGGTTAGAAATGGATTCTACACATGAAATTGTGTGGGAATAGGTTGAGAACATGCTTTTAGAAGGGTTGGATTGAAAACCCAAAGATTGAAGTTAAAGTAATAGTGCTGCCAGATTTCAATTTTTCAAGTCAGGCTGCTTGTGAGGAGTTTTTGACTGACCAAATCTTGTCCAATAGCTATGAAACTTTCTAGAATGCTAGTGGACCTTTCAAGCTTTAATTTGATAGGTAATATGTGCCATTTGGGTCAGTATAGTAGGAGTTATGAAATTTTGAAGTTAGATGATAAGTAAAATATTTGCATATTTATTTTCCCTTAAATGATGATTTTATGGATGATATTTGAGTTTGATATAATAAATTTGGGTTTGATTGATAAATAAATAATGTTTTTGGAATAAATAGTATTTAAAAAAATAAAAAAAAATGAAAGTACTATAGCAATAGGATCACTGTACCAGATGGTTACACTGTAGCGGGCGAAAGTTACACTATAGCGGATGGAAGTCACTATAGTGACAGAAGCACTGTAGAGCCACCGAACACTGTAGTTGTTGCCGACAGTCACTAAGGCAGCCGCCAGATCATTGTAGTAGTCGTCGGACATTGTAGCAGTACTGTAGCACACGTTTTCCCCTATAAATAGAGATCAAGGCCAAGCTCAAAGGGAGACGAGAGGAAGAGAATCATAAGTCCTTCTCTGACAATTAGAGGCCCTTCTCTTACAAGGAAAGATCTTTTCTCTGACAATTCTGAATAAAATGTGTTACTTTCTAGATCTAATTTCATACATTGCATCAATTCTTGCATGCCTCCATCTTGGAAGGCTTAGGATTGTATTACTTTTTGCATGCCTCAATCTTGGAAGGCTTAGGATTGTATTACTTTTTGCATGCCTCCATCTTGAAAGGCTTAGGATTTTATTACTTTTTGCATGCCTCTATCTTGGAAGGCTTATGATTGTATTACATTTTGCATGCCGCCTATATGGAAGGTTTTACCTTCTAAATAGAGGGATAGAATTCTTCATTTTCCATGCATCTTTTGGTTGTATATTTATGTTTGAGAATTTAATATTCAAGTTCATGCAGTATTTTTGAGGATTTCATTCTAGCTCTATATAATGTTAATTTATTTTGGTTTTGTTTTTAATTTTATCATGTGTTAAATTTTCATTTTCCTAGGGTGATGACATAACTTACTAATGATGGATATGTCTTAACTTATTAAATATAGTTTGAATTTCTCCTTCATGATTGAGTTTTAATTATTATTCTTAATTCTTTTGATTGGCTGGCGATCTTTTAAATGATTTCAATATACAAGCTGAGACCGGAAGGAGATGCATGTGTATCGATCCTGTAATTAAAACCATGACTTGCATATGAAATAGGAATATATTCATATGAGTTGTGTAGTCTTACTGAGTTCCATAAATCTTAATGCATAATTAATTGCTTAAATTCATATAGGAATATATTGGATTAGCAATTAATTATATAATTGCTTGACCTTAGAAGAGGCTAGTAATTAAATTAGGGAAACTCGACTATCAATCATGTGGAATAAATTGGGCTAGAATAGATAAGTGATTCAATCCGGAATTTGTTAAGAGAAATCTGACCCCTAGGGCTTTTTCTTATATTTGCTTTCATATCATCTGCATTCATATTTAATTGTCTTTCTTTTATTTTGTACTCTTAATCACCAATTAATCGATTGACTAAATAGAGTTAAAATTGCTCATTTTGGTACTTAGTAATCAATTCTCATGGGAACGATACTCTACTTACTTCTATATTACTTGATTACGACATTGTACAATTGCACTATTTAATTGATCATCTACACATGTATCATTAGGTATTGAATCTGGAATGTTTTCTATGGCCATCATGATTAATTGGGAATTTTGGAAATGTGTGCATGGAACTGGCAGTAGAAAGTACTTTTCCCTTAAATTAAACTTAAAGAGGGTTACATAGGAATTTGAACCACCTAAATTGGATATTCCTTGAAAAAGATATGAATTTTCAAATTTTATTGAAAATTCTGGTAGCTTCTAGCTAATAGGCGAAAATGTATATTTTTAGGGCCATCGGTAATAAATTTAATTTCCAAGGTAAAGATAAGCATGTGAATGGCCACATAGGATAATCAATTGTCATGGCTCTAATGATGTGGCTATATATCTAGGGAAATGATATGGCAAAGAAGAGGAATAGAAGAATCTTCAAGCAACTGTAATGGTTGGGAAAAAAGGTAGGAGGACTCAAAGTCAAGAGGTATGCAAGTGCAAAAAGAGGAATGCATCAGAGTTGTGTTGCGGAAGTGTGATGAAGAATTGAAGTTGATACATGACACCCTGTTATGTTTTAGTTAATTTGTGATGTGATTATTTGGGTAATCATGCAATTTTTTTATTTTGGGGCTTAACTATGGTTTTTCCCTAAATGTTAACGCTTTAGGATGCATGATAAAGGAATACAAATGAAGGGTGTTACACTCACTCCACATTCCCCTGCTTACTCCACCTCTCTTGATCAAACTTCTGCCCTATGGACCCTATGATAGCCATTGTCCTCTACACTCCTCCTTTATCATCTTCTATAGGAGACCCTCTTCCTCCACTTGCTTCTCTTTACTCTAACCCATCTCCACCTTCTGATATCAGCTTTCCTTCCCCTTTCGCCCTTTTTGATAATGGCAAAAAGGGGGAGAAGAACTTGAGTAAGGATGTTGGGGTTTCACAAGCTAATTGATTAGGTTTTCTATTATGTTAGGATTTCTACTTTCTGTCATATTTTCTATTAATTAGTTGTATATGTTGCTCATTATGATGTTAAATTTTGATTCTATGGATATCAATATGATAATATGACATAATATATTTTTAATGATAATCATATGCATTTATTAGCTTCAAATCTATGTCAAAATATGAGCACTATCTATTCTTACTCTTGTTTTGATCATGTTTACAAAAGTTTTCAAAATCCTATATCTAAGTTTTGACACCATCAAAAAAGGGGAGAATGTTGGCTCTTATAACGTTTGATGATTACAAACCTTGTTATCTAAGTATATTTTGACAAGAAAGAAAGATGTCACAAGGTTGACACTATGTTTCAGGTCACTCAAGTAAAGATTTTATGCACTCGAGTGATGTAAGTGTTTATTGAAAAACTTGAGTTAGTAAGTCACTCGAGTGATGATTTTCCACTTCAAGTGATTTGAAAATAGAAAAGTAGAACTCTCCTGATCTTCTCTGCCTTAGAAGAATCAAGACTAACCAAAGAGGATCACTCGAGTGATAGTGAATGCATTCGAGTGATGAAGCTTTACCTTTAAAAATCCAGTGAGTCACTTGATGGTGATCAGATTAAATAAATAGTTTAGAGGTAAAATCACTTGAGTGACATGGTAAGCACTCAAGTGATGGGTATCACTTGTAGGCTACTCGCAAGTAATCAAAAAGATTGTGATATAATGGAAGCATATTACTTAAGTGACAAGTTAAGCACTCGAGTGATTAAGCATCACTGGCATGTCACTCACAAGTGATTAAGAAGTTCGTGATTTGATAAGAGCATATCACTTAAGTGACAAGTTGAGCACTCGAGTAATCCACATCTTCTCACTTAAGTGACAAAAGGATCACTTGAGTGATAAGCTCCATTTGCGAGTCACTTATAAGTGATTCTGAGGTGTTGTGATTTTCAATGTAGATATTGTAATATCCTGAAATATAATAAGGATTTATAACTTCAAAGTGATGTAATTAATCTTAATTGAGCACTTTTGAAGTATATATTGTGCATTGTGATAATCAGGGGTAAAACGGTAAATTTACCAACTGACTGGTTAGTTACCAATGAGAACACTCCGTAGTAATCAAGATCAATGGCTAGGATTGAAAGAACAAGAGGTGGAATCCTATGCATGCAAGTTTACATGAAATCATGGTAGGAAGAATAGGATGGTGCCAAGTGGCAAAACAAGGACCCTTGGATTAAAGTCAAACTTTCAAACCATTTTTCTTCCCTATCTCTCTTCCTAGTTGGTTTATGAGTGTATGTGTGTGGGAAATCATCATCATCAATATCTCATTTTTCTCTCTCATCCTCCTCCATTTTTTCGCTGAACAAGCTAAGGAAAGAGAAAGATAAAAGCTTGAGTTTTTGGTAAGTTAATGTCTTCATATGCTCAAGTGTCTTTCATTAATGTTGTACATGAGGTTGAGGGCTATATTCCTATGGTTTCAGAATTTTGATTGGTGAAGTTTGAGAACTTGTGGAAATTTTGAAGTTGGAGAGTTGAAGAATTGGCTTTAGGAAGAAGAAGAGGTAAGAATTAGAAGCATTTTGGTATAGTTGTTGTAATCATTGGTTGAGTATTGGGAATTTATGAATTTGCCCTGATTTTGTGCAATTTTCGAATGGAATGAATTGGCTTATGTGTTGTGTAGAATTTGGTCTTTTGTTGAACATTTTGGCCATTGGAATTGATTTGGGAACTTGGATTGGAAAGTGTGGCAATGTGTGAATTGTGTTGTGACATTGTGAGACATGTTGTGGTTGTTGTGTAATATGTCAATGGGAGTTGAATTTGGTCATTTTGATGATTTCAATGGTTTTCTTGAGCAAAATTGTGTGAGAATGGTGTTTGGCTTGGAATGGGAATCATTTGGGATCAAATGTGAAAATCTGGAAAATCTGTCCAATGTAAGACTGTTCTGGACAGTCAGATGGTGTGGACGTTTTGACTAGGCAAATGATGTTGAAAAATTATGAAACTTTCCAGTCTTAAAGTTCACATCTCAAGCGTCAAAATGGACATAAATTTTTTGTCATTTCGCTTTTTGAGCTGGGAGTTTGAACTGTCCAAAGTTTGGCATCCAAACTGGACCCTGTTTTGGCACAATGTTAGGTTTTTGGTAAATATGGACTTTTGTGTTGATTCTTGATAATTTTACATATTTTTCCCAAAAAGGGGACTTGAATATCTTTCAATGGGCTTTGGAATCGCCTTGTTTCAAGTTTTATAGAGCGAGGTATGAATTTTTGAAGTTCCTTGGCTGCAGCAGAAAATCTGGGCTGCAGCACAAAACTTTCTGTGCACGTTTTGGCCGCAGCCAGAAATTTCTGTCTGCAGCACAAAACTTTCTGTGCACATTTTGGCCGCAGCCAGAGAAGTCCTGGCTGCAGCCAAAATACTTCTGTGCTGTTTTTGGCCGCAGCCAGAGAATTCCTGGCTGCAGCTAGAACCCAATTTTCAACACTTTGTGAGTTTGCAAAGCAATTTCCAAAATCCTTTTAGGTTCTCTTTGAGTTTGTTATAACCATTTAGGGGACTCATATGGAACCTATTCTAAGTGTTTGAAAGTAGGAATTGGGGGTAGGGAATTAATCCACCATTCTTGATTTTGTTTAGAGGCTTTGATATTTGCCGCCCTCGGGAGCCAACTGCACCGAAGGACGTCAGGAAAGGACAAGGTAGTAACTTTTCTTTCGTACCATATGTGATGCATTGTATGTGTGTATTATCATTGATTTGTGATAAACTCGTATGCTGCGACATTGTGAATATGTGTAAACACCGTCATACCAATAGTCCCTGAGTAGCTAACAACAGATCAGGCAAGGGTTGTATGCCTTCCCGGTGGAGAAAGGGGATGAGGATGAGGTGTGATATATGTGATTATGTGGGCCGAAAGGCTATTTGTGAAGGCCGACGGGCCATTTGTGAAAGCCAGATAGCTATATGAGCTATAAGGCTATGTGTATGCACTGCCACGCCAATAGTCCCTGAGTAGCTAACAACGGTTCGGGTTAGGACAGTGTGCCTTCCCGGCGGAGAAAGGGGATGAGGGTGGAGTGTGATTTGTGTTGCTGCTGCTGTATGATGATTTGCTTACATGCTGTGTACTTATGTGTGGTATAAATGTTTTGTTACTGCTGGGATTCTCTTGAATCTCACTCTTTCCTTTAACTAACCTTCCAGACAGGGCGAGTGGCTCTAAGGCGAAGTGGACTACTAGGAGTGAATAGAACCCTGTAGGGACGTTTGTTTTGGATATGTTGGTTATTCATCTTAGACAGGGTTCTGTAAATTATTTTTGGGTTGTAAATATTAGTTGAATATAGTTGTGTAACCCCTTACATGGGAATTATAACTCTATAGTGAATGAATGGAACCGGGGGGTTGCCAGGATTTTTGTTACCTACTCTGATATGTTTAAATTTAAATTAACTGCACAGGTGATTATATTCGATAATTGAATTCCAGACCGGAATAGGAAAGAAGTTTTAAAAAAATTCTGTAAAGTCCCTACTATAAAAGGGAGTTTTAAATGAGTTTTGAACTATTCGACGGCCTCTAAACCAATGTAATTAAGTAATATCAAATTATAATTACGCTAATTAAGGCAGGGGGTTACAGATATCACTTGAGTGAATGGTAAATCACTCAAGTGATTCATCATCACTTGCAAGTCACCCGTAAGTAATTAGAAAGTGATTAACTGTCTAAGGGAAGATCACTTGAGTTATGGTTTGAGCACTCGAGTGATATCAATTACTTGCAAGTCACTCTGAAGTGATAAAAAATCATTTTCAAAACACAAAACTACCAAGTCACTCGCTAGTGATTATATTTGTGCTTTAACTAGGATCACTTGAGCTCTTGAGTGATTTTGAGTCACACTGAGTGATTGTTCTTCGAAGGTTAGACTCTACGTCTTGATAATTTTGATACCTATTGTAAACCCTTGATTAACTTCATAAACTCTTGTTTCACGCTTAAATATTACTAATCAAAAAGCAAAATATTATTAGAAGCTTTAAATGCAAAGTAGCCTCTACCAACCCGAATGCTTTCTTTCATCAACGACTACATTTATTCTCTAATAGATAGATTTGAATGCTCTCAACGGCTGTTAAAGCCATTCTACCTATAAATATAAAAGAATTCAAGACGGAGTAACTAACCAATGACCAAACAACTCTGCTGCATTGAGTGCTCTATTTTTTGTTATATTCTTTGATAATTTTGATATTCCTTTGTTCTTCAGTATTCATCTATAAACTCTTTGAGAGAGAATCTGTAAACACATCATTACTCTTTTGAAGAAAATCTCAAGGTAGTGGGACCTTAGGTGAGGGTATTTTCTTACAAAGTGAAAGGGAGAGTAAGTGGCCTGTTAAGGAGCTTGCTTGTATTGTGGTGCCAAGAACCCATCAAATATTGGAACTTTAACAGAAATCTCATAGGTATTTTGAGGATTAAACATAGGTCAAGTGGTTGAGACCAAACCAGTATAAATCTCGTCTGTACACTTTGGTAAAATTTCTCCAACTCTCTTTTCTTGATTAAATTTATTAAAGTTTTTTAATTTTTAATATCACCCAATTCAACCCCTCTCTTGGGTAAAACACTGATACTAACAGTTTTATGTCATGGATGAGTAATTCAAGTGGATATCTGAGAGAATTTTTGTTCAAGTATTTTGATAATTGTGTTTAATGTTGTGCCTGTGGTCGATCGAATGATTATATTCAGGACTTCAAGAAGCCCAAAGCCCAAGTGTGTTGATTAATTATGATTTAGTTTGTGAAATTATGAGTAGAAAATGGTATTCATGATAAATTTTAAATGACTGGTTTATTCTTTTCTATCATAGATAGATATTTACAGTGATTTAAAGCCTTTATAATCATGGTGGTGTTTCCAAATATTAGCTGAACTCTTTTTCTACTATGCGTAATGCCCCAAGATGTGTATAAGGGCTCATAACTCCAAAAGTGAATGTAATTAATGTTAGACAAATACCTTTAGAGAATTAAATGTGAATGCTAACCCGAATTAGCAGCAAAAAGTGTCAAAACCCAATATTTAATCTTAATTATATGACAAAGCCAAAGTTAAATTAAAAGTGAAGGGGGGAGGTCGCATGGCAAGAGATGAACGAATCAAATATTGTGTTAAGTGGTAATCCAAAAGAAATTGCCATATTAGGGGCAAAATAGGAAGAAAGAAATTTATCGGCCAATTATTTGGCAATCGAAGAGGAAATTGACTATTCACTAAAAGAGTATGAGGTGTGACTAATGGATAATGAAATTAGTTAAAGAAACAAAATAGTGAATTGCTTTAGAGAAGTCACAAGATTGTGACACTTGGCACCATTAGCTTAAGTCAAAATTTCAACCTCTCTTCCATCTCTCCTCTCAAGTCAGCTACAAGGGCATGGAGGGAGTTGAAAAATCTAATCATCACCATCATCTTTCTTTCACAAGCTCTCATAGTCGTTCAAGGCAAGAGGAGGAAAGAGAAAGAAGAATCAAGGTAAAATGAGCAATTCTACTTGAGATTTGACCATGTAGATGACTCTATTCCTCAAAACCTCTTCTTTAACCTTGTTCCTCTTGATTAAAGCTTCATTTGTATGGTTCTAGATTTGCAAGAGGAGATGTTTTGTGTACTGTATGAAAACTAGAGGTTGGAGAATCAAAGAACTATCTAGTGGAAGTGATAGAGGTGAACCAAGGCAACTCTTTGATATGTATATTGTGATGTTTGGTTGAGAACTTTGCCTTATGTGATTTGCACTATGTTTTTGTGTGTTAGGCCTTTAGAGGGCTCATGGTCTTTTTTTTGTATTAATGGTGGCTTGTGTTGTGTGTTGTACCATTGGAGCCATATGTTGGAAAATTGAAAGTTTTGGCATGGAAAACTCTATACAGGGTAGCTAGTTTGCATGGCAATTTTGAATGAATAAATGGTATCTAAATATTCTGAAACTTTCTAGTTGAATAGAGGATGTGTCAAGCTTTAAAATGACATAAAATGGGTGTCATTCTGATTTGTGTGCTGGAAGTTATGTCACCCCTTATCTTATTTTGACTTGCAGCGGAATATTAATGTGTGGTTCGGTTGGCAGTACAGGAATAGCATACTGATGTGGACCCATTAGGAACCTGCTCTAGAAAACCCATAAATTACAAAAAAGGTTAGTAGAAATGGAAGCGAATTATAACAATAAAGAGAAACACATAAACAATCTAGAAACTAAGAACCTTATGAACACTCGTTCTAGAGAACACTAAGCATATGAAACCCAGCACCCAAAGGAAACACGGCCCAAGAACTCCAAATATAACACAAGAGTCGATCAACCTCTTATGCCTGATAGTATCATCACAAGAATACAAGGAAGCAAGCTGCCTAAATAATTCTTTTATTGAAATCTCCAAAATTGAACGTACAATGCTTGACTTTAAATAGGAAATAAGACTCAACATAAGCTAAAACCCTAAAAGCCCAATATGGTTAGGTATGGAGGAGGTAAAAAATGTCACTTTAGTGATCATGGCCAATTTGGGACGTTACTTTGGTGATTGGATAGAAGGACATCAGCTAATGGTGAGATAAAGGCTGAATTTCTGAAAATCAAAATTTTTTAGCTAAATGAATAATTTAATATCCTTTAAATGAGTCGAAGGATATGATAAAAGGATAGATATTTAGAGGATATGGTGATTAGAATCCATTTGAATCAGATATAGGTAGATTTAAATGAATCTAATGGATATTGTAGGATAATTGAACTTTTTAAAGCTGATTCCTAAAGATAATCTAATAATACCCTAATATTCCTTAATTAATTAATTAATGGCACCTAAGATAATCATTAATGACTCTTGGCTCATGGCCTTATTAAAAAAAAGAAAATTACAAAATAAATATAAAAATTGACTTAAACAGACTCAAGCTAATTAATATTCAAGTAATAGCTTCTCGACTAAACTCCTCCACATTGACATAATTTCCCTCTAGGTTTACATCACATACTTATACTTATCATATGTATAGGAATAGAGAAATCCCCATAGGGATTCATACATAATAATTACCATCAATGTATCCGCATAGGGCTCTAGGGTATCTAAACACATCCTAGTGAAATGAAGACATCTTCCTATCTTTGTTCCTCCACTACAATCTGCTCGTTCATTTCTCTTCTTTGTTCTAAGCATATCTTCTGTCTCATCCTGTCTAAATTGTTGGTAAGGGAGGGTGAGATTTGAGAGAAAAGCTAACATGTCATACACATAGCATCTATCATGCATGCATTATGGTATTGGTTTCCTACTGAGATTCTCTCAAATCTCAGTAGGAAACAAATACCATAATGCATGCATGATAGATGCTATGTGTATGACATGTTAGCTTTAACTAGATGTATACCCCATAATGACATTTTTGCATGCTCAATATTTCATGTAACAAAAATATGGCCATAGAAAAAAAGAAACAAAGCTTCCTATATTCAAATATTCTTTACACAATCAAGTAAAGCAATCACATATATCACTACATGAGCAAATATATCAAATACATGCAAGTAAGGTAAGTCCCCTATCTCCAGTCTTTTCTCCTTGATTTGCGTGCCAGCAACTCAAGATGTCAACTCGGTTCCACAATTCCAAATGTATTATTTAGACACTTCCATAATGTTTCTAGGGGTTATATGAGTCTATATTGAAAAATTACTAAAATGCCGCCAAGTACCCGGCCTGTGTAATATCCTAAAAAACGATTAAGGGCTAATGACTTCAAAAGTGAATGTAATTATTGTTGTATAAACACTTTTGGAGAATGTGTGATGGGAATTTGGTTGTTTTAATGATTCCAATGGCTTCCTTGTGAAAATTCGTGTGGAGAGAGTGTTTATTGTGAAATTGGAACCATTGGGAACAATTGTGTAAAAGTTGGAAATTATGTCTATTGAAACTCTATACATGGCAGTCGATTTGTATGGACGTTTTAAATAGGCAAATGCTATCTAAGAATTCTGAAATTTTCCAGTCTCAAATTTCACATGCCAAGCTTCAACCTGGACATATAATTTGTGTCATTTCAATTTGTGAGCTAAGAGTTATGATTTTCTAAAGTTTAGGATGGAAATTGGAATCTGTTTTGGAGCATTATGGACTTTTGTGCAATTCTGTATTATTGAGGTTATGAGCTGTAGTGATCCATATTTTTCTAATAAAGAGGACTTAAATAGCTTTCCATTGGTTTTGGGATCACCTAGAATTAGTTATGATTTTTCAAAGTTTGGGCCGAAATCTGCCAGAATTTTGTAAAAATCCGAAATTGATGGAAATTTACTAAATAGTTAGAAAATAATATTATATCATAATAAATCATCATCCACCTCCTCCATCAGCCCAAAATCGTGCCATTCAGCTGCAACAAGAGAGAGAAGGTGTGAGAAATTCTAGAGAGAGAAGGAGAAGAGAACCTGAACTGTAAGTCGATTTCTTCAGTAAATTCTTACTTAACGAGTATAACTCCGCTCCTAAGCTATTCTTCTATTTTCTTCAAGGTTTTTGGAGCACAAATTTGAGTGTTCTAAGGCTAGAGTTTTCAGCCACCTTGAGAAAATGCTAGTGGGAACTTAAGGTAACTTCCAAACTTTCATTTATTGCTTATTCTGGCTGCTGTGGGTAATTTAATCGGTGAAATTTCACTGGATTGCCATTGGTTTAAAAGTTTGGAAATGATATGGCCCAGGGGTTATGCTGCCTAAATTGGGTCTTAATGTTAGTTGTAACCTAATGTAATGGTTAATAAAGTGATTAGGAGTAGAAAAAAACACGTCCGCGAAGCCGAAACCGAAAAACCCCAATTTTACTCGGGGAACTGAGAATTTTGGCCAAGGCTAGTTTGGAGGGGTTAGAGTTAGATTTTCAAAGATTTAATGGTTCCATTGAGTTCAGGAGCGAAAATTAGATTGGGTTACAGTTGGTCACTTTTTCGGAAAAGGCCAAAAAAGCATAATTACGAAAACGCCCCAAAACCCTTAAAGTAGGGCTACCAAGGGTAAATTTGGAATTTAACATTGAATTTGATGATTCCGAGTCTGAAAATGGATTCCTTGGGCGGAAATATGTTAGGATAGCCCATATTAGAATTTCAGGAAAAGTCCGGATCGAGTAAATTTTCATTATAGACTCATATAACTCCAAGAAACACTATGGACGCGTCTAAATGGTGCATTTGAAATTGTAGGATTCGATATTTGCCCTGTTCATGATCCACCTGCACTAGAGCACAATCAGAAAGAACAAGGTAGTGAATCTTTTCCCTTATACTATATGTGATACATGGTATGTTTGTTTGATCATTGTTTGTGAGTCTATCACCTACGACCCATCGGTGTTGACGGTGGGAGGATCGTACCTTCAGGGTAGTAGAATCTGGGGGATGAGACTCTGTGAAAGCCATAAAGCTATATGTGAAAGCTGAAAGGCGATTTGTGAAACCTTCACCCACGGCCTATCGATGTTGACGGTGGGAGGACCGTGCCTTCGGAGTGGTGGAATACGAGGGATGAGATTATATAATTATGTGCAAATGTGGTAGCCTGCGTGCTGTGCTTTATGCTGTGATGCTGCTTGATGATTTTCTTGCATGCTTTATGATTACATGTGGTATAAGTGATTTGTTACTACTAGGATTCTTTTGAATCTCATTCTTTCCATTGACTAATCTTCAGACAGGGCAAGTGGCCCTAAGTGAAAGGAGACGACCAAGGGCGGATAGGGCTCCTTAGGGAGATTTATATTTTGGTGTTGGTTATCATGTTTTGTTGGGAGATCACTGTATATCTTATAAATGTTGTTTTGGAGACAGTGGTGTAATCCCCTAATGGGAATTTATAAACCTTTAGTTTATGTATGAAACTCGAGGGTTGGCGGGATTTTGTTGTACACTCTGATATGTAAATGAGATGTAACTGCACAGGGTAATTATATTCGAGTTGTGGAATTTGAGACCAGGATAAGACAGAAATTTTGAAAATATTTGTGAAAACCCTTCGGTAAGGAAGGGATTGTAAATAAGTTTGATTATTATTGGTCTCTATTTCATTTTAAAATACATATTTCGAATCATAATTACAAAGGGGGTTACAGCCGCCCCGCTGTGCCAGGTCTGAATGTACTTTTTCCTAAATTTTGACATGGGCTATTCTAACATATTTTTGCCCAATGAATCTATTTCTGGGCTCGAAATTACCAAATTCATTGTAAAATTACAAAAATACCCTTGACAACCCCTATTTTAGGGTTTTAGCAGCGTTTTCATAATTATACTTTTTTGAGCTTTTCTGAAAAAGTGACCAACTGTAACCCCATCTAATTTTCCTTTCTAAACTCAATGGAATCGTTAATCATAAAAAATTCAACTCTAAGGCCCTCTTACTAGAGCTGGCTTAATTGTACAAATTCCCCGAGAAAAATTGGGGTTTTGAAATCCAACTCGGTAGGCGTGTTCCTTTATACTCCTTACCACTTTATTAACCATTTAATTATGTTATAACTACCATTTAAACTCAATTTTGGCAGCATAACGCTTAGGCCAACTCCTTTACCAAATTTGAAATCAAAGCAAATCAATCAAAATTTTACCGATTAAACTACTCATAGCAGCCAGAACAATCAATATTCGAAGGTTTGGGAGTTACCCTTTGCTTCCTCTTGGCTTTTCTTGATGTGGCTGAAAAACCCTAACTTTCTCAACCAAGATTTGAGCTTCAACAACCTTCAAGAACATGGAAGAGAAGCTTAGGAGCAGTGTTATACGCGTTTAGTACGAATTCACCAAAGAAATAGACTTGCCTTATGAGCTTCTTGCTCTTCTCTCTCTAAAACTCTCTCTCTCTCTTCGTAGTGCTGCAAGGAAATAAAACAAAGAAGATACATATTTGCCTTATATCATATGCTTGCTTGTGTCATCTAGCATTATGCTTATGTCATAATTGGTTAATTTCCAAAAATACCAAAACTTAAACATACGCTTTCGACTTCATGTAATGGATCATAAAGCCCAATTAAAATCCAGCTAATCCTTCCCTCTTGGTCCATCCATCATCATGTCTAAGGGTCCTTTAATCAGCCCAAATGGCTTTTCCATTTATCTCGAAATTTTAAAAATTGCCATAACATTTATATTCCATTTTCAAATTATTTGGCAGATTTTCTGTCCAATCTTTAAAAAATCATAACTAATTTTGTAGACATTGAATCAAAGTGATTCTAAAGGCTATAGAACCCTTATTGAGTCTAGTTTCAATAAAAAAAATATAGAACTTTGCCAATTGGAAGCACAAAAATTCCAAAATTTAGATCTTTGAATGCTGTTCTAGAAACTTTCCAGTGTTTCTGGACTAACTTCAAAAATTCATAACCTTTTGTATATAGCTCTAATTGAGTCATATGACCTATCAAATTAAAGGTTAGGATGCCTACTTTTACGCTGTAAAATTTCATAATTTTTCCTCATAATTTGTTCATACAAAATCACATGACAAGGTCACTTCCTCATAAGAGATTTCACCAAAAACATAATTATATTCTCCAAAATTCACTATTTCATTTCTTTGACTATTTCCCATAATTACAATATATTTGATGAATAAAATTTGGGGTATAACATTTCTCTCCTACTTGAATAAATTTCATCCCCAAAATTTGTTACACTTGTACAGCTATAACTTCCAAGTAACACTTTCTCATATTCAGTTCTTTTTTATTATATCAATACTTCAAATCTTGGTGGTCACAGGACAGCACTACTGTCGCATTATAACAGTATGTCTCTAGATTTTTAGTGCAACACAATTGTTGCTAACTCAAGATCATGTGTGGGATAATAAATATTTTTTTTTCATTAGGCTTCCATTATCTAGATGCATAAGCCAATATATGGCCATGCTACATTAAAACACTTCCTAATCTTGCCTACTAGCATTAACAAGGACAACAAAATTCTACTGTAGATCTGGGATTATCAATATTAGTGCAGATGAGTTTTTCAGCTTAGTGAAGCTTTTCTCTCAATTTTGGTCCCACAGATAATGTTGAGTTTTTCAGGTTAACCTTGTCAAGGGTAAAATTATTCTAGCGAAATTCAGTACATATCTTTTGTAACATTTTGTAAGGCCAAGAAAACTGCACACTTCAAATACAGTCTTTGGCATCTTCCAGCTCAGTACTACTTCCACCCTGCAAGGATCCTCCATGACTCCTTGCTGTGAGACTATATGGTGTAGAAATCTAACTTTTGAAAACTAGCACTCACATTTACATCAACTTGGCGTGGGGTTGCTTAGATTTCAGTGTATTCAATATAGTTCTCAATTTCTATTCATGATCTGACCTACTCGGCAAGTATACTAGTATATCATTAATAAATACTACCACGCTTCCATTGCCCACTCTGAGGTTTCATATTGTCAAATGCAACATAGGTGGGGCTACACTATCTGCCCATACTTGGCTTATCACCTTAGTTGGATTCTACTTGACCACTGTAATAACACACAATCATTCATAGCGAATGTGAGAATATTTATATGTCAAATACCAAATAATGCAATATCATACTAACACATAACTTAGTTCAGTCAGAAATGTGTTCAGAGCCAACCACTGTTGCAACCCCTACATATTACGTACCTCAGTCCTTGACTAGGCATATCAGTGTACCCGTAGGCATTATTCATCAATGTACCCAAAGGCATTGCCTGTAGGCATTGTTAATCAGTGTACCTAAAGGCACTGTGTATCATACATATTGCAAAAGATGACATATTTAAAGCATATAAACATTCACATAGTGTATGAAGGATAAATTTACTACATTGGCATTTCCTGGATAATATTGGATTTCTATTCTTCCCTTAGTCTGTGTTCTGCTGCCTCTCCCACATCTCATTATTATGATCCTTGATCATTGATCCGTGTTTGATATTCTTCTAACATGTCAAAGATTTACTATATTAGGTCAGGTTCTAGCTTTTTAACCCAGCCCAGCATCTATACCTCTTAGCCTTACCATCTTTGTGTTACACTATATGAAACAAGAAAGAGGTAAATTTCACATAAACATAAGGGCCTATCTGTCATTTCACAAAGTTTTGGGTACACAAGTACCCCGAAAACAACATATTACAGGTGTTTACAGTAGTAAGGGAAAGTCTATAACAACATACGCCTTTGAACTACTATACAACATGTTCTTACTATTTTTCCATAATATGACATAACATGTGCAGCAACTTCCCAGGGGGTCACTAATCATGGCATTTCCCTGGGTTAAGCATGCTTAACATTTGTGTTCTCAAGTCAAAACGTAGATACCGGCACTATCCAGCTGACTAAATACTATGTCTGCACCTTGGCCTTTGGTCGTACCTGCTTCCTCAGGTTTCACAGTATCCTTGGACCTTCCTCAGTTCGGTATTGTACTAGTTGCTGCCCTTCAGATATTCCCAAATCTTTCAGGGCTAATTCACAGAAGTGGGGTAGTTCATTTCTCTAGTACCCCATTCTAAGCGTATCTTCCTTTACCAGATAATCAAGACCTTATCAGTATACTATTCTGTTGCTAGAACCACTACTCTGCCGGAACCACTTGGTCTCCTCTAGAACCACTTTGGGCTCCTCCAGAAACGCTTTTGGCTTTGATACCAAAATGTCACCACCTTATCTTATTTTGACTTGCGGTGGAATATTAATGTGTAGTTCGATAGGCAACACAGGAATAACATACTTATACTGATAATAAGTACATGATTACAGAAATTTCCCACATGGATTTGTACATAATAATTACCATCAATATAGCCGCACAAGGCTTTAGGGTATCTAAAACCATCCTAGTAAATAGAGACATCTTCCTATCTTCATTCCACCACTGGAATCCGCTCATATGTTTCTCTTCTTTATTCTAAGCATATCTTCTGTCTCATCCTGTCAAAATTGTTGGTAGGGGAAGGTGAGATTCAAGAGAATATGAGTAAAAAGCAGATACCATAATGCATGCATGATAGATGCTATGTGTATGACATGTTAGCTTTAACTAGATGTATGCCTTATAATGACATTTTTGCATGCTCAATGTTTCATGTAATAAAACTATGGCCACATTAAAAAAGAAACAGAGCTTCATGTATACAAATATGCTCTACACAATCAAGTAAACCAATCACATATATCACTACACAAGCAAAGTTATCAAATACATGTAAGTAAGGTAAGTCCCCTACCTCCAGTCTTTTCTCCTTGATTTGCGTACCAGCAACTCAAGCTCTCAACTCAGTCCCACAATTCCAAATGTACTGTTCAAAAAATTTTATAGTGCTTTTAGGGGTTATATGAGTCTAAATTGAAAAATTACTAAAATGCCCCTAAAAACTCGGACTGGCCCCGCCGTACCCGGGCCGACTGTACTTTTTCCAAAATTTTCATATAGGCTATTCTAACATATTTTTAACTCAGAATTACCAAATTCATTATAAAATTACAAAAACAACATTGACAACCCCTATTTAAGGGTTTCAGGGGCGTTTTCGTAATTATACTTTTTTAGGCTTTTTCGAAAGGGTGACCAACTGTAACCCTATCTAATTTTACCCGTTGAACTCAATGGAATCATCAAATCATAAAAAATTCAACTCTATGAATTCAATGGAATCTAATTTTTCCTACTAAACTCAATGGAATCACCAAGATTTGAGCTTCAACAACCTTCAAGAACATGGAAGAGAAGCTTAGGAGCAGTGTTATACGCTTTAAGTATGAATTCACCAAAGAAATAGACCTGCCTTACGAGTTTCTTTCTCTTCTTTCTCTAAAACTCTCTCTCTCTCTCTCTCTCTCTCACGCCCTATAGTGCTACACAGAAATAAACGAAGAAGATACAGATTTGCCTTATATCATATGCTTGCTTGTGTCATCTAGCATTGTAACCCCCTCACCGTAATTACATCCGGATTACGAAATTTAAGTGGCATAGAGACCAATAAAGTAAAATAACCATTTATGATCCCTCATTCAAGAGATAGGATATTTCAAAATCATTTCTAAAGCATACTTGATCCTGGTCTCACATTCACATACGGATATAACTACTATGAGAAATCAAATCACATAAAAAATATCAGAGTGCGGAAACCAAAATCCCGGCAAACCCCGGGTTACTTACATAAATAACTTGGGTTTAAGATTTCCCAATTATGGGGATTACACAATCAAAATAATCATTTACATTCTTATGTACACTTGTCAACCCCACATCCAAAACTATGATAACCAACTACCACATAGATTTCGGAGTAAGCCTAACTACTCCTGGTTGTCCGCTTCCCTTTCGAGCCACTCGCCCTGTCTGAAAAGATTAGTCATATGGAAGGGGTGAGATTCTAAACAATCCCAGTAGTAACAACAATTTCATGCCACATGCAATCACAAAATATGCACACCAATCATCTCATACAGCAACACAAGTCACTCCACCCTCATCCCCTTTTACCGCCGGGAAGGCATACGACCTTAACCCGAACCGTTGTTAGCGACTCAGGGACTATTGGCGTGGCAGTGCATACAAATAGCCACACGGCTCAAATATAGCCTTTCGGCTTTCACAATGGCCCGTCGGCCTTCACAAATAGCCTTTCGTCTCACAATTAGCCTTTCGGCCCACATATACACATATATCACACCCTAACCTCATCCCTTTTTACCGCCGGGAAGGCATACGACCTTCACCCGAACCGTTGTTAGCGACTCAGGGACTATTGGTATAGCGGTGCTTCCACAGTTTTCACAAAACTTGCAGCATATGATATTCGTTTCAAAACAATGACATAATATACATACAATGTATCACACAAGGCATAAAGAAAGAGTCACTACCTGTATCCTTCCTGACTGGCTCTGGCACCTTAGCCTCACGAGGACGACAGATGTCAAATCCTATATCAATTAGGGACAACCAATCAATCTCTTTTCCATATGTACATTTCAATAATACTCTAAGTTGGTTATCATTTAGGACTCTTTAGGTGACTATTAGAGGCCTAAACATATGCCTAAAGGGTTGGAAGACACTACCCAAAAGACCCCTTACTCGAAGGCAAAACACCTATTTTTGACAGTCTCACTCGAGCACAAATGCTCTCACTCGAGCACGAGTACGGACATCACTCGAGCACAAGAGAGAGTGAGCCTGCGAGTGAGCACCCGAGAGCACACACACAGCTCTCCAAGCACTGGATCACTCGAGCACAGCCATGTGTGCTCGAGCACACACCCCACACCCGCGAGTAAGAAAGCACACTCGTGCAACTTTCCCTCGAGCATCAACCCGAGAGCACCAACTCACACCAGAAGCACAAGCTCACTGAGCACGACCCTCAGTGCTCGAGTGGAACCTCAACTCCGGACACTCTTGGCATCAACCAGCGAGTGAGGACCCGAAAGCAACCTCAACTCCGGACTCGCACCTTCACTCGAGCAGAACCATGCTCACTCGAGCATGTTCTTCGCTTACTCGAGCACAAGGCGATGCTCTCGAGCACAACCCATAAAACCCAGATAACTCGAAGCACAACAGGGAAAAACTTGCATATCACTCGAGCATGTTCTTCCTCTGCTCGAGTGATGTGCATCAGAGACCAGAAACGCAGCCAAAAACCAGAAACTCCAGATGGTCAAATTCACTCCCAAAGGTTCCCCAAACTCTTCCCAATGCTCACACACACTAAGCACTAACTAGGGAACATATTGGCCACTTCAAAAACACCTCAAAAACCAATTTAACCACAATCATTCATTAAGGTCTCAATGACACACCATATCCAAATTCCCTTAACACTTTTTTAACATTCCAAATTACATCAAATGATCATATATCTCCAAACTAAATCATTTTCAATCATCAATCATAATGATCTTCACCTTTCCAGAAATAGGCATATTTAGGGCAAAATTCCAGATTTGACCAACTTAGCCAAAAAATCACAAGCAATACATTAAAATGCACTAAATGCCTACCTCTTCTCTTTGCCCAATCAAGAACCTTGATTCCTCAATTTTCCACTTTCGACCAACTCACAATTCACCACTTCTCAAGATTCTACCATCATCACAATGTAGCTCTCATTGAGATGAACAATATTATAGAAGAGGTTTGGAGCAAAGGAGAATCACAACTTACCAAGATTCAAGCTTTTCTTCCCCCTTTCTTGCTTGTCCAGCGAAAAATGGAGGAATAGGAGAGAGAAAAGATGAGTGAGATGGTGAAATGATGATGATGAAGATGTTTCCTTTCCCCTCCCATACACACAACCGAAAGAGAGAGAGAGAGAAAAGAGAAAAAGTGCTACTTTGTCTTCTAGTGCTTCATCCTATGGCCACTCACATGCCACTTGTCATCATCTACTCAATTCCCTCTTTAAGCTCACCAAATCACAACACATAGGATTCCGACCCACGGTCAAGGAATCACAACCATTGATCTTAAATACCACATGTATTTATTCCCACAATTTACATTACATTAATCATAATAGTGCTTAATTACACTAATTACAATTATTATCAGAGTTATCAGTCCTAACCACAAATCGGGATATTACAAGCATTGTGCTTATGTCATAATTGGTTAATTTCCAAAAATACCAAAACTTAAACATAAGCTTTCAACTTTATGTAATGGATCATAAAGCCCAATTAAAATCCAGCTAATCCTTCCCTCTTGGTCCATCCATCATCATGTCTAAGGGTCCTTCAATCAGCCCAAATGGCTTTTTCATTTATCTTAAAATTTTAAAAATTGCCATAACATTTATACTCCATTTTCAGATTATTTGGCAAATTTTCTGTCCAATCTTTGAAAAATCATAACTAATTTTGTAGACATCTAATCAAAGTGAATCCAAAGGCTATAAAACCCTTATTGAGTCTAGTTTCATTAAAAAAAATATAGAACTTTGCCAATTGGAAGCATAAAAATCCCATAATTTAAATCTTTGAATGTTGTTCTAGAAACTTTCCAGTTTTCTGGGATAATTTCAAAAATTCATAAATTTTTGTATATAGCTCTAATTGAGTGATTTGACTTATCAAATTAAAGCTTAGGATGTCTACTTTTACTCTGTAAAATTTCATACATTTTTCTCATGATTTGATTATACAAAATCACATGACATGCTCACTTCCTCATAGGCGATTTAAGCAAAAACATAATTATATTCTCCAAAATTCACCATTTCATTTCTTTGACTATTTTCAATAATTACAATATATTTGGTGAATCAAATTTGGGGTGTTAAGTTAAGCATTTCCAAAGTTTGATGTTGAAACTGGAGTCTATTCTAGAACAATATATAAATCCATAGAATTCTGTATTTTTGTGGTTGTATATGGTAGTGGTTCATGTTTTTCCTATATATAAGACTTAAAAATCTTCAAGTAGGACTTGGAATCACTCCATTTCAATTTTTGTAGATTTAGTTATGAGTTTTAGAATTTCAACCAAGAAACAGGAATTTTCTTGAGCTTCTAACATATTTTAGGCTATGGCCAAAGGTTTTTGGCTGCAGCAAAAAATTTTCTAACCATTTCTTAACCACGACCAACCCACAATTTCAGTATTTTGAACTTTTGAAATGTTGTTTCTGATCTAGTTCTCCCTAACCCTTTTGGGCTTTTGTTTAAGCTTATCATTGCCACATGAAGGT
The DNA here is from genome assembly GCA_963855925.1 of Inga laurina. Lineage (NCBI taxonomy): Eukaryota > Viridiplantae > Streptophyta > Magnoliopsida > Fabales > Fabaceae > Inga > Inga laurina. Next base: position 38,079,799 of record OY979703.1, on the reverse strand, counting down.
CTCAAATGATAACAACCCTAAGTGTTTTGTGGTTATTTAAGAATTGAAATAGGGAATAACTCGTCATCCTTGATTATGATTTATAGGATTTGACATCTATTCTGAGCGTAAGAAAGCTGTGCCTGAGCGTGAATAAAAAGATCAAGATAATGACTTTGTTAAGATCGGCAGGCACAGCGGAAGAATTTTAAAAAATTTGTGATTCTAATCGATGATCTATCAACGGTGTTTAAATAGGGTTAGAAAAAACTCGTACCTTTTTCAACTTAGGGTTTTCACGATCTCTAGAAGTCAACACGTTAGGTCCGCTCCCTCTACCGGTATCCACATGAATGTTCTCCAACCAAGACTGCATGCTAGCACCTTCAATGTTTTTAGGGTTTCCCTTGCGGTTCTGAATTCTCATACCGTATGAGTATATCTGCTCTATCAAGTTTATAACCTATGATGGGTATATTCAAATTTCAAAAGTAATCATCATTAATTTTGAAATTAATTAACAATTAATTATCTTGATGAGCTAATTAAATAAATTTAGTTTAAATTAAATCTATCCAACAATTTTACTTTAACCTATTTATTTAATCTAAATAAAGAGTCATTAGATTTAATTTATCTTCAAAAATTACATATGAGATACTATATCTCTATCATGTTAGTTATTAAATTTAATATATCTTAATAAATTAAATTTAAAACTAACACAATATAATAATATCATATAATATATATATACATATACATATATATAATATATAAGATATGTATTTCAAAATTATATATCTATATAATATTATTAACAAATTTTATATTATATATATAAATATAAAATTCGTCCACCCTAAATTAAACATTATATCATGTTGGGTCATTCTTATGTGCGACCCTGTAGGCCCATATGAAGTTGGCAATGGGCCAATAACTATACTAACCCAAAAGTCACAAGCGGCCTCTAGCAAGTCATTACGACTACCCAAATCATATGAGGATCGTTATCACGATGTAACCTGTCATACAACCATATCACGTCCCTTTTGTCACACGATATATCAATCAAGGATAAGGCATGGATAATGTCATCCTCTTGTTCTTGACCATTACTTTCTCGATTCCTGAGTAGCCTGACAATAGAAATGGAAACTCCTTTCCATTGTAGTATGGCCATACATCTCTCAGACTCACTCATCGAGGGGCCCAGTAATATCTCTCTACTAATATGAGGGACAAATTCCATCTTGATCATTCATATTCCTCTGAATAAAAAATCACTAAGCCCGATCATAGCCTTTATCATCACTCGGTCAAAAGTGACTTTTAACTAGTTCAAATCTTAGCAACTCTCATGTAGGAATCCATGATGACCTCAAGTCTAAGGGCATTATGACGTGGTTATACATGAGAAAAACTTATTACTTGATCCATGTAGCTTTCTCATAGTGGGTCGGTTCAACACCTTATACTCTTACAAGTGCCTAAGACTTTAATTCGTATCTCCATATCTTATCAAAGTCATACTGGTCTTGTTTTATCTCTGCTCCTGCATAGATGACCGACCAGGGACATTTTAGGACAATCTTCATGTATTATCCAAGGATACAATTATCACAGTTAACATGCAAATAATATTATAACAGAACGGAGAAATTTCATTAAAATAATAATGTTCAAAGTATAATGATTAGCCCTTAGGGCACAATTTCCAACAAACTCTTTCTCTTATATCATGAATAATGCTTTGTATGTATGTACTTATCATTGAATTGTGATGAATATGTATACAGCTGTGAAAGTGTCATGAATGTGGCAAATGTCACGAATTTGTATATAGCTGTGAAAGCTGTCATGAATGTATCGAATGTCATGAATGTGTACACAGCTCTAAAAGTTGTCGTCAATGCCATGAATGGTGACGAATGTGACAAATTTGATGAATGTGGATGCTGCTGTGAATAATATTGTGATTGCTGCTTTGCGATAATTGCTTACATACTTTGTTAAATTATATATCATATAAGTGAAGTGTTACTACTGAGATTCATATGAATCTAATGTTAGAGCAACCGTTTCACCTAAGAGGGGGTGAATTGGGTGAATATAAAAACTTGACGGTGAATATAAAGCAATAAAGAGTAAGGAGAAATATCACCGAAGTGTACACCGAGAGTTATACTGGTTCGGCCACAACCACTTTGACCTACATCCAGTCCTCAGAGCTTCTCTGAGAGTTTCACTATAACTTCCAAGATTCAATGGGTTCTTGGCACCTCAGTACAAGCAAGTTCCTTCGCCTGGACACTCACTCCCCCTTACAAGTTGTAATCCAATCCCAACTCAAGGTTCCACAACCTTAAGTTACCTCAATAACAAATATTGAGTTTGATTGAAATATCTCTCTCACAGAGTGAATAAGAATCACTGAAGCATAGAATTACAATTATAACGTAAAACAGAGTAATGAACTTGAAAATGCGTTCGTGTGTGTGTTCTTGTTATTTTTCTCTGTTTGGATGTTCCCATATATATATATATGCGTTGGTAATGATTGTTGGAACATATTTCTTCATGCCCGTTAGAGCGTGCGCAGCCCCTGTTGACTTCTCCAGTATTTGAAAGACATACGTTTATGGTAGGTAGTGGTAGGTTGCATTTGACTTTCCTTATCTGGTAAGAGTCCTTCATTGTTTATCTGTGGATATGCTAAGAATACTAATACAATGAAAAATTAATCACATAGGAAACAAATCAATGAACGTTGGAATGATTTCTGAATTTCTAAACTTACATACTCGAGTAGCTACTCGAGTATTCATTAAGTTTACTCAAGTACTTACTCGAGTATCATCAGGAAAACTTTGATAAACTGTAAGTCAATAAGCAAACATAACATTACTCGGGTAGTGCATGAAGTAAACAAAATTTCAAATCTTTGGAAATACTTGTTTACTTGGGTACTTACTCGAGTATGACACACTTTTCTTCATAGGTTACTCGAGTAGCAACTCGAGTAATCCTTCAAATAAACTTTAGGTTACTCGATGCTTTACTCTAGTAATGTTGGCAAGATTTCAAGGCCGAGAGCACTTCAAGTTTGATTACCTTGTTACTCGAGTACTTACTCGAGTAAACATAAATTTTCTGCATAGCTTACTCGGGTAATGACTTGAAGTTCTCTTCCAACTAACTCTGCATCCTCGAGTAGTAATATGAAGTTTTTCTTCTAAATAATTGTGCATACTCGAGTAGAGACTTGAAGTGAAGGGTGAGAAAAGCATTTCATATTATTCGAGTAATACCTTCAGGTTTTGCTTACCACAGTGAGTTACTCGAGTAGCTCCTCGAGTAACATTGGCAGGGTTGAAAATGCCGAGAGCAACACATTTCTTGAAATAGAGTAACTCGAGTATAGACTCGAGTATCATTGGCAGGCCGAGAGTAACTGGAAGTTTTTTACATGGTTACTCGAGTACTTACTTGAGTAACATTGGCAGGTCGAGAGTAACTCCAAGTGATTTACCTGGTTACTCGAGTAACGTTGGCAGGCCGAGAGCAACTGGAAGTCATTTACCTTCTTACTCGAGTGCGTACTCGAGTAATGTTAGCAGGTTACTTGAAGGTTGATCTGGTTACTTCAAGTTTTTGTCTCATTAATCGAGTACCTACTCGAGTAACGCTTTAGAAAACTTGCCACTGATCAAGTTTCTCAGCTTTTTCTCTTGGCCTTTCTTCATTACTCCAATGCTTACTTCAAGTGATGATTTTGCCATGTTATTACTTTGTTCAAACTTATTTGTTTATCAAATCTTTTTCATACCATTCTTTGTTATCATCAAAACATGAGATCTAACATCTCACTCTTTCCAATTACTGACCTACAACCAAGGCAAGTGAATCAAAGGAGAAGCAGGTAACTAAGGGTGGCTAGTACTCAGCTTAGAGAATAGAACTTTGTGTTGGTTATCAATTTTTGTGATGATTGTATATGTTGATGTAAAAGTAGGATTAATGTAGCAGAGGTAGTTGAATCTATCATAGACTTATATATTGGTTTGTAATCCCCGGTATGAGAAGTAAAATGGGCGATTATGCCCTATAAACCCTACTACTTTGAATATATCCTGAAAACCCATCAGGAAATTTTGTTGAACACCCTGATATTATGAATGGAAGCGAATCGAGCAGGCCAAATATATTCAAAAAGTAAAAGTAAGATTGCATTAAACAAGTTTTGAAAAGTTTTTGAAAACTCACTTTACCATGAAACCGAATCCTATATTGTAGTTGGGACCTTTGATGAGTTTTAAATTATCCACTGGTCTCCCGTTTGTTTTATGATACATTTTCAAATTATATTCATGGCTTTCAAGGTAGGGGTTACATTTTTTGTATCAAAGAACCGTTCCTGGCAAGGGTAGGTGTTGCTAGGGTAAATGTAAGAGTCATTTGTTCTAGTTAATGGTTGTTAGCCATAATTGTTTATAGTATACACATCTACGTTCCTGTTACTTGTTGGTATTTGAGTTATAAGGAATATGTGTATACATTCAATGTGATATTGACGTTGTGAATCATTTGAAGAGTGAAAAGAAGCTATGGTTCAACCAAAGATTAGATGGGTAGAACCGAAGGTGGAAGAGATAAATAACAACCTACCTTATCCCATACAATAGGTGATTGGTATCTTAATGGAGCAGCGGGATATGATCTATGAGTTAAAGGATGAACTATGAGAGGTGAAAGCAAAACAGAATAAATATAGTCCAATCGACACAAAATGAGACGAATACTGAAGAAACAATAGAAGGGTGGGTCAACTCGACCTCCAGATTCACTACCACATAATGAACCAAACCAGGAATCGCATGGGGTGCCAACCCAAGATGAAAGAGATCTACAGTTCAGGGTCTCCAAGTTCTGAAAACACATGACTTCAGCGTTTAGGGGAAGGTTTGACCCCTAAGTAGTGGAAGATTTGTTGATCTAACTAGAGAAGATCTTCAAAGTTCTAGAATGCTTGACCAAGATGAGGGTGAGATTGGCCATCTACATGCTTAAGAGATACACTGATAGGTAGTGGCAGAACATAGCTCTGACACTGTGGACCTGGAATGTGCCTTTAACTTGGGAACTCTTCCAAGAAAAATTCAATGCAAATATTTTTCCAAGTCAATTAGGCTTGAAAAAGAATCAGAGTCCCCGTCTATTAAGCAAGGTGGTGAAGAGACTTTTGATGATTATCTGTCTCAGTTTATCAGACTAGCCCGTTACTCCTTATATCTGTATCGCATGGACGATGAGGAGTAGAACTCTGACATGTTGATCTGAGGGTTGAGATGCGAAATAAGAAAAAGCTTAGCCTCCTGACAATTTACTGAATTTAATAAAGTAGTGGAGGAGCACCGGATCATAGATAACAATCTGGGGGATCTATACCCAGCCAAGGGTGGTAGTAGATGTAGTGAGCCTAGTAAAGGAAATTCTTCCCAAAAGCGGAAGGGTCAAGGATCCTCATCTAAGGGCGGCGGTAAGAAACCCTATTGACCTGAGGATTATGAGCACCAAAACCCCCCATCGACATGGACATACCCTCATTGTGGTAAGGCACATAGTGGCAGAACGTGCTTTGGGCAAGTAATTTGCTATAATTGCAAGCAGAGACGACACATTACTAGTGAGTACAAGAAGCAGCCGATAAAGTAAAGGCCTAAGAATTAGGGTAGGGTATTTTCTATGACACATGAAGAAGTATGAAAGTCTCCTGACCTGATTCAAGGTAAAATCATTCTCAATGGTAGTTTACTGCAAGCTTTATTTGATTCAAGTGCAAGTCATTCTTTCATTGCCTATGACTGTATGAAGCTCTTAGGATTACATATTCACAAACTACCATTTGACTTGGTTGTGTCAACGCCGATGGGTGTCAAGGCTACGACTGTTGATGCTTGTCTGAATTGTGTGATAACCGTTAAGAGGCATGAGTTCACAGTTGATTTGATTTATTTGCCACTCTATCAATTAGAAGTTATATTGGGTTTTGATTGGTTGACGATGAATAATATGTTGCTGGATTGTGGGAATAAGAGAATAGTTTATCCTACCCCACAGAAGAATGACAATGTGAGTGCTAATTTGAACTTCCTCTCAATGGCTAAAGTTGAGAAATGCCTAGAAAAGGTATATGGTATTCTTTTCTGTGTGGGGAGAGATAGAAGAAACTCTGGGAAGTATACCAGTAGTAAGAGAGTTCCTTGAGGTGTTTTTAGATGATCTTAGCGAATTACCTCCAGAATGGGAAATGGAATTTTCGATTGAAATTATGCCTGGAGCTGGATCTATATCAAAGGCCCCATACAGAATGGCCCCAAATGAGTTAGCAGAGTTAAAGAAACAAATTAAAGAGTTACTTGAAAAAGGGTTCATTTGACCCGGTGTTTCACCGTGGGGAGCTCACTTACTATTTGTTAAGAAGAAAGACATAAGTTTGAGGCTATATGTAGATTACAGAGAACTGAACAAGATAACTGTCAAGAACAAGTACCCACTTACGAGAATCGATAATATTTTAGATCAACTATCTGGCTCTTGTGTATTTTTGAAGATTGATCTAAGGTTGGGTTATCATCAACTACTAGTGAAAGCAGAAGATGTACTAAAGACTGCTTTCAAGACCAGGTATGGGCACTATAAGTTTCTGTAATGCCATTCGGATTGACTATTGCACCTAATATATTCATGGATTATATGAATCATATTTTCCGACAGTACCTAGATCAATTCGTAGTGGTTTCTATCAACGACATTATGATATACTCCAAGAGTAATGAAGAGCATAAGTATCATTTGAGAATAATGATGGAAATTTTACGTGAGAAAAAACTCTATGCCAACTGAGCAAGTGCGAGTTTTGGCTTTTGGAAGTGAAGTTTCTAGGCCATGTTTTCTAGCAAGAAGGGGTCTCAGTGGATACCAGTAAAGTGGAAGCAGTATTGGACTGGAAGAGGCTAAAAATTGTTGCTGAGATACATAATTTTTTGGGTTTTGCTAGTTATTGCCGGAGGTTCATTCAAATTTCTCTCATATTTGTTTAGGGGAAAGGATCAACCATATAAGTGGGATGATCGATGTGAAAAGAGCTTTACTAAGCTGAAGGACAGGTTGACAATGGCATCGGTATTGATTATACTTGATCCCAGCTTGACTTATGTTATGTATAGTGATGTGAGTAAGCAAGGATTGGGGTGTGTCCTTATGTAGTAGGGCAGAGTGGTAGCCTATGTTTCTCGACAACTAAAGCCTCATGAAATGAACTATCCCACCCATGATCTAGAGCTTGCAGCGATTGTGTTTGCATTGAAGATATGGCAATATTACCTGTATGGTGTGACAGTAGAACTGTACTGTGACTACAAGAATCTTAAGTATTTGTATGATAAAAAACAATTGAATATGAGACAGTGCAGGTGGATGGAGTTGTTAAAAGACTAAAACCTGGAGATCAAATATCATCAGGGAAAGCCAATATCGTCGCGGATGCGCTTAGTCAGAAGGCGGTGCATGTTGCAGCAATGATGATACAAGAAGTGAAATTGATAGAAGATTTTCAGGATCTAAATTTCTTAAACCAAGTCTTATGTACTAGCGATGGTATTACCCAAGGGGAGAGTGATTTGATGTTTGAAATTGATGATGCTCAAAGTCAAGATAATCGGATGCACTCCATTCAAACCATAATTGAATGAGGAGAAACTCGCGGTTATGATTTGTCACCTAGTAGATTAGTTCGTTTCAAAAAGAGAATATGTGTTCCGTTAAAAGCTGACCTGAGGTAGAAAATCCTAGATGTGGCACACAAGAGTCGGTATACTTTTCACCAAGGAGTGACCAAGATGTATCACGGTTTGAAGTATTTGTATTGGTTACCAAGATTGAAGAGTGATGTGACCAAGTATGTGATGCAATGTCTTACTTGCTCAAAAGTAAAGATTGAACATCAGATGCCTTTGGGACTACTGCAAAGCCCTAAAATTCCAAAATGAAAGTGGGAAAGTGTGACTATAGATCTCGTCGTGGGATTATCTAGGATTAGAAACTATGATGTGATTTGGGTGATTAGTTATCGATTCATAAAGTCAACACATTTTATACCGATCAATGCTAGAAACTTTCCTTACAAACTGGCAGAAATTTAGATTCATGAAATGGTGAGACTTCATAGTACACCGAAGAACATTATTTCAGACAGAGATCCTCATTCCACTTAGAGGTTTTGAAGGGCTCTATATGAAGCTCTGGGTACGAAATTGAGGTTTATTACGACCTACCATCCACAGATAAACGGATAGTCAGAGAGGACCATTCAGAGGCTGGAAGATATGTTATTAGCGTGTGTCCTAGACTTTAAAAGGAGTTGGGATTACTTTCTTCCACTTGCTAAATTCACTTACAACAATAGCTATTATGCGATCATTCAAATATATCCGTATAAAGCGCTCTATGGAAGGAAGTGTCAATCACCTTTGTTATGGGCAAAACTATTTGAGAGAAGATCATACGAGCCAGACCTTGTTGATTATACCACAGATTATATTAAAATCATCAGAAAGAGGATCTATATAGAACAAAGTAGACAGAAAAGCTATGCTGATAAGAAGAGAAGACCTCTAGAGTTTGAAGTCAGAGATCACGTGTTCCTGAGAGTGTCTTCGGTCACGAGAATCGATAAAGCAATCAAAAGAAAGAAGCTGAGCCCATGGTACATTGGTCTATTTGAGATTCTTGCAAGAATTGGACCTGTAGTATATCGGATAGCCCTACCCCCAAACTTGAGCGGGCTCCATGACGTGTTTCATGTTTCACAATCAAAGAAGTACTAACTGGATCCTACGCATGTTATCGAGTATAAAGATGTCGACATGCAAGATAACTTTACTTATGTGGTAAGCTAGAACGTATCATTGATTGGCAAGAAAGGGGCTCAGACACCAAAGTATACCTTTTGTGAAGGTGGTCTGGAAGGGACTGTCTCAGAAGGAAGCAACCTGGGATCTGAAGCAGACATGCAAAAGCATTATCTCTTCCCTCTCTCCTCTCAAGTAGGCTACAAGGGCATGGAGGGAGTTGAAAAATTTGATCATCATCATCATCATCATCTCTCTCTCTCTCTCTCAAGCTGTCATAGTCGTCTAAGGCAAGAGGAGGAAAAAGAAAGAAGAATCAAGTTAAAATGAGCACTTATACTTAAGATTTGACCATGTAGATGACCTCTATTGCCCAAAACCTCTTCTTCAACCATGTTCCTTTTGATGAAAAGTTTCATTTGTATGGTTTTAGATTTGCAAGATGAGGTGTTTTGTGTACTCAAGGAAAACTAGAGGTTGGAGAATCAAAGAGCTATCTAGTGGAAGTGATAGAGGTGAGCCAAGGAAACTCTTTGATGTGCATATTGTGATGTTTGGTTGAGAACTTTGCCTTGTGTGATTTGCCCTATTTTCATGTGTGTTAGGGTTTTAGAGGGTTTATGGTGTTTTTGTTGGTATTTATGGTGGATTGTGGTGTGTTTTGGACCATTGGAGTCATATATTGGAAAATTGGAAGTTTTGTCAACAAAAACTCTGTGTAGGGCAGCTAGTTTGCATGGCAATTTTGGATGAGTAAATGGTATCTAAAAATTCTTAAACTTTCCAATTGAATAGATGATGTGTCAAGCTTTAAAATGACATAAAATGGGTGCCATTCTAATTTGTGTACTGGAAGTTATGCATTCCAAAGTTTGAGGTTGAAACTGGAGTCTATTCTAGAACAATATGTGGTTATTTTTATGGTTGTATATGAAAGTGATTCATATTTTTCCTATATAAAAGACTTAAAATTCTTCAAGTAGGAGTTAGAATCACCCCATTTCAATTTTTGTAGATTTAGTTATAATTTTTAGAAGTTCAGCCAAGAAATAGGAATTTTCTTGGACTCGGCTAAACGGTTCTTGGCCGCAGTCTAAAAGCTTCTGACCTATTTTTTGCCGCAACCAATGGTTTTTGGCAGCAGCCAAAACATTTTTGACCATTTCTTGGCCACGGCCATCCCCCAATTTCAGTATTTTGAACTTTTGAAAGGCGGTTTCTGATCTAGCTCTTCGCAACCCTTTTGGGCTTTTGTTTGAGCTTATTATTGCCACCTAAGGGACTCAAATGATAAACAACCCTAAGTGTTTTGTGATTATTCAAGAATTGAAATAGGGAATAACTCTTCGTCCTTGATTATGATTTATAAGATTTAACATCTACCCTGAGAGTAAGAAACCTGTGCTTGAGCACGAACGGAAAGAAGAAGGTAGTGACTTTTTCTCTTATATCATGTATAATGCTTTGTATGTATTTGCTTATCATTGAATTGTGACGAACATGTATACAATTGTGAAAGCTGTCGTGAATATGACAAATATTACGAATGTGTATATAGTTGTGAAAGCTGTCATAAACGTGACGAATGTCACGAATGTGTATACAGCTCTGAAAGTTGTCGTGAATGTGACAAATGGTGATGAATATGACGAATGTCACGAATGTGGATGTTGCTGTGAATGATGTTGTGATTGCTACTTTGTGATAATTGCTTACATGCTTTGTTAAATTATATATCATACGAATGAAATGTTGCTACTGAAATTCATATGAATCTCACTCTTTCCAATTACTAACCTACAAATAGGGCAAGTGGATCAAAAGAGAAGTAGGTAACAAAGGGCGGCTAGTGCTCACAGCTAGGAAAATAGAGCTTTATGTTGGTTATCAATTTTTGGGATGATTGTATATGGTGTAAAAATAGGCTCAATGTAGTAGAGGCAGTTGAATCTACCATACACCTGTATATTGTTTGTAATCCCAAGTATGGGAAGTAAAATGGGCAATTATGCCCTGTAGACCTTACTAGTTTGAATATAACCCGGAAATCCGTTGGAAAATTTTGTTGAACACTCTGATATTATGAATGGAACAGAACCAAGCAGACCAAATATATTCGAAAAGTGAAAGTGAGACCGCATTAAACAGGTTTTGAAAATTCACTTTATCACAGAACCAAATACTATCTTCAAGTCGGGACCTCTAATGAGTTTTAAATTATCCACTGATCTCCTGTTTGTTTTATGACACGTTTTTGAATTATATTCGCAGCTTTCCAGGTAAGGGGTTACACTATGGTTAACTCTTTGATAGATGAGTTGTAATCTTTTTTATTATAGGAGACCTTTGGGTTTAAATTTTTTCTTTAATGCCATAATATTGTTTATTATCCAAAAATTTGATTAAGTGTATGGATAATCAAATTTAAAGGAAATGACTTTACATAATGTGAGGCTATTTAGGTTGATCTCCAAATCTTCAATAAATCAATAATGGTGTCATTTGGCTTTCCTAATTGAGATAAATTGAGCCGCTCCTATTTTGTCACCTACTCTAATTTAAAAAGAAAAAAAGACCAAGTGACGGCAAATAATTAAGGGAATTAAATGATTAAAAGTTAAATCCATTAAAAATATACAATAAAACAGAATTTCCAAATTACCCCTAGACACCTTGACACAATCACACACAATTAAACAAATTAAATTCAAAGTAAAGTTTAAAAAAACTTTGAATTCAGTGGATAATACTATGAAAATGATCGTACCCGAATCACTTTGCTTCACAGTATGCTCAAGTTGTCGGGACTTTTCAGCATTTGGTGAATACCTTTTTTTTTTTTTTTTTTTGTTTAAATTAAGGATATCATCAAGTTATTTTAGATTTTAAACTAATCCATTTCAAGAGTTAAAACTTAAAGGATTTTTATCTCTCTTAACAAATATACTTTTTGGATCCTTGCACTGGTGAATCCGCTTATCACTTTAATCAATAGCTTATTGATGGATCTAGCAAATACTTATCCAAATACAAGCTTTACAATGAAATCAACCTTAAAATTTCAGTTCTCTAAATATACCCCTAGAGTCCTTTTTTTTTTTTATTCATTGGAAATCAATAAGTCAAAACTGAATAAAGAGCTAGTTTGGGGCCTCCCGATGCATCAGATCTGAAACAGCAACTGGTCCCAAAATCTACAGACCATAGTCATTGAGAGCACATTTGGCAAAGAGGTCGGCCAAAAAATTGTCGTCTCTATTAATTCGTTGGAAATCAACCTTACAAGCTCTTGCAAGCATTCCCCTTGTTCCCAACAAGTAATATGGTTCTTACAACATGCTATATACGGTGTACTGAAGTTTTAAAAAAAAAACAAAATCTTAAAACTGATTAGCTTGTATTAAAATTTGATAATTTTCCAACTTTACTCCAATGTAATATATACACTTTCTAAGAAAATAAAAGTCAGTAGAATAATAAATTTTGGTTAACATTACTCACATACACGAAATAAAGTTAATGAGGTGACCTATATTAGGAAAAATATAGACTCTCTATGTCTTATAAATAGGATCAGAGGAGTCTATAATTCAAATTACCATGTAATGCTAAGCATAGATGATAATCCAAATCCTGTAATGCCAAATACAAAATCTTAGAGGGTATTTGTAAATTTTGTTGGGATAAACACAAAATTTTAGAGGTTGAACATAAAATTTAAAAAACAAATCACTCCCTCATGTTAATTTAAGTCTCATTTAACTAAATTCACACGGTCACTAGTCACTACTTTTCACTATTACCCTCATTATAAGCAGGCTGCACAATTTCCATAACATAAATATAATAAACTCTTTCACATTTAATTTCAAATCATAAGGTAAACAATAACAACAAAGCCTTATCCCACTAAGTTGGGTCGGCTACATAGATCGAACAAAATTATTATGCTCTATCAAAAACTAAATCTTTAAATAGATATTACCATTTTTTTTCAACCTAAGCGTACATATTAACAATTAAGAGTCATGTTTTGGGCCAGTAAATGCAGCTTACTGAAAATAACTTATATTTTAGACAGGAAAATATATCTGCTATCCAAACATTATACATATAATCCACTATCCCAATAAGCCAGAGCAGCTATCTCTAAATCAACATATATTGTTCTGTCCTTGGAAACCAAATATTTTCAAACGATATTTAATATGAGAAAAAAACTCAAATGCCCTTGGCTAAAAGAATTATACAAAAATGTTGTTTCAAAACATACTAGAGTTCAAGAGCTAATAAGTGTAACCCCCTCCGTAATTATATTTGAAATACAACATTAGAGTGAAATAGAGACCAATAATAATCAAAATTCATTTACATTCCCATCCTTAAGATAAGATTTTCACAAATTTTTTTAACAAACACTTTAACCTGGTCTCACATTCACATTTCGAATACAATTACTTTGCGAAGATAATTAACATTTATAATATATCATAGTGCACAATAACAATCCCGGCAATTCCGGGTTCATATCTTCACTAAAGGTTCATGGGCACATACGCCCTTTACAATTTCTCAAATGGGGATTACACAAATTTCAATCCAAATACATATCCAAATACACCTCCACAACATATACAACCACATATCCATCCCAACATATACAACTCTAAATACATCCAAATCCACTACCATTATCCCAAATAGCAATGATAACCAACTACCAAGTCCATATGCCCATAAGGGATTCTCGCCGCCCCTAGTCACTTGCTCCTTCCTCGAGCCACTTGTCCTGCCTAAAATGTTGGTAGGGGAGGGTGAGATTCTAGAGAATCCCAGTAGGAAACTGATACCAATATGCATGTAAGATAAGTGTTTAATGCATGACATGCTTGCATCACAATAAATTGTGCTCACACAATAATATATCCGCATGCTCAATGTTTCAACAACATACTCATGGCCATAGCATAAATAGAACTGAGCTTCAATTATTCATATATGTTTCACATAATCAAGCAAAGCAATAACATGCATCAATACACAAACACAAATATCAATACATGCAGGAGAGGTAAGTTCCCTACTCTTTTTCTTTCCACGTATGCTCCAGCATCGGCTACTCACGATCCAAGCGAATATCAAACCATGATCAGGGCGAATACCCAATCTTATAACCAAATGAAGGACATAGGATCATTCTCTTTTCCAAATTCTCATTTGCATAACACTTAAAGTTGGTTACCATTCATGACCTTTAGGTGGCTAATTAAAGCCTAAACACATGCCTAAAGGCTTGGGAAACACTTGACCAAAGGTCACCTTTTAAAAGTCCAAAATGTTGATTTTTGGGGGTTGGCCGCGGCCAATGGATGCACAGAAGACCTTGGGCCACGGTTCATAACCTCTGGCCGCAGCCAAGAAAATTCTGTTTCCTGGCTGAACTTCCATAATTCATAACTAATTCTAGAAAAATCGAAACGAGGTGATTCCAAAGCCAAATGAAAGGTACTTAAGTCCTCTTTATAGAAAAAATATGTACCATTACTGGAAATCGCCACAAAATTCCAGAATTACACAAAACTCCATACTGCCCCAAAACAGAGTTCAGTTTTGATCTCAAATTTTGGCAAAGCATATCTCCCAGAATACTAAACGAAATGACACAAAATATATGTCCATTTTAAAGCTTGGGATGTGAACTTTAAGACTAAAAAGTTTCAAAATTTTCTGAAAACCATTTGGTCTTTCAAAACGTCCACACAAATAAACTGCCTAGAACAGAGTTCCAAGGGACAGATTTTCCAATTTTCTACCAAAGTGTCCAATGACTCCGAAATCATTAACCAAACCTATTCCCATACAATTTTCCACAAAGAACACAATGGTAACCTCAAAATGACCAAAATCACAACCCATTTATATGCCCTGTTTTGACCAAAGCACAAAACCAACATAAAAGGTGCCAAACTTCACATTTAAGCTTCAATGCAATTCTATCAATTCAAAACACTAAACAAGGCACCATTTCCATGAAAATAACATATTATACTCCCCAAGGCCCTAAATCACGAAAATTAGGGCTAAAATTCCAGAAATTCAAGGCCTAACCAATGGCCGCAAACTTATATGAAAATGAAGCTTTCACTCACCTCAACAACTTTCCCAAAGGCACTTCATGATTCTCTAACTTGTAGATTTTCGTGATTCCTCAAATCACCACCAATGGAGAAACTACAACCATCAAATTGAAGCTCTCACTCCAAGGAACAACTTTATAGAAGGAAGTTTTGACATTAGAGGTCAAGATCTTACCTTTTGTATAAGGTTTTCCTTCTTCCTCTTTGTTCTCCAATGGTGAAAATGGAGAGAGAAGAGAGAGATGAGTGTGTGATGATGAAGATGAGGGTGAGGTGCAGAATTTCTGCCCCTCCCAAGCCCTTCCATGCGCATGAGAGAGAGAAAAGAGGGAAAATGAATAAAAAAATGATGCTTTGACTTTTCATCTCATCTCTCTTCATCATCAAGTGACACTTGTCCACATCTTATGCATCCTCATAAAGTAAGTAACCACTTGGTTACTCTACTCATTCCATTAGCCATTTAGTTACATATCTCATTTTCCTCTTAGTTAGTAATTAATTTCTCTATTAATCACTAACTAATTGCCCAACAATTCCGTTCTTTTGATTTCCACTAATCATGACATATTACTTAATATAGCCACCAAACCCATAATTATTCCACTTTAATTCGATAATTATCCTCAATAACTATCATTAGCCTTTAATCAAAAATTGGGGTGTTACAGTAAGCTTGAGCAATTTTGGAAAGGATTAGTCCAATGTAACCTGATTAATCCAATTTATTTCTCTAATAGGGTTAGAATTCGCTTTTTCCATGATACAAGAATAATAAAATGTTTATTAGTTAGAATGAATTAATTTTAGATGAAAAAAATTAATGGCATAGAGACAAAAATGGATATGGGAACAGAATATTGAAGGTAGATTTAAAAAAATTTTAGTATAATTGAGACGGAAACAATATTTTTAAAATTATGATTATTAGAATGAATTATGAAAGAGAAGAAGAATGCTAATAATTAATTAATAAAAACACTCAAGATCTAGGAGGTTAGAAGTTTGGTTTTGCTGTTTGCTCAAAAAAAAAAAAAAAACAAGAAGTTTGGTTTTGCTTTTCCATAGAGCATGTTAAGATCCTTTTGAGAGACATGAGAAATGAAAAAGGAATGTGTTTAATATAATCTAACAAAGAACAAAAATTATGAGATTCATGTAGAAGAATTTAAAAATTTACAATTTGAAACGAAGTTATAATTAAACATTATTTTTCAGATGGAAAATAGAATTTTGTAACCTCATAGTCAAGGCAAATTTAGGACTACATCATAATTTGCGCCTATTGTTTCATAGCCATGGAAATGCTTAATTCACTTCTAACGAGAGAGAGAGATATATATATATATATATATATATATATATATATATATATATATATATATATATATATATATATATATATATATATATATATATATATATATTCCTTACACAAAGTAAACGAAATAGAAGGCGGCATTTCAAGCCTAATCCAGAGGATTAAATTTTAATGATTTTGTCTATTTTTAGGAATTATTACCTCCAGTCTTAAATATTAAATTTAATTTATTTTGTGAAAAAATTAAAAAAATTACTTTAAGATATTTATATTTATCGTTTCTTCTCTATATTAATTTGTTTCACTTTTATAGATTAATTTATAACCTAATGATGAATAATATATAATATAATTAAACAGGTTATTTAATTTTATTAATTTCTCTAAAAAAAAAAACCTACTAACTCATAAGAAATGAGGAGTACTATTTTGGTCTCTCTATTTAAATAATGATTGTTGTGGCCCCGGACATGCCCTTTCTTAATTGTAATGCTTATGGTTATGGTAAAGAAAGATAAGATTAACACGTATATCGCATGTGGGTTTTAAAATAAAGTATAAAATCCAATAATGTGAGATTCGCCGTCAACCTTTGTTGCTTTAATTTGTTTGGAATTTTCTTAGATCAATTAGTCGTAATAATTAAAGTTTGATGCTTTTTTATGTAAAAAAATAAGTTTAGATGAGTTTGTTGTCAAAAAGTAATTTGTAGAGTCAAAACATATCTTCCAACTCAAAAGAGCAATTATAAAAATACTTTTTGTTTATTCACCAAAAGATTATGATATTATAGCAGTGAAATTTGTATACTTTATTAATTACTACTTCTGATATTAAATATAAGGTATAATTGACTTTTTTATGGATTAAAAAAATTAAATAAGTTATTTAATTATATCATATAATATATATCTATAGATTATATATCAGTTTATAAGTTAGGTAAAATAATTTTAAAAAATATAAAAAATATAAATATTTTAAAATAATTTAATTAACTTATTTAATATCTAAAAAAATCAATTTTATCTTATTTTTAAGATAACATTGAATTGAATAGAACCAAATTCTTACCAACTTTCCCATCATGTCAAGTACTGTTGGTTCCATTCTTATCATAATAACAATTATGATAAGTTTAACATATTAAATTTACACGTTGAGAGTCTGCTCTTTTTTATACCTTATCTCTGTACTATTTTAGTTGACCATGGAAATAATGAAGAAAACGTTTTATTTTTTGTTTTTCTAATAAGCAATTAGCGACATACAGCAAACCATGATTTGTAAAAGAATAAGAAAAATAAAACTTTCATATAATAAAACTAAGAAAATAAACGTAGCAAAACAATTTTAAATTATTTTATTAAGTATTTGCAAAAATTTGTTTTGATAAATTAGACAACTTGTAAACTGTATACAAACTATTTTGTATATAATCAAATTTTTAGATTAATACAAATCAAACAACATTTCAGTTTTCTCCAATCATTTTGTTTCAAAAACAATAAAATTATTCAAAGGTTACAATGAATACGATATCTTATTCAAATATGAATGCTCTTATCTTAGAAATCCTTTTAGCCCATCAGTGAATTGAACTGAAATGCTTTTCCATTGTTACCTAAAGAAGTTATATAATATTTTTCTATTAAATAATTTTATATTGTCAAAGAAGGTAACGTTTAAATCATCTCTAAGCGATAAAATTGAAATAAAATAGGGAAAATGACCTAAAAAGAACTTTGAATATACCAAAAGACCAAAAGGTGTTAGAAGATTTGGAAATTCCTCAGAGGTGCTAGCACTTATAAGGGCATTTACAATTTCAGGGGAAAATCACCATTTTACCCTTACCTATATTTTTATTAAAATAAGAAAAAATCTTCTGCCGGTCGGCCGCATGTGGTGGCGGCCCGCGGCCGGCCGGCGCCGCCGGTAGGGGCCCTGGCCAGGGAATATTCCCCCAAGCTTTGGGGAAAAAATCCCAAAGTTTGGGGGTGGGGGTTCGAATCCCCCACCTCTGAGGTGCATGACCACTGGGCTAAGGAAGCCCATCAATATTTGTAGTGCAAAAAAAAAAAAAAATATATATATATATATATATAGTAAATTTTTATTTTTAACTAAACCAACTAACAAATTCAGATAAGGAATTGGCAGATTGATAAAAGAAATTAACAACTTCATATAAGAATTTCACAATTTTCGTTTTTTAACCAAAAAATTCACCTACTCTCTCAGACTATTCACTAGTTTAGATGAGGAATTCCCAAGTTCATATGACGAATTAACAAATTGAAAATTCCTTATCTAAATTAGTGAAATTCTTTTATAAAGTTGTTAAAAAATGAAAATTGTGAAATTCTTATATGAAGTTATTAATTTCTTTTATCAATCTACTAATTCTTTATCTGAACTTGTTAGTTGGTTTGGTTAAAAATAAAAGTTTACTATATATATATTTTTTGCATTACAAATGCTGATGGGCTTCCTTAGCCCAGTGGTCATGCACCAAGGTCGGGGGTTCGAACCCCCACCCCCAAACTTTGGGATTTTTTTCCCAAAGCTTGGGGGAATATTCCGTCCCAACGGAATATTCCCTGGCCGGGGCCCCTGCCGGTGACGCTTGCCTGCAGCTGAGACCGGCCGGCGGAGGATTTTTTATTATTTTAATAAAAATATAGATAAGGGTAAAATGGTAATTTTCCCCTGAAATTATAAATCCCTGATAAGTGCTAGCACCTCTAAGGGATTTCCAAATCTTCTAACACCTTTTGGTCTTTTAGTATATTCAAAGTTCTTTTTGGATCATTTTCCCAATAAAATAAGGATAAGTTATCAAAATAATATTAAAATATTAAAAAAATAAGAAAAACTTAAATGGAATTACAAGAAGGAGGCGGGATGACAAATAAACCTGGAGGCTTATCATAAAACCAATGCGTTCCGCTTCTGGTTTTTATCCAAGTCGCAAGACGATCTTTAGCCGTTTGATTATACACAACGCTTGAGTTTTTATATGGTTTGGGTGTGTTTGGGAGAGCTTATATTTGGGAAATAAGCTCTTATTAAGCAAGCCGAGAAAAAACTCCTCTCACATACTTATCTCGTATACCGTGAATCACGAATTATAAGCACTTATTGCCCAAAAATAAGCTATTTCAAACGAGCACAAAATCAATATCGAAACCAGATTGCTAATCACAACTACGAGCATCATGGTGCTCATCAATGAGGTGAAATCTTTACTGTGCAGTTACAAGAATTTTTTAAGAAATTGAAAGCCAAAAGATTATTTTTATTTTAAAAAATAAAAAGTAAACATTAATCCAAATCAATCGAAATTAGGTTTGGACGATGTGTAGTAGTGATGAGCTTTTGAAGCTCATTAATCTGCTTAACACCAAAACTTGTTTCATAATTCCCTTTCCTGATAAATATACCAGTTAGTTGAGAGATTTATTTTGATCATAAATATAAAAATATCAATATTCTTTTTCTCCAAAATTTATGGAGTAATTATTTTTTGAGATTATCCATATACCATATTGATCGTTCTTATTAAGAATTTTCATTAAGGGCACCTTAAATAATTGAAAAAGATATTTTAGGAGAATTAATACACATTTTTTACTAATAACTAAATTAATATTCTTAATGTTTACTAATTAAATATGATGGCTTACAAATTGCAAGAATCATAGCTTTATAATTAAAAAAAAATTTTGTTCCATTTCGGATTTTGTTTTTGACCTTCAGTTGCCTCTTGAATTCTCAATATCAACATCTGCATAGACGACAATAAATATTCCCATTCTCAGATAATAATATATATATATATATATACACACGCGCGAGCGCACAATACACTCCCTCCCTTGCTCCCTTGCCATAATATCCCAACGATGAAGAGAAACACTCTGTCACACATTCTCATCTTCTTCCTTCTAACGCAGGTTGTTGATTCCATGTTAGATCGGCAACTGCTAGATTCTTATCCTAAATTTTCACGAATCGTCCACTGGGACCCATCATACGCTCCCGTTTTTGGGGCCCTCATCTGTTCCTTCTTGTTCGTCATCTTCTTCTCCATCTACGTCCGTTACTGTTACGACTCCGACCAAGTCGACGCGCGAGACCCGATCGGCACCTCGGCTGCTGCGGATTGTTCTTCCTCTAGTCGTCAAGGCATAGACCGAAAATTACTCGACACCTTCCCCACTCTCGCCTATTCCAGCATCAAACACCTCAGGCTTGATGATAGTTCAGCGCTGGAATGCGCCGTGTGCTTAAGTGAGTTCGATCACCATGACTCGGTCCGATTGCTTCCCATATGTAACCATGTGTTTCACCCTCAGTGCATCGATGCCTGGTTAGGCTCTCAGGTGACTTGCCCCGTTTGTCGCTCGAGGCTGACGCCGGAGCACCCCCACGGTGGTGACAAGGACAACGGCCACGATGTTGTGATAGTAATTCCGGAGGAGGTAAATTCACAACATGAGTTAGATGAAAGTTCTGCGAGTAGTAGAAGAATGGAGTTTAACTCAGGAGAAAGAAGTTTGGGAAGGTGTCATTCTACAGGTCACTCTCTGAGTTTGGTTGAAACAGTGGGGAAGGACATGGAGAGGTACACTCTGAGGTTATCGGAGGGTGTGAGGAAGCAAATTCTTGCGAATCACGGAGGATTACGGCGGTCAGCGAGCTACGATGTATTCGGGCCGGGACGACGGCCAGGTGAAGTTAAATTTCAAAAATTTTAAAGAACTTTCCGAAAACAACCTTTTTGAGGCGTTGATTGTATAGTTAATTAGGGGAGAGACATGGGGAGGATTGAAAAGTCAAGAGTGAACGAGACAAGGGTATTTTTGAAAATGTGTTGTGATTGTTTCTATTAAACTTTATATTTGTTGCATTTTAAGAACCAATAAGTGATGGGAGGAAGTGGTTATTATTTCATAGGATTAAGATACAGCTTAAATGACATATGATAAGATTTTGTTCTTGTGATGAATAATGTCCAAATTACTCATCGGTGTACATGTATTTGGGTCGAACTTGAATATTTATAAATTTATAATCATAGCTCATTTATTTTGATGATATATATTTTATCTCGTGATTCATTAGTGTGGTTGGTTTCTTTTCCACTTTTATTCCGAGGCTTATTGTTAACCTTATTCTTATTTTGAGGTCTCTCAGGTTGAAGACTAAGATTCAATTATAATTATAATTGCAATGATGATCAAGTATACTTTAGCAAAAAAGAAAAAAAACCGGCAGACGACGATCTAATGATTACAAGTTTTGTGAGAGATATGTCGATCTATTAATATGAATTAGGAGGGTATCTATTTGATGCATTAATTGGCTAACATACTTGTGAGAGAGGTACCGATTTTCTAACAATATTACAGTTGTAAATTATTTACAAAGAGATAGAGGAAACTTTGAGTGCTTGTTTGATATGAGGGGAGGGGAGGAAAAGTGAATGGAGGGAAAATTTTTTTGAGTTGGATTTAAAAAAATTAGAGAAGTGAGATTAAAAATTTTTAATTAAATTTTCTTACTCTTTTATATCTTATATATTATAGGGTAAATATGTAAAAATACCCATCTACATATGTCACATGTGCGCCTGGCACTATATATATTCATTGAGTGTAAAACTACCTATCATCATTGTAAAAGGGTACAAAACTACCAGGTTCGTTAGTTCTCTGAAACGTCGGTCAATTTTGAATTATGGGCCCCACTTTTCTGTACACATGTCATCCACCATGTTTCTTTTGACCAATGTTCTTCCCAAAATAATGCGCCGGCGAACAGAGCCAGAACGAACGCCCCCGCCGTCACAACATCTGCAACGGCTCCAGGACCTTGCTTGCAGAGTTGATTGTGGCAGGACGATTTACTGTCATTCTGTTGAGTGCTTGAGGATGAGGCCGAAGAAGGACCCGATGATAGAGGCAGCAACGTGATGGAATTAGTGGTCAGGTTCATCAAAGTCGCAGTTGGTGGTGGCGTCGCCGTCACGGATGAACCTGGCTGGGAAGATGAGTACGACTCAAAAGAAGAGCTGAAGCTCCACCATTGGATGCTGTGAATCTCTGTACTCCCATGCGTGAAGCCAGAGAAGCCTACATACATGAAATCATTAACGTACTGATTTAGATCGAGATTGAATGTCAAAAGGGGGTCTTTCGGTTTCAGATTGGAGTACGAAACCCAGATGTTAAAGCCCAAGGTTGAGCCATCGTATTTGATCCATACATGCATTCACCAGATCACCGCTTTTGAGATCGATTCCAATGGGTCCCAAGTCACCAACTTCGGTGGAAACCATGCTATTTAGGTCCAAACCCACATGGTTTTTGTTAAGATCTTTGAACTCTACGTTCATGAGCATGTAGAACTCATCCGCTATAAAACTCGAGGGGGCAGTGCTCGCCACGTTGAGGAGACCAAGAGAACCACCATCGTAACTGACGATTTCATCGTCCGGCTCGATCTGGAAAGTGATTCCACCGCCGATGGACATTGGATTGAGGTTGGTGACTGAGAATGAGAAATACGTCTTGAAACTCGCCGAAGCATGAGTGCCAGGTTGGCGGAACCTGACTGGTTTGGTGTAGAGAGCTCTGCCAGCGCCGGAGTTAGGGACGGCAAGGTCCCGGGTGAGGCTTACGCTGCCATTGTTCAAGTGGACGTCGCCAAGAAGCTTCAAACTGCTTAAAGTTAAGCTACCAAAGTCGAATTCAATGGTGCCACCAAGTGCTTTAATGCCAATAGAATAATCGGTCACGGTGCATTTGGGATTGTCTAAAAGGGAATATTACTGGAGAATGGCGGCATTGTTGCCGTGAAAAGATGCAGCCATACAAGTCAGGAACTACTACAAAAAGGGGCTATAACGTCCTAAATTTGGCACCTTTAACGTCCCAAAACAGGGGGACGTATATACTGGGGGTGTAGTAAGTTATAAGAAAAGACGTCCCAAATAATAGGGACGTCTAAAATGAGACTTTAGACGTCCCAAATCGTAATTTGGGACGTCTAAAGTCCCCCCAGGACGGGACTTTAGACCTCCCAAATCTTAATTTGGGACGTCTAAAGTCCCCCTGTGTAGGACTTTAGACCTCCCAAATCTCAATTTGGGACGTCTAAAGTCATTTGAATTTCAAATTTCCAGACGAGAATCCTCTGTAATAGTTTTGTTGAACATAAATGCTAGCTTTCTCCATTCTCTTTTTGGCTCCGGAATTTCCTTTTTTAGCATCACCACACTTCCACCACTTTGCTAGATTTGTTCAAACTTCTTTTAGTCAAACTTTAAAATTCAAAAAATCCATTTTTTACCCAGATGCACTGTACCAGATCTGATTGTGAAAAAAAGATAGGAACTTATATAATAATAATAATAAATATACAAGCATGTAAGATTTGAGAAGTGATAAAGAGAGAGTTACCGTTGCAAATAGAGGCATCGAAGGGCATGATGAGAGGGGAGACGATGGCGAAAACACCGAAGGAAAAAGCTATGCACAGAAGGGCATGATGAGAGGGGGGACGATGGCGAAAACACCGAAGGAAAAAGCTATTTGAATCTATAGAATGTGGGTCTTTCTCTACAACTCTTATCAAAGAAATTGAAAACTGTTGTGGGAGTGAGACAGAGAGAGAGAGAGGAAGGAAAGCTTCCATTTATTTAATATAAGGCACGAGCGTCCTTTATATTCAATACAGGTGGCGGGAAAATTTTTGAATCACTTTAGACGTCCCAAATTCCATTTGGGACGTCTAAAGTGTAAATTTTTTTTTACACTTTAGATGTCCCAAATGGAATTTGGGACATCTAAAGTGTAAATTTTTTTTTTTTTAATTTTAGACATCACTTTAGATGTCCCAAATTCCATTTGGGATGTCTAAAGTACCACTTTAGACATCCCAAATGGAATTTGGGACATCTAAAGTGTAAAAAATTTTTTTTTTTTTTTTTTTTTTACTTTAGACGTCCCAAATTCAATTTGGGACGTCTAAAGTTAAAAAAAAAATTAAAATTTTTTTTAACACTTTAGATGTCCCAAATGGAATTTGGGACATCTAAAGTGTAATTTTTTTTTTTTTTATTTTAGAGTCCACTTTAGACGTCCTAAATTCAATTTGGGACGTCTAAAGTAAAAAAAAAATTAAATTTTTTTTTTTTACACTTTAGATATCTCAAATGGAATTTGGGACATCTAAAGTGTAAATTTTTTATTTTTTATTTTAGACATCACTTTAGATGTCCCAAATTGAATTTGGGATGTCTAAAGTACCACTTTAGACATCCCAAATGAAATTTGGGACATCTAAAGTGTTAAAAAAAAAATTTTTTTACTTTAGACGTCCCAAATTCAATTTGGGACGTCTAAAGTGACGTCTAAAATAAAAAAAAATATTAATTTTTTTTTTTAACTTTAGACGTCCCAAATTGAATTTGGGACGTCTAAAGCTACCAAGTTCCCACACATAATTACAAAAATGCCACCGCCTATGTTTTAGACGTCCCTATTTTAAAAAGGGACGTCTTTTAGGATAACAGTATCTATATTATGTAGTAGTGAGGGGAAGAATGAATTTCTATCCGAATTATCTATAATTGGGAGTCTCAGACAACGAAATCTCCTGTGTCTCCAAGGTTGGTGCCATGAGAATACCATGATTGCAAAGATCAAGGCAAGGACAAATATCTCAGATTCTTAGTCACCCGGGGGGGTGGTCAAACATTGGTTAAAAAAGACATGGTGGATGACATGTGCACAGAAAAGTGAGGCCCACAATTCACAATTGACGGGTGTTTAGGGGAACTAACGGATTTGGTATTT
This sequence comes from Inga laurina, assembly GCA_963855925.1. Classification (NCBI taxonomy): domain Eukaryota; kingdom Viridiplantae; phylum Streptophyta; class Magnoliopsida; order Fabales; family Fabaceae; genus Inga; species Inga laurina. Next base: position 38,054,580 of record OY979703.1, on the reverse strand, counting down.
TTGTACCATTTTACAATGATGATAGGTAGTTTTGCACCCAAAGAATGTATATGGTACCATGCGCACATACGATATATGTATATGGGTATTTTTGCACCTTTGCCCTATATTATATTCTCTTTATTAAAATTTTATTACTCCATTTCTTCAATCTTTTAAAATTCAATTCATAAAAATTTTCTCTCCCCTTCAAATCCCTCACACCAAACAGACCCTGAAAACGATGTTAATTTCCTGCCTAATTATTTCTATTAAATTTAAATTCAATATTCTTTTGGAACGCGTCTTCTTAAAACAACTAAAAATTTATAATAACGAAGCGCTATGGTTAAGCTAAAGGATTGTGTTTTTGAAGAGTCGATGCATGAAAGCAATTAAGAAATAAATGACATGTGGATGAGATGGTGACACCATTTTTTTTTTTTTTTTTGCCCAGAAGAGATGGAGACATCTTATTAGAGGACGGCAACTTTGCTTAATTAGTTTGAACAGCCGTTATAAGTTTGATTCTCGCTTTTTCCTTTACTTTCTTATAAATTTCTAGTACGGTTGTACCAATACAAGAGAAAAGATTTGCAAATGATTTTTATGTGCCAAGATGTGCTCTGGAAAGCTTTAGAAAAAAGGGTATTTGGGTTACTAGTATTAGGGCCATCAAGGATATGTATTGTTCTAAAATAGGCTTGATCCACCGTTAGTGGATTAAGCCAAAATCCATTACCCAAAATACATATGTAATATTCTCTACTCAATTCAAAAAGATTGGTGAGAACAGCTTTTTTTTTTCCCCACAGACGTATATTTATGGGAGAGTAACACAACTGATATGTATATAGGAGAGAGATCATTTGTAAATATGAAAGTGCACTCTTAACTTCCACAAAAGAAATTTCTCTCTAGTTTTTCTCTCAAGTTCTTTTCTCTTCCTCCAATGTATTTGCTATGTTTTATAACCGGAGTCTGCCAAGATGACCCGGTTCGTTTAGGTATCTCGAGAGAACAAGCTTCACTTTAGATACACTCGAAACTTTACATTGGTACCAGAGCATGACATATGTCTTGAGGCCATTCAATTGCTTTTGCTGTACATGTGAACATGAATGTCTCCTTCTGTTTTATTGACCATTATAGTGCTTGAATATACGACAGATATGTAATTTTTGCATGTTTTCTGTCGAATATGTTTCTACCTCTTGTGATATAGAGGGAGTAGTGGATGATGTCACGTTAGTTTATTTAGAATGTTAGAGGGATTAATGGGATTTAAAATAATCTAAGGGTTTGTTTGATGTGAGGGATTTGGAGGGAAAGGGAGGGGAGGGAAACTTTTTATAAGTTGAATTTTAAAAGATTGAAGAAGTGGGGTAATAAAATTTTAATAAAGAGAATATATAAGATAAAAGAGTAAGAAAAATTAATTAAAAATTTTTTACCCCACTTCTCTAATTTTTTTAAATTCAACTTAAAAAAATTTTACCTCCATCCATTTTCCCTCCCCTCCGCTCAGACGAAACAAGCCCTAAATGATTAAACGATTTAATAAGATAGCTAGAATGTCATTACAGGGAGTAGTGGTACCTTGAGAGGGGTTGGTGCTAACGAGTAACGAACTTCGGGCCGGGTTATTTCTAAGAGATATATGTTTTCTTTTACCAAGAAAATCAAATAGTACGATAGCATAAAATTCAAATATTATAATAGTATATATTTCATTATTAATATTAATATATTTTGATGTATATATATATATATATATCGTATATCTTATTAAGCTCTCGATTTTTTCCCCAAAAAAATTCAAATATTATAATAGTATCTATTTTGATATATATCTTATGTCTTATTAAGCCATCGGTTGAACGGGGTAGTGCTAGCGTGTAGCAATGAGAGCTGCTTGAACCAATGCTTTTATATCATAAGAGATATCTAGGTACTTAACTAATTTGTTTATAGTAAAAAGATTAGTTATTGTTAAAAAAATGTGTGTTGAATACTTGATTTACCTAAAATACATTCTTAAATCATAGTAATTCTCCCTATTTTTTAATGAGTTTTGTAATTTAATAAATTTGGACTTATGTGACAGACTTACTACAAATCCATCCATGGATTTTTAGTTGCAATTTTTTGTGATAAAATTTCACGTTTTTCCTCTTTCGTTGCATATGTTATAACAAAATTTCTTATGATGGATTTGTATTGAATTTTTATTCATCATAAATTTCCTTTTTTTATGAAATTTCAAGTTCAAGAGGCATGCCTCCATCTCTCACTAGGACCAATCCAACGTGTATATATATATGAACATGTATTCAATTATTTAATTATACTTCTATTTTAACATGTCATATTGGGTGTTCATTCAATCAAAATATTTTTCTTTCAAAAAAAAAAAAAGAAACTCTACAGAGTTACATTTAGCTTCATTAGCTCAAGAGTAGAGTGTTTTTAAAGGATATTTTTCTTTTGGGGTTGCGAATCTCCATTATATTCTAGGCTTGTAGCTCTCTCTTTGTATTTGTGCGTGCGTGAGAGGGACAACATTATAGCAATGGCTGATTAGGGGATTTGAGGATTTTTTTTTTTAGCAAACAGTCAATTTTATTAATATTCAAAAACATATAACACCCACTAATCAGCAAAAGCCAAAGAAATATACTATCTAACAATCCATCCTATCCTGTAAAATAAAACAATAACGCTATCTAACATTCAACCCTATCTTAAAAAAAGAAAATACTTATCTATTGTATATTTGTATTGTATGAAGATATGTCATCTATACTAATCTAAGCCTATACCAGAACGATCACCTCATTCACCCCTACAACCAGCCAAATTATCCACCAATGCGGCATTCAGAGAGGATGGTGTTTTAGTGAACCGTCCCTGTGGTACCATACCCCTCATTGCCTCAGCTGCTACCAAATCAGAAGCTCTATTCCCTCCTCTAGTCTCCAATGACAGATACCTGCCCTCTGTAGAATCCAATAGTTGCAAACACTTCTGCAACACATCTTGGCATCTCCATTCTCATCCCATCAGATCCTTGCTCCTCATCGTGCAAAATAGCTCTTGACAGTGTGTTTCTATGACTACATCTGCTTCTTCCCGTTCCAACCCTTGTTCAAGGAACTTCAAAAGTCCCAAACATTCTGCCATAAAAGCTGTAGTCACCTCTACTTCCAGTCCCATACCTCCAATGAAATGGCCATCCCAATCTCTTCCAACAATCCCAACAGCAGTTTTCCCATTCTTCATATTGTAGGCAGCATCAAAGTTCACCTTAATTGAACCTGGATTAGGTCTTACCCACTTCAAGCTCCTATCAAAACCAGGCACTGGCACCTTAACCTTCTCTTGCATATCCCTTGCTTCCCAATAATGATCCCTAACCAATCTCATAACCCCTACCACACACCCAAAACTATCCACTCCCTCATGCTCAAACACAAATTTGCATCTTCTCTTCCAAATCCCCCAACACAACCCTGTAAAGAGTGACAGCCCATACTCATTAGGTCCATCATTCCTTAGCAACCACTCCTCCACCCACTTATCCAATCTACAAATATTGTGTTTATCAATCCTGAGTGTCAGAGGTGAGCTTAACCAGCATTGAGAAGCCCATGGGCAGAGAAATAAGGTATGCCCAACCGTTTCAACATCCACTTTACAAATCTCGCATAAAGGGCTACTCACATACTTCTTCCTGAATAAAGCTTCTTTTGTAGCTAAGGCTCCGCTCACAGCCCTCCAAAGGAAATGACAGTCTTTTGGAGGCATCTTAACCTTCCAAATTCCTTTCCATAATCTCTTTGAATTTGAATGTGAGCCACTTGGTCGAGAAACTTTATCCTTCTCATGATCACAAATAGCAGATTTGCACCCCATCTTAACTGAATATACTCCATCCCTATTTTTTAACGAAATGGATTTATCAACTGATTCCAAGATTGGAATCTTAACTGGCATAATTCGAGCTCTGTCTTCCTCATTTAGTACATCCCCTACCTTATCAAAACACCACTTTCCATCCCTTACCAAATCCTTTACTACCATCCCTTTCAGCTCCTCACTTACCACTCTACTCCTTATGCCAAATCCCTCAGCGTCAGGTATGCATTTATCTTCAAAAACATGCACCTTCTCCCCAATTCCTATCTTTCAACGTAAATCTTTGACTAACAAATCCCTCCCCTCCAAAATGCTAGACCATCCCCAAGATGACTTGCTTCCCTTCTTTGCTTTTAAAAAATCAGATTCAGGAAAGTATAAACCCTTGAACAATCTGCATCAAAACAAATCAGGCTCCTGCAACATTCTCCAAGCCGTTTTGGCTTGCTTTCCAATGAACCTGACCCTCAAGTCGTTTCTGTCCCCCCAAAAAACTAGAGACCATACTATCCAGCTCCATGGAAGTGTTTTTTTTTCTGGAAACTGGAAGCAAGACATAGGAAAGATGGGAATGGCATTCGCCACAACTTTCACCATTATCTCTCTACCAGCAAAGATCAATAACCTCTGTTTCCAACCTTGCAGTTTTGTTCCCATTTTCTCTTTTACAAACGATAAAGCTTTTGCTTTTGCCTTACCCCATATCATAGGCATACGCAAATACTTGCTTGGATTATCTCTAGCTTTAGTTCCCAGAATACCATATACCTCCTCCTTCTTCGCCTCATATGCATTCTGAGAAAAGAAAGTGCATGATCTATCAAGGAACAAAAAACCGGACCAGACATTCAACCAGTTTAGGTACTAGTTCAAGAATCAGTGGATCAATTCGAGGTCAACTCAAGGTCAAACCGGTCATATTAAAATAATATAATTTATTGACCATAACTAAATATAATGATGACGCCTCACTCAAAAATATATTTAAAATATATTTGGGGAATTATGAATGCTAAATTTGGGGGATTTACCTGAGTTTTTTAGGAGGGGTTAATCTTTTGCATTATTTAAAATGTTTTATTGTAAATATCATAATTTTAAATATAAAAATAGTTTATATAGGATGATAAATAATAGTAGCAAAAATTTAGAGTCTTCTGAAATTAATAAAAGAAGAGTTCCATAACTTCCATTTTCTTTCTATTATTATTATATTCTTCTTTGTTTTTTCTTTTCTTTTTGTTGTTATCATTTTTTCTCTTCTTTCAATGTGGAGCCACGTTGTTTTGAAAGGATTACTTTCAATGCTTTAACCAAAGACAACACAAGGGTTTCAACTTGCATGACAGTGGCGGTGTCCTTTCCTAACAACTATTCTCCTTCTTCCCTGACAAAAGAAAGTTCTTCTTCTTCGAGCTAGAGCGATACGTGTCAGCAAATGAGGAGGAAGGGAATAGGATGCCATTCTTCAACATTGTTTTTGACTTTGTTTTGCTTCTTCTACAAAGATGGCTTTATGTAACCCAATTGAGACGCACCATCTCATCCTCATGTATTCACTCTTTCAGCCACACCATCTCTACTTGTCGGCGATTTGTCACCAACCATCCTACTCCAGTCCTTCATCAGTGTTTGTGAGTGTTGATTGCATGATTTGGGGCTTTTGATTTAGGGTACAACTTTACTTTTAGTTTCCTTTTGGGACAATTTAAAAAAATATATGTTAACTGAGGCAACCCACCCCACCCAGCGGTTTGCCCAAGTTGACATCGAGTTGGTTGAGTAAACCCTAAACCCAGTTCATGCCTCAAACCAAGCCGAACAAGCATCCGGTTCATTGGTGTTTTAGTTGAACTGGCCGGTCTGGTTTGTTGTCCCTTGTGATTTATCCAAGTTCATTGCCTGACTAAATGCATGGCAATAACAATCAATTAAATCCCTCAACACCTTACAATTCTCCTTCCTTGCATTAATAAAGAATAATGCATTATAAGCAGAGAAACAATGAGACAAGATCGAGTAACCACTAGCCAATTTAATCCCTCTCAACCTCCCATTATCCACATTCTCTTATATCATGCAAGATAACACTTCTGTAGTCAAAATAAGCAGGTATGGGTACAGCAGGTCCCTTGCCTTATTCCCCTTTCAATTTTTATATCAGCCACTTTAGCACTAGATACAACCAAACTTAAGCTAGCAGAGGTTACACACTCCATCACCCATCTATCCACCTTTTCCCAAAACCCATTCTCCTCATTACCTCCTCCCAAAACCACCATTCAATCCTATCATACGCCATATTCATATATATATTTTTATAGCCATTTCCACCTTCCTTCCCTTGTTCCTATTCTTTAAGTAATGGAAGGCTTCATGGGCTATAAGAATGTTACCTTGTATGAATCGGCTTGCTACAAAAGCTCGCTGATTTTGAGTCTCAATTCTCATAAAAAGCAACTCTAACCTATTTACCAGAATTTTGGACATTATCTTATAAGCAAAATTGCATAGACTTATTGGTCTAAACTACCCTACATATTTTGCTTGATCCACTTTCGGTATCAATACAACATCAGTAGCATTAACAAGCTTAGTCTACCATTATTATGGAAAAATTCAAACACCATATTACAAACTTCCTTTCTACCTCCTCCCACGCCACATGATAAAACATGCCAGAAAACTCGTTCGGACCTAGTGCTTTTGCCCCATTCAGTTGAAATGTAGCTTGCCTTATCCCTTCCATTGAAACATCTTGTGTCGGCATCACATTATCTACCTCCTCCACCTTCTTCTGTATTGTAAGAATTTTGGGTGTACCTGGAATCTGATTGACTCGTTGAAATACCCACACGAAACCGGAGCACCGATGCGGACCCCGATCATGTTACATAGCAAATACACCAAAGAAAAGAAGAGAAGAGAACATTCTTATGAGAGAATCTTTTAGAGGGAGAATAGTAATATTCGGTATGTTATTTCTTCATTAGTCTTCTCCCTTAATCCCATACATTATATATATAGTATACGTATGGTTACATAAGAATAGATGCAACCCTTAAATGTAAGGTTACATAGGAATAGATGTAACCTTTAAACCACAAAGGTTATCACTCTTTATAACCTGTGTCTCTCCATGAAGCCCTTTTGAATTGGGCTTGAGCCCTAATCTACCAAGGGTGGACTAGTATATTCTAACATCTCCTACTTACACTTGGTGGATTAGATGTTATGGGTCAAGTCTCTTTCTCTTACTTCTTTCATACTAGGTGTTTTGCCGTGACCGCGTGGGCATGATGTCTCCATTTGGGCGCTTTGTACTAGAAATCCCTTTTTTATAGAGATCAGCACAAGACAACCCTGTAGTGCAGCTTGATATTGATATAATGCCCGAATCTCTTAGATTTACCAATATACAATTTACTCATGGCCAATCTAATCCCTCTTGAGTCAGTATAAAACTCAGATTGCCTTTCTCATATGCATAGTGTCTACACTTATGAAACTACAAAATAATATCATAAGGGACCAGTCTTAGACACCAGTATAGGTGTGTATATTTTAGGTAATAATCTTTCTTTCGCCCATATATCACTTTGATATGTATCAACCACTTGCCTAACATAATGCCTTTAGATTGCATCAATCATGATCATAAGACAAAATGCTAAAGTAGTAGACGTTGAAACATATTTCCATGATAATGTCAAAGTCAAAGGACATCGATGAAGGGTTAACCTTTCTGGGACTCACACAGCAATGAAGCAGGGATCTATTCACTCGCTTCCTATTTACGATTCTTTAGCACATGTGGTATGAATCACATGCTACGGTGTTACTCTTATACTTTAAGAGCGTATGTAGTTTGATTTTATCAGTAACACCATACAGACTTAAGTCTAGACACTCCCAGTATCTAAACCCCAAATTCCTCAACTCTACTGATATTACATGACGTCAATTTTGAAGAATTTGTTGTCTGACAACAGGTATCATGGACGAAGGTTTCCATGATTCGATCCATATTTTTACAATCAAGGATCTCATCTCGACTTACTGCACTTAAGTTGAGGCGACATAGTTTGTGTTTCTTCTCTACCATATTAGCACTCTTGCTACTTTACTAGTGAACACAATTGTCTCATCTTTGCACACTCCTCCTGAATGTCAAAGGCGGTCGCTTGTGTGAGAAAAATGACCTCACCAACCTGTACGATATACTAGACATTGTATACTTACACACACATTAAAAGCCAAAATGAAGTATCATTACTCCATACTATATGTATGCCAAAGGACTTAATATGTTTCTCATATATGTCCTTGGTCATTAGGCTTAGTTAGGGGATTTTGCATGTGAATACGTTGCTCAACAACAACTTTATGTCTTATAGCATATCTCATTTAGCTATACATTTTCATTTAGTCTATCTATTATACTTAGAGTCCTCCCTTTTTTTAACAGTGGCTACATGTACTCACAATACTTCGACATTAGATTTTAATTCTCACTTTCAAATCTCACATGTTATATGAACATTTCCAGCCATAAAGCCTCTTGTACTACCACAACACATACTTTGAACGTACATAATCAATGTACTATACAAGTATCTCATGAACCTTCTATGAAGCCATCTAATTTCTTTCACGGTGGTTGGACTAGTACCGAATTACAAGTCCTACCATGCGCATATATCTAATCTTGTATATATCATTGCATACATCACACTGCTAACAGTATCATATGGATATTCTTTTCCATTATCTTCTTGGTTGGCTCAGTTAGGGAAATTTGTCAAGACTCAGACTCACTCTTAAAGTCATTGGGATATCCATAGGATTGCATTAACTTATTTTGAATCGCTTAAGAATCTTCTTAATGTAATTCTCTTGTAAAAGAGATAAGTCTTCTTAAGCTATTTCTTTGGATCTTAAATCCAATTGCTTTACCCATGAACCAGCACCATTATTTAATAGGCACTACCAAATTCAAACTATGTATGACCAATAGTATATCATCCACTTAAAGGAATAACATCACAAATCATTTACTAATGGTTCTTTTCAAACATTTAAAAAATACATTGGGTTACCGCTCTTTCAAAGTATTAAACATCATTATCTAGACGATTGCATCAATCCATAAAAGGACTTTTGAAAAATCACATGAAATAACTACAATGTGAAACTTCAAATACTACTTTTAATGAAATCTTATAGTCACTGCATATAGATTTCTTCATCCAGATCATCACTCAAAGTGTATGTTTTACATCCACATAATGTAATTTAAATTCAAATAGTTAACTATTGCCATATTAAAACTAATTTAAATGCACAACAAGTGAGCAAAAATGCCTTCCTATTATGCATACCTCTCTGTAACAACAAGTCTTGTGCATGTCAATTGATTTACTCACTTTTCTCCTAAACCTATAGAACTCACTAGTTCTCAATAGCCCTTTTGACTTGGCAGTAGATCAACTGATTCTCAACTTGATTCTTTCTTAAAGAATCCACTGCCCTTTTCATTGCTTTCTTCCATTCTCCCTTGACATGGCCTCTTGTACAGAATGTGACTCATCATCCTCCTTTAGAATAACCATGAACATGTTTCTCAGTTATCCCTTTTCTCATGAAATTTTTGCATTTCATATTTATTTTGTTTGGTCTCTTTATTGACCATTTTAAGCTCCCACTCTTAAAAACAATTGAGGATTATTGGCATGTTTTGTACTGCCTTGTCCTTGCGTCTTGTAAATAGATGCAATGTGATTAGTTTCACCCTTAATTGAAAACTAATTCACAACAAATGTGGTACCTTTCAATTCTTTTTAGTCATAACTCTATCATCATTTCACTCTTAAAAAAATAACCCTTATGAGCTCCCACTTACAACCACTATAGGAATTTGCAACCAACCCTTATGGTCTATGAAAACTCATAGTTGAGTATTATTAAGTCCAACATTTTTAGGGTATGGTAGTGGCTCTTTTAGAGGGTACATGGTTAAACCCGAGTCCACATAACTTGATGAAATCAAGAATGTGTGCATGTGTGCTAATCCACCAAAAGTGGACTAAATAATACTCTCCCACTTAACCTGATCAATAAAGAGACCAAACAAAATAAATATGAAATGCAAAAAGCTTATGAGAAAAGGGATAACTGAGAAACATGTTCATGGTTATTCTAAAAGAGGATGATGAGTCACATTTTGTACAAGAGGCCATGTCAAGGAAGAATGGAAGAAAGCAACGAAAAGGGCAGTGATTCTTTAAGAAAGAATCAAGTTGAGAATCAGTTGATCTACTGCCAAGTCAAAAGGGCTATTGAGAACTAGTGAGTTCTATAGGTTTAGGAGAAAAGTGAGTAAATCAATTGACATGCACAACACTTGTTGTTACATAGGGGTATACATAACAGGAAGGCATTTTTGCTCACTTGTTGTGCATTTAAATTAGTTTTAATATGGCTATAGTTAACTATTTGAATTTAAATTACATCATGTGGATGTAAAACATACACTTTGAGTGATGATCTGAATGAAGAAATCTATATGCAGTGACTATTAGATTTCATTAAAAGTAGCATTTGAAGTTTCACATTGTAGTTATTTCATGTGATTTTGCAAAAGTCCTTTTATGGATTGATGCAATCGTATAGATAATGATGTTTAATACTTTGAAAGAGCGGTAACCCAATGTATTTTTTAAATGTTTGAAAAGAACCATTAGTAAATGATTTTAGATGTTATTCCTTTAAATAGATGATATACTATTGGCCATACATAGTTTGAATTTGGTAATGCCTATTAAAGAATGGTGCTGGTTCATAGGTAAAGCAATTGGATTTAAGATCCAAAGAAATAGCTTAAGAAGACTTATCTCTTTTACAAGAGAATTACATTAAGAAGATTCTTAAGCGATTCAAAATAAGTGCATGCAATCCCATGGATATCCCAATGACTTTAAGAGTGAGTCTGAGTCTTGACAAATTTCCCTAACTGAGCCAACCAAGAAGATAATGAAAAAGAATATCCATATGATACTGTTAGCAGTGTGATGTATGCAATGATATATACAAAATCAGATATATGTGTATGGTATGACTTGTAATTCGGTACTAGTCCAACCACCGTGTGAGAAATTAGATGGCTTCATAGAAGGGTCATTAGATACTTGTATAGTACATTGATTATGTACGTTCAAAATATGTGTTGTGGTAGTACAAGAGGCTTTATGACTGGTAATGTTTATAGAACATGTGAGATTTGAAAGTGGGAATTCAAATCTAATGTCGAAATATTGTGAGTACACGTAGCCACTGTTAAAAAAAAGGAGGACTCTAAGTATAATAAATAGACTAAATGCAAATGTATAGCTAAATGAGAGATGCTATAAGACATAAAGTTGTTGTCTGGCAACAGGTATCATGGACGTGGGTTCCCATGATTCGATCCATATTTTTACAATCAAGGATCTCATCTCGACTTACTGCGCTTAGGTCGAGGCGACATAGTTTGTTTTTCTTCTCTACCATATTAGTACTCTTGCTACTTTACTGGTGAACACAATTATCTCATCTTTGCACACTCCTGGCTCTGAAACCATGTAAGAATTTTGGGTGTACCTGGAATCTGATTGAGTCGTTGAAGTACCCACACGAAACCAGAGCACCGATACGGACCCCAATCACGTTACACAGCAAATACACCAAAGAAAAGAAGAGAAGAGAACATTCTTTTGAGAGAATCTTTTAGAGGGAGAATAGTAATATTCGGTATGTTATTTCTTCATTAGTCTTCTCCCTTAATCCCACACATTATATATATAGTGTACGTATGGTTACATAAGAATAGATGCAACCCTTAAATGTAAGGTTAAATAGGAATAGATGTAATCTTTAAACTACAAAGGGTATCACTCTTTATAACTTATGTTTCTCCATGAAGCCCTTTTGAATTGGGCTTGGGCCCTAATCTACCAAGGGTGGACTAGTATATTCTAACATGCATATATTGCAATGCACTATGCCTATCCCTGCAAACACCAGCCACAAACAAATTGTTATAAAATTGACCAAAAGCATCATTAATATCTTCTTGTAAGTTCATCCAGCTGCCATCATCTACCTTAAGTCTATTCACTTTGTTTCTTCTCTGCACCGTACTCGAGTGAAAGAACTTAATATTTCTGTCCCCATCTTGCACTACTTCCCACGTAACCTTTACCACCAATACTTCTTTTCTCTATCTCACACTTCCTCTATCTCTTTTAGCACATCTTCCACCTCCCTCCTCTTTTCTTTAGTCACACTCCCTTATTACATTCTTCTAATTTCACTGTTAATTTCTCAATCACCTTCCTTGCATTACGAAACGTTTCCTTTCCCTACTTAATTAGCACTCTCCTGTATTGAAACAACCTCCTAACCAACGCCTGTGTCTTCTATTCTTCAAGTGGTCCCTTTTTTCCCCAACGCCTTCTTACCACAGATAGAAATTCCCTATACACAATCTAGGCCGCTTCAAATCTAAACATTCTTGGTACTTTAATGTTATTGAATTTGCAATCCAGAACCAATAAGTGGTGGTCAGAAACAATTGGTTATAAATGCATAACCATGGTATTTGGGAACTCTCTTTAAACTCCACATTTACTAAAGCCCTATCAAGCCTCTCCTTTACATGAAAATTTAAAATTCTTCTAATATCAGCTGGTTTCCTTCCCATCTTTTCCTCTAATTGTAACACATTATTAAGGTCGCCAATGCAAAACCATTCATCTTCAATACCAACTACAATCCTTCTTGACTTTTCCTATACCTCCAACCTCCCATTACCAGTAAGGGCCCTATAGATAAAAGTAGCATATTTCGCAACAGAAAACATACTTCACTAAAAAAAACATGTATCACATTTTTAGAAGCAGAACAAACATTTACAGTAACGTCATGGGACCAGTACAAAGCTAATCCACCACCCCTTCCTACTGGATCTACATAAAACTCTTCATCAAAATTACAAATCCTTTGAATCCCCTATAATCTACTCCCTTCCATTCTGGTCTTTGATAAAAAAAACTGAGGGTTTCAACTTGTTACATTCCTCCCTTAGCTTCTTCACTATCATGGCCCAACCTAAGCCTTAACAATTCTAGGCAATGACCTTTATGGCTATTCGGTGGCTGTTTGAGGCTAGCCACTAGGACCTTTAGCCATTACTACATTTTCCCCCTCCATCTGAACCATTAAAGACTCACCACAGCCATCTCCTGTTATCACAACATTCTACCTCCACCTACCAACAGATTTCCTTCCACTTCTCGTCGAATTTGCCTTTTAACTATACTCATATTTCTATTCATTACCTTATTCTGACCTTCCTGATTTCCCAGACCATCATTATAGTTGAGTCATTAAAGCCTAATTTCCTTCGCTTCCCACCACCCTCTTCTTCTCTTGAAACCAACTTTCCTCAATCCCTTAGTTAATTCAGAAATTTAAGAAGCTGTTCGATATACTATAATAGCTCTGGAAAGATCCTCTCTCTTCTTAGGACACACCAATTTCACATTCCCCTTCTTTCTAGAAGAGGTATTTCTAGCTAATACTATCTTAGTTCCATGTGTTTGCAATTGCTTATCAATAATCACCTCCTTCCCCTTAATATCTACTTCTTTTAATACACTGCTACCTCTAGCCTTATTCCTTGCATCTGCTTCAGGAATTTTTTTCTCATATGCTTTCGCACCTCCATTCTTACTAACATCCCCAACCATCCGTAAGCTATCTTATTATTTTTTCTCACCTTCTTTACCTCCATGAACTCTTCCTATCCAGCCTTACAACACGATATTCCTCCCTTAATCCACCGTACAGCTTTAGTACTCAGCCAGTTACCAAATTGCAATATCGCTTCCTCCTCATTCTCTATCTCTATCTTACAGCTACGCATATCATGACCAATTTTACCACATTTAAAGCAAAAATTTTGTAAATATTCATATTTTGCTTTAATCCAAATTGGATCACGTTCGGGTCTAGTAGTCCACATACCTTTCACAAAAGGTTTGCGCAGATTAACAATCACTATTGCTCTTAAAATACTCGTAACCAGCAAATTTTCCTCCTTGGATTCTTGACCATGACCACTTCACCAATCATTGAACTGAGAACCTTTGCATTCTCCACATCCAGTGCTTTATCTAGTAAATTGTGAAATTGTATCCAAAATGGATAGTGAACAAAGTCGACTTCCTTGAACACCATAAATTCTTGACACGGTTGTATATTCAGCAGAGTACCTTGAATTGACAAAGTCCTCCCTCTCAAAATCTGAAGATAATCCCCCTTGCGAATTCAAAGATGAAGGCATTCCAATTTGCATCTACAATCTCCAGATCCTACTTCTTTTCCAAGTTCCAACACTTCCTAATCATCTAACGAGTAATCATTCGATTAAAATTCTTCTCCGTCATCAATTTCCTTACTAACATGTGACTCCTTTATTTCCACAATTATCTGATGCGAATTTACAACATGTATTTGAGCCATAAGCCATGTTTGATCTTGGGACAACTATACCTCTTAAAATAACTCCAAATCCAACTTCAAAACAGGGCTTGAACCTATAGGCTTTTCTGAAAAATTTTAAACTTTCTAAAATAGTTGCATAGTGGTTCTCAACTTATTTATGACTTATCAGTCCTTAATTTTATTTATTATTATCAGAGTGCTTCTCTGCTTGTAAATTGTAATCTTATTCATTAGCTTGTGGGCCCTTATCATATGATCGCCCAACCCTATATTGATTCGCTATGCATGTTATACTACTATCTCTATTACTACTACTACTAGTTCTTTGGTTATGTCTTTACATTTATATACAATACATGTAGCACCAAAAGGCTACCAAAACATCCCAAGTCTTAGTGAAATTAATAAACATATAACTAACAAAAATCTTAAGTCCTTCATCTCCATTCTTTACTAATCAGTATTTACCTCTTTGCCCTTCAAGCTGCTTGCCTTTGCTAATGTCAATTATTGGAAAGGGTGAGATTTGTGAGAATCTCAGTAGTAAGCATAATCAATCATAACAAATGCAAGTTCATGAAGTATGCTAAACAAACCATCATACAATAAGCATTCATTATGAACAGCATTCACCAAACAAGATGCAGTATAATTATCAATTACGAAATACACTATTCCAATACCACAGCTGCAATATGCCGAATTTTGAGCCTAGAAACTTAAGGATAAGCCAATATCAAACAGACTACTAAGCCCAATTTGGGAAGAGTCCCAAGGATATTGAGAGATAAAATGACTCTTAATGATTGTATGACTCGGCCCTCTGGGTAAAGAGTGACTCTCCGAACTATATAAGCCTTTATATATGAAAGACATCGGGTAGAATATATCGGCACATAGACATAAGCCGCCATCTAGCAGGCCTGGATATACGTGTTACAATCCTGAGTAAAACCCAAGTAGGATCCCGAGTAAGCATCGATAAAGTAGCTTTATTAAAGTAACTTTATTAAGGTAGCTTTAATAAAGTAAATAATGATGATTTCACTTTATGGTTGGCACCACAAGAGGGTGACACTTGTCCCTCATCATTACACCTACTTTTTTTACTTTTGTGTTAGCACCTCTAGAAGATGCCACCTAGCGATTGTGTCAGGGGAATCCACCGACCCTTTGTAGAATCACATGATTAACTTCATGAATAGCGAATATGAAAGTTAGGAGATTCATCAGACTCCTCCTTCCTTGACTAAAAGGTCAGCCAAGAGGACTAGAAGAGAGAGAAAACTAGATTAGAGAGGACACTTGGCACCATAGGATTTAATCTAGGACACATGGCATTGTAAGATTACAACACATGGTGAATTAAAACCCAAAAACTTCGAAGACCCTATAATTTTGGCCAGCTCATAGAAAATCAAGAGAAAAATGAGAAAAATGATAAGAAAATGGAAGAGGAGAGAATGTGCAGAAAAAGTTTGTGTTCTTGAGCTTTGGAGCCAATTTCACCTCCGAATTGGTGTTTCTATCTCCCAGAGTTTTCTCTAATATTGTTCATCTCAGTGATAACAACATTTCTATGTTTTTGGATTCCTAATTAGAGGTGTTTAGTGCCATCTACCAGTACAAAAAAACACTGAATTTCTGAAGGAATTTTCGACGGAATTTGCCACGGATTTGCGACGGAAATGGATTTTCAATGAAATTTTTGATAGAATGGAGTTCATCGTTGATAATGGCATGACAAACTAATTGCGACGGAATTCAAATTTTGTTGGAAATTTGTGACGGAATTCAATTCAGTCGCAATTTTTTTTTTGGTTTTTAATTTTAAAAAAGCCATGTGGCAACTCCAGCTATTGCCACCTTATCCCAGCGCCCAACTTTGCCATGTGTCATTGCCTAGCTCTACCACGTGTCTCAAACTCACTCCGCCATGTGTTGCTACTTCTTTTTTCCTGAAAATGCAACTCGTCTTGGCCCCCTTTGGTTCCACCCCACAACCTCGTCCATACACGTACGATGCCTTACTAGTTAGCTTGGAATGCTTTGGCATTTTATTATTATACAATTATATATATAATCTTATTATATATAATCATTTATTTATAAATATATATTTTTTTCTTATACATAAGTATATATTATTATAAAAAACTAAATATAAAGTAATAATAATATAAAATAATTTTATATATTCTTATAATTTTTAATATAAATTAATTTCAAATTAAAAAATTTTACATCTCAAATAAATTTTCATATGACTATATTTTTATCCAATTTCTAAAATTTAAATTTTATGTTTAATTAAAATTAATTAATAAATAATAGTATATGAATAATAATTTTTAAATTTTTAAAAGTAAATTTAATTAAATAATAATAAATTTTAAATTTTCTGATGGAATTAGTCACGGAATTTCGAAAATTCCATGGCTAATTCGGTGGCAAAATTATTTGCCATGGAATTTTCGACTGAATTTTGCCATAGAAGCCATTGAAATAATTCCTTCAAAGTTTTGATGGAATTTTCCATGGAAAAAAATTTCGTAGCAAATTCTATTAGAAATTTAAAGTTTTTTTTGTAGTGTACATGGTGGAGGTGCTGCCAAAATCAAGAACCAGATATGAAATCGTGTAAGGGTACATAGAAGTTTCGATTTGAGCTGAATATCTTGAGGTTTTGCTGTCACATCCCCCCTTCGGCCAACCGGCCTACCGCACCACTGGGCTCCAACCCAGGGAGTGGAAAGGATACTGGACCCACCGCAGCGCGATCCATTGGGCTTACGGGCCCAAGACTCACAAGGAAATATCTCCTCCCCCCTGGAGGATTTCTCTCGCCTCCCCACGTCTCGAACCCTTACCCTGGGGGTAAGTATAAGAGTTTGGCGAGAGGTGGTACCATTGAGCTAGGAATTGTAACACCCCGATTTTCGATTAAGGGCTAATGGCATTGAGATTGATTATAAAATTGTGTAATTAAATATTTTGGGAGAAATATGATGTGAATTTGGTGTAAATGTGTGTGGTATTAGAGATCAAGGGATGAGATGTTGCCAAGTGGCATTATGGTGGACCATAGGATGAGGCATAAGAGACAAAAACCACTTTTCTCTCTCTCCTCTCTCCCCTATGCGTTTTTGGGGGCAGATTTTTCTGCACTCTTCCTCATCTTCATCATCACACACTCATCTCTTTCTTCTCTCTCCATTTTCTCCATTGTTGGCCGAGAGAGAGAAAGGAAAAGTTGGATTTGAGGTAAGCAAATGGCCTCAAATGCCAAAATGCTCTTCATTAACATTGTTCCTTGAGCTAAGAGCTTTCATCCTATGGTTGTAGATTCTCCATTGGTGGTGATTGAGGAATCACGAAATTATGAACTTGGGAGAATCATGAAGTGCCTTTGGGAAAGTTGTTGAGGTGAGTGAAAGCTTCCTTCTCATATAAGATTTGTGGCCATTGATTAGGCCTTAAATTTCTGGAATTTTAGCCCTAATTTCGTGATTTAGGGGCTTGTGGTGTTTGAATTATTGTTGTCATGGAATTAGTGCCTTGTTAAGTGTTTTGAATGAATGGTATTGAATTGAAGCTTAAATGTGAAGTTTGGCACTTTTTGTGTTGGTTTTATGCTTTGGTCAAAACAGGGCATATAAATGGGTTGTGAATTTGGTCATTTTGAGGTTACCATTGTGTTCCTTGAGTTATTTTGTGTGGGAATAAGCTTGGTTATTAATTTTGGAGTTATTGAACACTTTGGTAGAAAATTGGAAATCTGTTTGGTTTAAGCTCTGTTTTGCACAGTAATTTTGTATGAGCGTTTTGAATGACCAAATGGTATTGGAAAATTCTGAAACTTTCCAGTCTTAAAGTTCACATCCCAAGATTCAAAATGGACACATAATTTGTGCCATTTCGTGTTTTCTACTGTGAGTTATAGCTGTCCAAAGTTTGAGGTCGAAAATGGATTCTGTTTTGGGACAGTCTTGAGTTTTTGGTGATTCTGTATTTGTGTGGTGATTTCCAGTGAAGGGCTATATTTTTCCTTGAAAGAGGACTTATATACCTTTCTTTTGGCTTTGGAATCACCTCATTTCGATTTTTTTGGAATTAGTTATGATTTTTGGAAGTTCAGCCAAGAAACTGGAAGTTTTGGGCCGCGGCCCGTGGATTCTGGGCCGCAGCCCAAATGTTTCTGGGCAGTTTTGGGCCGCAGCCCACGGATTTTGGGCCGCAGCCCACCCCCAAAAATCAGTGTTTTGCACTTTTAAAAGGAGATCTTTGGTCAAGTGTTTCCCAAGCCTTTAGGCATATGTTTGGGCTTTAATTAGCCTCCTAAAGGTCGTGAATGATAACCAACTTAAGTGTTTGAGAGTTAAGGAATTGGAAAAGGGATTAACCCTATGTCCTTGTTTGGTTATAGGGTTGGATAGTCGCCCTGATCGTGGTTTGGTGTTCGTTTTGTTCGTGAGCAGCTGTGCTTGAGCTTACGTGGAAAGAGGGTAGGGAACTTACCTCTCCTGCATGTATTGATAATTGTATTTGTGTATTGATGCATGTTATTGCTTTGCGTGATTATGTGAGACATGTATGAATGATTGTAGCTCTGTTTCTAGTTATGCTATAGCCATGAGTATGTTGTTGAAACATTGAGCATGCGGATACATCATTATGTGAACATGAGTTATTGTGATGCAAGCATGTCATGCATTAAATACTTATCTTACATGCATATTGGTATCTGTTTCCTACTGAGATTCCCCAGAATCTCACCCTCCCCTATCAACATTTTAGACAGGGAAGGAAGATTGAGGATGAAGCAAGCATCCAAGGACGAAGAGGACTCGTTTCTGGGTGAGAGCTTAGTAGTTGGTTATCAATGCGTAATTGGGAATATGAATTGTATAATTGGATCAATATTTGAGTATGTATTTGAGTAGGTTGTGTAATCCCTATTGGTTGAGTTGTATGGGCTAATGTGCCCTATGATTATTGAGCGAAGATATGATCCCGGGATTGCCGGGAATTTATATTGCGTACTCTGATAATTATATAAATGTAATTTATCTTCGCATAGTAATTATATTCGGAGTGTAAATATGAGACCGTGTGTTAGAATGATTTCGAAATGTATTTGTGAAAACCCCGTCTGGTTGATGGGATTATAAAGGTTGTTTTGTCTTATTGGTCTCTATTTCACGTTAATCGCGTAATCCGGATATTAATTACGGCTGGGGGTTACATTTGCTATGTTTTGTTATGTTGTTAGGACTGCCCTGATTTTGGCCAGGAGAGGTTTGAGCCTTAAAATGATCCTATGATTATGAATATGAAGTTAAACAAGAGTTAAAGATGATATTCCATAAGTTTTGTTGTAAATTTGTAAGAAATCAACTTATGGTAATTTAGGGTTCTATTCAGCCAGACCTGAATCATAGATAAGGAATGTGACTTTAGTGTTTTTGAGGTTAGAAATGGATTCTACACATGAAATTGTGTGGGAATAGGTTTTGAACATAATTTTGAAAGGGTTGGATTGAAAACCCAAAAATTGACACTTAAGGTTAGGTTTTGCCAGCTTACATTTTTTGGGAGACAGTTTGGTTGTAACATGTTTTTAAATGGACAAATGTTATCCGATGTACATGAAACTTTCCATATTCATAGTAGACATCCTAACTTTAATTTGATATATAATATGTGTCATTTGGGTTAGTGTATTGTAAGATATGAATTTTTGAAGTTGCGTATTGAATGTGGAATGATTTCTGTGGCAGTAGGAAAGATTGGAGTTTCTAGAACAGTGTGCATATAAGTGATAGTGAGAGGTATTTTTTCCTTAAAGTAGACTTAAATTGCTTCACCTAGGACTTTGAACTACCCCATTTGAAGTTCCTTAGATTAAGTTATGACTTTTTAAAGTTAGGTGACAAATCTGGCAGATTAGGGTGACTAACCAATTTGTGGCTAATGTAGCCACATTGGACATTCAATTATCATGACTAATGATCAAATTATATATCTAAGGTCATGAGATGGCTAGGAAGAAGAAATAGAAGAATCTTCAAGCAACTTCAATGGTTGGAAGAAAAGGGGACAAGAAGAGGACATAAAGACAAAAGGTAGTAAAACTCTCCTGACTTGCATTTACTTGATATGTATGCTTATGCATTGATGTGTTAAATTGCTTTGATGAATTATATGAAGCATATGTGAATGATTAAAGTTCTGTTTTACTTATGTTGTGGGCATTAGTGTAATGAGTTAAACATTGAACATGCAAAAATGTCAATATGTGGGCATGAATTTATGTAAGCAAACATGTCATGCATTAAGCTTGTATCTTGTTTGCATAGTTAGCAAAGTTTGCTACTGAGATTCTCTCAAATTTCACTCTCCCCTTACCAACTATATAGGCACATGAACGCAGAAGTAGGATGTAACCCTCTGCCTCGAAAATCGTAATTATGATTTGAGAATGTGTAATTAAAATGGTTTAGAGATCGATGGATAATTAAGACTCATTTCAATTCCTTCCTTCCGGTAGGGTTGTCACAAATTGTTTCAAAATTCTTTCCCTATCCTGGTCTCAATTTCAAATTTTGAATATAATTACCCTGTGTAGTTGAATCACACCTATACATATTAAAGTGTATAACAAAAATCCCGGCAACCCCTGGGTTGATATATATACATACTAAGGGTTCAAACATTCCCATTTAGGGGATTACATTACCGTATCCAAAATACTATTTACAGAATATACAGTGATCCTCAATCTAAATATGACAACCAACTAAAATCTATGTTTGAACTATGCGCCCTTGTTCGTCTCCTTTCTCTTCAAGTCGATTGCCCTATCTGAAGGTCAATCAAAAGAAAGAATGAGATTTGAAAGAATCTCAATAGTAAAAAATCACTCATATCACATGTAATCACATAGCATGGAAGTAAATCATCACACAGCATAGTAGCACAAACACAAATCACACCCCACCCTCATCCCCTTTTACCGCCGAGAAGGCACGCGATCCTTACCAGAATCATTGTTAGCAACTCAGGGACTATTAGTGTGGCAGTGTATACACATAGCCTTTTGACCCACAATAGCCTTTCGGCCCACAAATAGCCTTTAGACTTTCATAAATAGCCTTTCATCTCACAAATAGCCTTTCAGCACAAATCCACAAGCTTTGCAACATACGAAGTTTTCACAAATCAATGATAAAACAAACATATAATGTATCACATATAGTATAAGGAAAAGCATCACTACCTTGTTCTTTCTTGGCATGCTCTGGAACAAGTTGTTTACGCTTAGGGAAAATATTGAACCCTATAAACCAAAATCAAAGATGACAGATTAATCTCTATTCCAAATTCCCACTTTTGTAACACTTAAAGTTGGTTATCATTGCACTCTTTAGGTGGTTACTAGAAACCTAGACACATGATTAAAGGATTGGGAAGTACTAAGTTGGAAACCACTTTTCAAAATCACAAAATACTGAAAATGGGGGTTGGTAGTAGCCAAGAATCCTCTGGCTGCAGCCAAAACTACACAGAAGGTTTTTGGCTGCAACCAAAATTTTCTGGCTGCGGCTAAGACGTGCATATAAAGTTTTGTGCTGTAGCCAAGAATTCTTGCTACAGCCAAGTAAACTTCAAAAAATCATCATTCATTCTAGAAAAATCGAAATAAGGTGATCTTAAAGCCTATTGAAATCTATTTAAGTTCTCTTTATAGGAAAAATATGGATCATTACTAGAAATCACCACACAATTATAGAATCACACAAAATCCAACACTGCTCCAAAACAGATTTCATTTTTAATCCCAAAATTTGGATAGTCATTACTACAAGCACAAAAATTGAAATGACACATATTATTTGTCCATTTTGAAGCTTCGAATATGAACTTTAAGATTGGAAAATTTCAGAAATTTTAGACAGCATTTACACATTCAAAACGTCCAGACAACTTGATTGCCCTGTACGGAGTTTTAAGGGACATAATTTCAGTTTTTGTGCAATTGCTTCCAATGGTTCCAAATTCACAACAAATACCATTCCCACACCAATTTTTCACAAGGAATCCATTGAAAACACCAAAATGACCAAATTCAATTCTCATTAACATGTTCCATAAGAAACACAACATGTCACACAATAACCCAATTCAATACTCACAATGCAATTCCTTTCCATTCAAA
Source organism: Inga laurina (assembly GCA_963855925.1). NCBI lineage: Eukaryota > Viridiplantae > Streptophyta > Magnoliopsida > Fabales > Fabaceae > Inga > Inga laurina. Next base: position 38,031,920 of record OY979703.1, on the reverse strand, counting down.
GTTCCAAACCAATTTCAATGGCACCAAAACACAATATGACACTTATTCCAATACCAAATCACCATGCAATCCACAAGACCCTAATAACATGAAAAATAGGGCCAAAATCCAGAAATTCCAAGTTCAACCAATAACCACAATAATTATGTCAAAATGTGCCAAATTCTTACCTCTTCCTCTTTCCAAGACTAGTTTCTTGTTTCCTCTTCTTTCAAATTTCTTCAAGTGTGCAAACAAATTATTTCAACATTTTGAAACCATAGCAATAAAGCCCTCAACACCATGAACAAAAATAATGAAAGAAGTTTGAGCTTTCAAAGTCATTTACAAGGCCAAAACCCTACCTTTGTTTTTCTCTTTCTTGCTTGGTTTTTACAAAAATAGAGGAGAGAAGAGATATAAGATGATGATGAATGAAAATAATCAAATTTTTGGTCTCTACTAAGCCTATTTTGCTGACTTGGAGATGAGAGGGAAGAGAAAAAAAATGAGTTGAATCTTTGACTTGATCCATGGTCCACACCTTGACCCTTGGCAAAATCTTGTTTCTCCTTCCTTGGCACACATGAACTCAATTGCACAAGATTCTACCCCTTGATCAATCAATCCTAACCATTGATCTTTAAATTACCAACATGTCTCCCCTTCGGTAACTGACCAATTGGTCAGAAATTTTCCTTTTTACCCGTTTTGCCCATGATTATGGCAATTCTTACTGAAACACCACCAAACACATGTTTATGGTTCATATCACTCAACCATGTGCCCTCCCCCTTATTTAACTCAGTTTAGATGTTAATCCACTATTGAACTTAAATATGGGGTTTAGGCACGATCAGAACACATTTGAATCAAAATTCACATTGTATTTTTCTCAAGTGTTTATTTAATAATAATTACATCACTTTTTGAAGTCATTAGCTCTTAATCCCATTTTTGGGTTATTACAACAAACAACTCCGAGTGGTATTGGAATAATCAAGATTGGAAGCCCTGGCTGGCAAAATTGCCTCCCAAGCCGGTGCCTCTATATCTCATCATGTTCCTGAATGTTCCAGTCGTGTCAGGTCATAATTGGAAGCACCTTCCACTTCTCAAGCACCAGAGGAAGAAGAAGATATTGTTCCACCAGAGGATTTCAACATTGAGGCTCTAGTACCTTTAACAAGAAGGTATACTATAATGCCCTAAAATGTGATTAAGGGCTAATGACTTCAAAAGTAAATGTAATTAGTGTTGAATAAACATTTTTGAAGAATATGATGTGAAATTTGATCTGAATGTGTTTTAATCAGTGCCTAACCCCTGTATTTGAGCTTAATTATGTGGCAAAGCTTAAAGTGAACCCTAAGGGTAGGGGAGGGTGTATGAATGAAGAATGGGATGATCAAATGTGCTTAGTGGTGATTCAAGTGGAATTGCCATGATCAGGGGAAAAATGGGTAAAAAGGAAAGTTACTGACCAATTGGTCAATTATCGAAGAGGAAGCTCCTTGGTAACTCAAAGATCAATGATGGTCAAGTGAATAGGGGGTGGAATTGTATGTGTGAGTGTCCATGTGTGTCCATGAAAGGAGAAACAAGATCTTGACAAGTAGCAACATGTGAGCCATGGGATCATGGCAAAAAATTCAACACATTTTCTCTTCCTCTCATTTGTCAAGTCAGTTAGTGAGCTTGGGAGCAAAGGAAAAACTAATTATCATCATCATCATCATCTTATTTCTCTCTCTCCAACTCCATTGTCGTGCAAGCTCAAGAGGAATAAGAAACAAGAAAGCTCAAGGTGAGTATTCCATTTGACCTTGAATGATGAAATCTTCTTCATTAATATTATTCATAGTGATGAGAACTTCATTACTATGATTTTAGATTTTTGAAAGGTGGTGTTTGAGTACTTGAAGGAATTTGAAAGTTGAGGAATCAAGGATCTAAACTTAGAAGGAAGAAGAGGTGAGTATTTGGTGCATTTTGATATATTCATTGTGATCATTAGTTAAGTTTTGTAATTTGTGAATTTTGCCCTGATTTTGGTATAATTTGGAAATGCATGAATTGGTAGTGTATTGTGGTGAAATTGGTGACATATGGTGTCATTGGAATAAGGGATTAGGTTTGGAACTTGGGATAGGAAGTTAATCCATATGGTGGATTGGTGTTACAATGTGGGTCAAAAACTGAATATGTGTTAATAGGATGAAAATTTGGTTATTTTAGTATGCCCAATGGATTTCTTGTGAAAATTTGTGTGGTAATAGGTTGTTTGCTAATCTTGGGAGCCATTGGACACTTTGGTGGGAAGTTTGAAAAATTCTATTCGCAGCTGCGTTTTGGCTTTTGATAAGCCTCACTCGAGTAATCTGGGGTCTAACTCGAGTGCAGCATCATGTGTTCTCTTTTCCTTCAAGTTTCAGTTGCACTCCTAAGCAAAGAAAGCAAAAGGGCATGTTCACACTTGTGAGTGATATGGGTCATCACTCGAGTGCATCTTGTTCCACTCAAGTGTACATGTATTTTGCACTATGAACATGCGTCTTGGGGTAACACTTGTGGCCAAATTGTCAAGAGTGTGTGTTAGCACTCTCAAGTATTATGTCGTCACTCGAGTGCTAGGTTTGTCACTCGAGTGCACTTCTTATTTCAAAATTCCTTTTGCTCTCAGTTAGTCACTTTCTCTGCCTCACTTGGTAGGACCCTTATGAGTATGAGGCTACCACTCGAGTGTTGGGTTCAGGACTCAAGTGCTGTGATTATATTCTGTCTCAGTTGTTGCTCTCGGCCAAGCACTCGTACTAGTAAGTCGTCTTCACTCAAGTGCAAGCTATCTCATCACTCGAGTGCGCCATCTATCACTCAAGTGCATGAGTTAAAAGCAATGTTTTCCCTTCCGAGAGGGGGTTTTGGTCAAGTTTTTCCCAACCCTTTAGGCATATGTCTAGACTTCTAGTAGCCACCTAAAGAGTTCAAATGATAACCAACTTTAAGTGTTATGGAATCAAAAAACTTGGAATAGAGATTAATCCGTCATCCTTGATTTTGGATTTTAGGATTTGATATTTGCCCTGCTCATGAGTTATATGTGCCGGAGCATGCTTGGAAAGAACAAGGTAGTAACTCTTCTCTTACACTATGTGTAAATGCATTGTATGTATGTGTTATCATTATTTGTGATGTTGGGGATGCTGCGAAGCCTGTGTATTTGTGTGTCTTTCACCTGCGGCCGCATGGGGGTTCTTATGGTAGAGGACCGTCCCGCGGGGGCGGTGTTTACAGGGGATTGACTATTTGTGAGCTGCAAGGCTATGTGGATTACAGCGTGCGCATGTCAGTGTGAGCTGTCTAGAGAGTGACACTGGTCATCTCTGTAACCTCCTGCTTTAAAACCGTAATTATGATTAGAAAATGCGTAATTAGAATGGATGAGAGACCGACGGATAATTAAAAATTCATGTCCAATCCCTTCCTTCCAGTAGGTTTTCACAAATTCCTTCAAAATTTCTGCCTTACCCTGGTATCAAATTCAATATTCCAAATATAATTACTTGTGCAGTTAAATCACATTTATACATATCAGAGTGTATAGCAAAAATCCCAGCAACCCCCAGGTTTCATATATATACTAAGGGTCTATACATTCCCATTTAGGGGATTACACAACCATATCCAAAATAATATGTACATCCCAACAATATACAGTAATCCCAAACCAAAATTCGATAACCAACAACTTAAATTATATTCCTACTAAAGTCCTAGCCGCCCTTGGTCGTCTCCATCCCTTTGGAGCCACTTCCCTATCTAAAAGTTGGTTAAAGGAAAGAATGAGATTCAAAAGAATCCCAGTAGTAAAACATCACTTATTCCACACATAAACACATTGCATGCAAGTAAATCATCAAACCGCACAGCAGCACAAAACACAGTATATTAGCTGTCACATATACATGTTGCCTCACTGGCATACACATAACACATTGCCTTAATGGCATTCACATAGCATCACTAGCTTTCACATAGCCTCTCTGGCTTTCTTATTGCCTCTCTGGCATTCACATAGCCTCACTGGCTTTCACATACAGAATTATCACAAAACAATGATAACACATACATACAATGTATTTACACATAGTATAAGGGAAAGTGTCACTACCTTGTTCTTTTCAGAGGTGCTCAAGCATAGGTTGTTCATGTACAGGGAAAATATCAAATCCTATAAACCAAAATCAAGGACGATAGATTAATCTCTATTCTAATTCCTACTTTTATAACACTTAAAGTTGGTTATTATTGCATTCTTAGGTGGTTACTAGAAGCCTAAACACATGCTTAAAGGATTGGGAAGTACTAAGTTGGAAACCACTTTTCCAAAATCACAAAATGCTGAAAATGGGGGTTAGCTGTAGCCAAAACACGCACAGAAGGTTTTTGGCTGCAGCCAAGATTTTCTGGCTGCGGCAAAAACGTGCACAGAAAGTTTTGTGCTGCAGCCAAGGAAACTTCAAAAAATCATAACTAATTTTAGAAAAATAAAAATGAGGTAATCCCAAAGCCTATTAAAAGCTATTTAAGTCCTCTTCACTGGAAAAATATGGATTAAGGCTGTCCATAACCACAAAAATACAGAATTTCACAAAACCCAACTCTGCTCCAAAATAGATTCGAGTTTTAATCCCAAACATTGGAAAGTCATTAATCCAATCACACAAAACGAAATGACATAAATTATATGTCCATTTTGAAGCTTGGAATGTGAACTTTCCGAATGAAATTTTCAGAATTTTTAGACACCATTTGCCTATTCAAAATGTACAGACAATCTGACTGCCCTGTACAGAGTTTTAAGGGACAGAATTTCAGTTTTTGTGTAGTTGCTTCCAATAGTTCCAAATTCACAACATATACCATTCCCACACCAATTTTTTCACAAGGAATCCATTAGAAACACCAAAATTACCAAATTCAACTCTCATTGACATGTTGCACAAAAAAAACACAACATGTCACACAATAACTCAATTCAATACTCATAATGCAATTCCTTTCCATTCAAAGTTCCAAACCAATTTTACTGGCACCAAAACACAAAATGACATCTATTCCAACACATCATACAATCCAATTCTTCCAAACCAAAATCACATGATAATCAGGGGAAAAATTTAAAATTCTCAAAACCCAACCTATGGTCACAAGACTTTTCTCAAAATGTGTTAAATTCTCACTTCTTCTTCTTCCCAAAGCAAATTCCTTGTTTCTCCAACTTTTAATTTTTCTCAAGTTCTTAAACACCACCTTTCAAAAACCTAAAACCATAGCCATGAAGCCCTCAGCACCATGAATAATATTAATGAAGGTGAATTGAGCAAACAAGAACAAATCCTTACCTAACTTGAGCCTTCTTCTTTCTCTTTCCTTTAAACTTTGGAAAAAAATAGAGATGAGAGGAGAGATGAGATGATGATGATGATGAATGAAAATAATTAGATTTTTTGGTCTCTACTAAGCCCATTTTACCAACCTAAAAGAATGGGAGGGAAGAGAAAATGAGTTGCAATTGTTGACTTGTCAAAAGGGGTGTGAGATGATGCCAAATGTCAACATCTTGAGGCATCTTCCTTGGACTTACTTGAACATGCACACACACAATTCCACCTTCTTGATCTCATACTAATCAATCCTAACCATTGATCTTTAAGTTACTAATGAGTTTGCTCTTTGGTAACTGACCAATTGGTCGATAACTTTCTCACTTTGCCCCTGATTATCACAATGCTTACCAAACCACCACCAAACACATTTATCTCATTCATGCCACTCAACATGCACCCTCCCTACCATTAGGGTTTATTTCAAGCTTCATCACACAATTAAGCTTAAATACAGGGTTAGGTACTGATCAAACACATTTGAATAGAAATTCACATCATATTCTTTAAAAGTGTTTGTTTAACAATACTACATCACTTTTGAAGTATTTAGCCCTTAATCACAATTTGGGATATTACAATCTCTACCCTGGCCGTTGATATACCGTTGTAAATGTGAATGTCAGAAAGGTAATGTGTAAATGTGAATGTCATGTAGGCAATGTGTATATGTGACAGCTTGAGTATGCTGTATTCGTGCTGTGCTGCTTGATGATTTACCTGCATGCTACGTGATTATATGCGGTATGAGCGATTTGTTACTACTATGATTCTTTTGAATCTCATTCTTTCCTTTGACTAACCCTTCAGATAGGGCAAGTGGCTCCAAGGGAAAAGAGACAACCAAGGGCGGCTAGGACTTCTGTTGGGTCAATTGATTTTGGGATGTTGGTTATCAAATTTTGATTGGGGATCACTGTATATTTTGTAAATATTATTTTTGATATGGTTGTATAATCCCCTATATGGAAAACTGTAAACCCTTAGCATATATATAAATGAAACTCGGGGATTGCCGGGATTTTCGCTTTATACTCTGATTTGTATGAATGTGATTTAACTGCATAAGGTAGTTATATTCGAAATATGAATAGGAGGCCTGACTAAACTGATTTTTAAAGAAGTTCATAAAACCCTATCTCAAGGATGGGATGAAAAATGAAATTTTATCATTCGTTGGTCTCTAATTCATCTTAATTACGTATTTTTGAATCATAATTACTATTTATAAGGCTGGGGTTACATTTGTGGTATTAAAGCTGTAGTTCTTGACAAAGGTAGAATTTATAGGATAGTTCCCTTAGTCTGGCCTTAGTGATAGAAGATGATCTGTGATAGTTGTAGTGTATACACATGTATGTCTGTGTTGTGAATGTATATATGAGGTTTGTAGACAATGTGTATACATTATTTGTCATTCTAATATGGTGAATCATTGTAGAATTGAAAAGGTATAATGACTCACCCAAAAACTAGACGTGTAGACCCTGATGTAGAGGTGGTAAATGACAATCCATCAAATCTTATGCAGGAAATGATGGGTCTAATTAGAGAGTAACGAGATATGATTAACGAGCTCAGAGAAGAGCTCCAAGAAGAGAGAGCGAAGCATAAAGAAGATCGGGATCAATCCACTTAGGAGGAGACCCAAGAAGAAACTTGTCCAAAGAGACTACAGAAGGGTCAGCATGACTACTAGAGTTACCTCCTCATATTGAACCAAACCAAGAATCACATGGGGTTCCAGTTAGAGAAGAAAGAGATCTGCAATACTGGGCCTCAAAGTTCTGTAAACACCTACCTCTGGTGTTCAGAGGGAGATTTGATCCCCAAGCAACCAAAGATTGGTTGAATAGGCTGGAAAAAATCTTTAAAGTCCTTGAGTGCCCAACTGAAGTAAAGGCACGCTTGGCCATATACAAGCTAGAGGGAGATGCAGATTGTTGGTGGCGGAATATCCCCCTAACATTGAGGAGCAGAAATGTGCCACTGACCTGGAAGTTGTTTCAGTAGTAGTTCAATGAAAAGTTTTTTCATAAGTCAATGGAAATTGAGAAGGAGACTGAATTCCTCTCCATCAAGCAGGGTGACACAGAGACTTTTGATGATTATCTATCTCATTTCATCTGACTGTCTATATATTCCTCTTATCTACGGAAAATGGATGAAGAGGAATGGAGTGCAAACATGCTTATTTGGGGATTGAAGCGGGAATTGAGAAAGAGTTTGGCCACCCACCAGTTCACCAAGTTTAACAAAGCGGTGGAAGAATGCAGAATCACTGAAAAAATTGAGAGATTTGTATCTGGCCAAAGGTACTAGTAGCCATAATGAACCCAGTAAGGGTAATACTGCCTATAAACAGAAGGGTCAGGGATCCTCTTCATCTAAGGGCAGTGGTAAAAAGCCTTACTAGCCTGACCGTAAGTCTTTATAAATCCTTGATGGAGTGGTTATGTCCCTATTGTGGTAACTCACATTATGGTAGAACCTGTTAGGGTCTAATAATCTATATCAATTGTAAACAATCGGGGCACATTTCCAGAGATTGTAAGTGGCCACATGCAAAGAAGAGGTCCAAAACTCAGGGCCGAGTATTTGCCATGACTCATGAGGAAGCTTGGAAGTCCCTTGAATTGATCAAGGTAAAGTCCTTCTTAATGGTAATTTGTTTCAAGCATTATTTAACTCGGGTGCAAGTCACTCCTTCATTGCTTATGATTGTGTGAAGAGTTTGGGATTGCATGTGCATAAGTTGCTATTTGATCTAATTGTGTCGACACCGATGGGTGTCAAGGCTTTGACACTGAAGCTTGTCTAAATTGTGTTTTAATTGTGGAAGGGCTTGAGTCCACTATGGATTTGATTTATCTGCCTCTATATCAATTAAAATTCATTTTGGTTTTTAATTAGTTAATGACAAATAATGTGTTACTTGATTGTGGGAACAAGAGTATTGTGTATCCTGCTTTACGAAATGTCGATGATATAAATGCTAGTTTAAATTTCCTTTCAACTGCTAAAGCTGAGAAATATCTGGAGAAAGGTTGCTAGGGGTATATGGTGTTCTTTTCTATTCAAGGAGAGACTGGAGAAACTTTGAGTAGTATACCCATGGTAAATGAATTCCCTGAGGTATTTCCTAATGACCTTAGTGGATTGCCTCTTGAAAGGCAGTTCAGTTTCAAAATGAAATTGTACCTGGAGCGGGTTCAATATTAAAGGCCCTATACCATATGGCCCCAAATGAAATGGCGAAGCTGAAGAAGCAGATTGAAGACTTGCTTAAGAAAGGGTTCATTAGACCCAATGTATCGCCGTGGGGAGCTCTAGTGTTATTTGTTAAAAATAAAGACGGCAGTCTGCGTTTGTGTGTTAATTATAGAGAACTAAATAAGATTACCGTCAAGAACAAGTACCCTCTCCCAAGAATTTATGATCTTCTAGAGTAACTATCTGGTTCATGTATGTTTTTGAAAATTGATCTAAGGTCGGGTAATCATCAGTTGCATGTGAAAGAAGAGGATGTACCAAAGATTGCTTTCAGGATCAAGTATGGGCACTATGAGTTTCTAGTAATGCCCTTCGGCCTAACAATGCACCAACGGTATTCATGGATTATATGAACCATGTCTTTCGATAGTATCTGGATCAGTTCGTGGTTGTATTTATTGACGATATTTTGATATACTCGTAAAGTAGAGAGGAGCATGAGAATTATTTGAGAATTTTGTTAAATATATTGTGTGAGAAGTAGCTCTATGCCAAATGTGTAAATGGGAGTTTTGGCTTCCGGAAGTAAAATTCTTAGGCCATGTTATCTCATAAGATGGGGTCTAAGTGGATCCCAGTAAGGTGGAAGCAATACTGGACTAAAAGAGGCCAGAAACTGTTGCTGAGGTACACAGTTTTCTCTCGTGTTGATTTGCTGATGACCAAGCTTACAAGAAAGGATCAGCCGTTTGTATGGGATGAGCGTTGTGAAAATTGTTTTGTGGATCTGAAGAAGAGGTTGACGACGACACCGATGTTGATTATACCTGATCCCAGCTTGACTTATGTTGTGTATATTGATGAAAGTAAGCAGGGATTGGGGTGTGTCCTTATACAGTAGGGATGTGTGGTGGCCTATTCCTCTAGACAACTCAAGCCTTATGAAATGAATTATCCTACCCATGATCTAGAGCTTGCGACAATTATGTTTGGTTTGAAAATTTGGTGCCATTATTTGTATGGTGTGATGGTAGAACTGCATGGTGACCACAAGAGTCTCAAGTATTTGTACAATAAGAAAGAATTGAATATGAGACAGGGTCATTGGATGGAGTTGCTAAAAGACTACAACCTGAAAATCAAATATCATCCGAGTAAGGCAAATGTAGTCGCGGATGCTCTTAGTCGAAATACGATGCTTGTAGTAGTAATGATGATACAAGAGGGGAAGTTGATAGAAGATTTTTGAGATTTGAATTTGTCGAGCCAGATCGTCTATTCCAATTACAATAATTCCCAAGGGGAAAGTGATTTGAGAGCTGAAATTGAAGAAACGCACAGGCAAGATAAATGAGTACAAAGAATTCGAGCTAGAATTAAATAGGGAGAAGTCAGGAATATGATTTGTCACCTAGTAGATTGGTTCATTACCAGAAGAGAATTTGTATTCCACTTAAGGTGGAGCTGAGGCAAAAGATTTTTGATGAGGAACATAAGAGCCGTATACTCTTTACCCCAATATGACCAAAATGTATCATAATTTGAAATCGGTGTATTGGTGGCCGGGATTGAACAGTGATGTGATGAAATATGTGGTGCGGTGTCTTACTTACTAGAGGGTAAAGATTGAGAATCAAAGACTGCCAGGTTTGTTGCAGAGTCCTGTGATTTTGGAATGGAAATGGGAAAGTGTAACCATAGATCTTATTGTGTGATTGCCCAGGATTAGGAACTATGATGCAATCTGGGTGATTATAGACTGGTTAACGAAGCTGGCACACTTCATACTGATCAATACTAGTTATTCTCCAGATAAACTAGCAGAGATTTATATCCAGGAGATTTTAAAGCTCCATGTCACACCAAAGAACATCATTTCCGACCAAGATCCCCCATTCACTTCAAGATTTTGGAGAGCTTTTCATGAGGCTATGGGTACTCAGTTGAGATTCAATACTGCCTATTATCCTCAGACAGACGAACAATCAGAGAGGACTATTCAGACGTTGGAAGATATGTTGCGAGCTTGTGTCCTCGACTTTCAAGGGAATTGGGATTACTTTCTTCCACCTGCTAAATTTGCTTACAACAATAGCTATCATGTGAGCATCCAGATGGCTCCGTATGAAGCGTTGTATGGGAGGAAGTGCCAATAACCCTTGTATTAGAATGAGTTATCTGAGAGGAAGCTTTATAGGCTAGAACTTGTTGATTAAACCTCAGCACAGATTCGAATCATTCGAAAGAAGCTTCTTGCAGTGCAGAGTTGACAGAAAAGCTATGCTAGCAAGAGGAGAAGACCTCTAGAATTTGAGGTTTGTGATCATGTGTTTCTGAGGGTATCTCCAATTACCGGTATCGGGAGAGCTATTAAGAGAACAAAGCTGAGCCCGAGGTATATAGGTCCTTTCGAGATTCTTGCGAGAATTGGACATGTTGCTTATTGAGTAGCCCTATGCCCAAACTTGAGTAGACTCCACGATGTGTTTCACATTTCCCAAATGAAGAAGTACCAACAGGATCCATCCTATATTGTTAAGTATGAGGAG